>CM070830.1:36955190-37422690 GCA_036326025.1 Chrosomus eos | reverse complement strand
ATATATCTTGTGAGATTCACCAGAGAAGTTTTAGTGAAAGGTTGTTTGGGAAAGTGTGTTTAATGGCTGTTAAAGTGTGTAAACTGACCCCAGACCTGCAGGGACTGACCACTCTTTAGACACATCAGACTTTAATTAGACAGCACAGACCGGAGGATTTGTGTTCCAGTGTCAAAGCTCTTCATACGAGCGAGACAAAGCGAGCGAGAGACGAGGTCACATGAGGAAAGCTGTGCTGTGAGGTCTGCAGATTAAACAAATCAACCATTTAATGAGTCGCACACTTGCTTGAGTTCCTCTTCATCTGCAGAGCCACAAAGCGTCCGAAAAGAGAAAAGGAACACATTTTTGGGGCGAAAACTAAGCATTTAAAGACCCATGCGCTTATTCATGCATACTGTAGAATCCTAGATTATTTCTTGCTTGGTTAATCTATATCCGGTGGCCTCGTACACAAAGGCGCACTAATGTCGTCATTAGTTCTGCTTCTCTGGTGGCCAAAAGCTGAGTCGAGAGCCGGCCGAAACACACGGGGTCTGAGCGAGTGCAGTCTGGAGATAACACACCCCGTCAACACGCGTACAGGCAGTTCATTACTGATCTCAAAATGGACACATTGATCAGTGTGACGGGAGATTCACTCAGAATGGAAATCTTCAACATAACTTCAAGCAAATCTTAGATTTAAACTACATCTAATATAGGCTGATCCACAGGATTTTCATCAGAACAAAATCTCTAAAACAAATGAAAATAAAGTAGTTAAACATCAGGGCCCGGCCCGTATTCATAAAGAATCTTAATGCAAAGAGTAGCTCCTAGAGACAAAATTCATTTCAGAAATCATTCTTCACTCCTAATAAGAGTAAATCCAGCTGAAAATGTTACAATAAACATCTAAAACAAGCCGTACAGAAATTATAAAAGCATTAGCATCATGTAAGCAGTGTTTAACAGACTCAATGAATCAAAACAAATTACAGTCTACACACACAGACTGATTAATTTACACCAAATAAATAATTATTATATTGTTAAATAGACTCGAGAGCTGACGGCCCACACGTACGCCAGATGTTTCTTCTCGTCTGACAGGAATCGCTCCGTGCTTCTCTTCCCAACAGTCACACACATGAGTGAAACTCAAAAAACACACAAAATTAAACCATTACATATGACATTTATGGGTGTTTCTTTCAGAAAATCAAGTGTCATTTCTGCTGCATCTTGAGTGATGGATCATGTTTGATGGCATCAAGCATGTGAAAGAAGTATTATTTTAAACTTCATCCTAAGGCTATTTCATAGAAGCACATTTTCAGAAAAACATATAAATATTTTAAATTTTTCCTTACAGCTTGAGTGGGAATCATATGCAATAAATAATATTATATACACAAGTGATATTTATCTTGATTTCTCTTTTTTTTTTTGTCCATATTTTTCATATTCCATGCTCTTATGATAATATTTAAATACACAGATGTCATGATGGGCAAAACTGTTTGTTGTTGTTGAAATAATGCCACAACTGATAGACCGATGTGATTTATGTATAAATTAAATAAATAAATACAATTTATTTTTACTCAATAACTATCAATTTTCGATAGATTTTCATAGTTTGAGATTAAAAATGTTTACAAAGATTTAAGTCTAGGAATAAAACAAATCTAAAAGGTATTTTAATGCATTTCCAAGACATTTAGAATGTAAAAAAATAAAAAATTCTAGTAAAATCTTAGTTTGAAGTAAAATAAAAGAAGAAATTAAAACATTTTATGATAATTAAAAATTAAGTTGAGTCCAAATTGGTGTATTTAGAATCATTAATTTGAGATATTTTATTCATATTTTGAATGAGATTTTATGGTAACACTTTACAATAAGGTATAATTTAACATGTAGGCCTAAATGTATTAACATGAACTAACAATGAGCAATACATTTGTTACAGTATTTATTAATCTTTTTTAATGTTAGTTAAAAATACAGTCGTTCATTGTTTGTTTGTTAGTTCACAATGCATTAAATAATGTTAACCAATACAACTTTTTATTTTTAACATTAACTAAGATGAATAAATGCTGTAGAAATGCAGTTCACTCATGTAGTTCACTAATGTTAACTAATGAAACCTTATGGTAAAGTGTTGCTGATTTTATATTTGATGTTTATATTTTCCATTATCATTTTAAATTAATTTAAGGTTTTAGTTTTTTTTTTTAGTAGGTACATAAAGTTCAAATAATCTAAAATATGAAATGTTGACTTGGCAAACTTATATATTAGTTATTATAGTTTATTTTATTTCAAGTAAAGAAACGGTTTCTGGTTTTATCTTCAGATATAGCAGCGCTGGTCCAGATATGTTCTCCAGGGCTGCACTGCATTACGCTTCAGTCGTGATTGATCCGTGATTTGCACGAGTGTCATGTTATTGACAGGAAGACAGACTGCGAGTGTGTTTGCACGCCAGGCCAGATGCAGCAGTTCACTCCATCACCCTGCACAAATTGCTCGCTGGGATATAACAATAACAGCATGTTATTTTTATCCTCAGTGTAGATCAATGGTAATGTAAGAGGACTGCGGATGATGGATGAACTTCACTGGGTTTTTAGCTCTCGCAGAGATCCGGCTTTACGTGGCCCTTGGTTTCTGCATGCACGGATATGCTCAACTGCTATAAGGCTTTTATAGTATGAGAAATACATGACATGTTCATCTACAAATGAGTCTGCAAAGCGAATCTTTCATAGCGTTGCAAAATAGCATTTGCACACTGGAGATCTGAATGTCATAAAAAAATAATGTGAAATCTGTCATAAAACACACAATATACAGTAGAATAGCAGCCAAAATTGATGTCCAGAGGGATATTTGTTATTAATGACACTACCACTTCAATTAAACCATCAAATTATGAGGAAAATACTTTATATTTTTAAATATGCATGTGAGGAATAAAACACTAAGCTTTAAGGTGTTTATCTGACCTAATTATTTAAAAAAAAAAAAAAGGTTTGCAAAAAAAAAAAAAAAAGCTCAGACAAAAGCATACAATAATTACAACATAGTAAGTTATTAATATTTAGTTGGTTCTCCCGTTTTTGCATGTGTTCATTATATCTTTGTACAGCTTGGCCAAAAATGATGTCCACAATTGACTCAAAGCACAACTACACAATATTCTTCAAAAATCTGGAACTAGTTTTTGATAATATTTGAATAATGGGAGAATAACTTATTTTGGCCACTGCTGTTTCTATTCCTCATTCCCGATCGAGCAGCACTGGATTCATAAATCACATCTCAGGCGCGAGGATACATCACTCGCTCTTGGTCAGATGTGGTTATAACTCTTGGTAGCGTGTGTTGAGGTTATGAAACTGATGATACAGTGAGGTGAGGGCTGATGTCCGAACATGAGGAGATAAATCTGTCTCACAACACTGAGATCAATCGAAGCTGCTATTGGGTCACTACAGCTGCTCTGATGGCTTGATAAAAGTCTTGTTTTATTTACCTGAGATGATAAACAAAAGCAGACCTATAGAAAAGCAATTAAATAGCAATTTGCAATGCCAATTCAGTATGAAATACCAGTTACACTGTGTAACTTTTGACCCTCTAGCGGTTAAAAACGAAACTAGGCTAAATGCATTTTGCGGAAGAATATTGTTTTGGTCGTGCTTCGGCTCTGCGTGACTGTGTGGATGGGCCTTCACAATATAATGCTTTACAATTATTAGAGCTACATGGCAATTTATCCGTTCAATAAAATACCTTACTCACCTGTTGAGCGCCATCTCCACCTTGCTTTTAAAGCATCCCTCAGTTTTTCTGAAAAGCCAAGCCAAGGTTGATTCTGGTTGTGCTTTGCCAGAAGACTCTCCTCTGTTCGGGGTTTCTTTAAAACGGGTGATTCCCGGAGGTTGGAGATTTAGCGGCTCCATGTCAATCTTTTTCACTCGTGACAACTAACCCCTGCAACTCAAACACCAGACACGAGGCAAAGCAGCCGGAGCAACTTTTCTGTTTACGGATATGACGAGCACGCATGCGAGTGTGATGTAGCCTATGCCTACGCAATTTCCCTGAAAACCATCCCGACACAGGTCTAACATATAAATAGGCCTTCTTAAAATAGTAAATCAGGGTCAGACAAAATAGCCTACGTTTTAGAAGAAGGATCGATGTATTGATTCATTTGTTGATTAAAAAAGTCAGACCTTTGTAAATGTTCCGGGTTTATAGGCTTCGAGAGCGTTTGGGACAAATAGCTCAAAAAATAATTTAAATTCGTCTCTCAGTTTGTAAAAACAAGCCAATACACTTGGAAGTGAAAAGACGTTTAAGGGGGATAAATACATTAAAATACAAATTCAGTATAATGAATAGAAGATAAGAAAATAAATGCTTTTGCTTTTAAATTCGAGCTGTAGACTACATTTGTACTCTCCAAAATAGCTTTCCCCATAGACTTCCATTGTACGTGCACTAGGCCTAGCCTCCTATACATTTTTGTTTGTGATAAACAGATAAAAATAATTGTTTTAAATGTATAAATATTAACATAATTAAGCTTTAACCCACTCAAATTGCTCATAAATTAGCATATGCATAATTTGAATGATGTGATATGCTCCAATTATTTATTTGTGATTACAATAGTCTTTGTTGTCTTCTCACTCTCCACAGCAGCAGTTTAGCCCTAATGAACCACTGTTTCAAAACCTTAATTATAACGGCAGAAATAATGACAGCGTTTCAGGCCCAATATTCAGAGCTCTCTGACCTCACGATGGCATATGAACCAATTACAGCTTAAATTCAGTACAATTGAGATATTTCACCAAAGAGAACAGTTACATTAAATACAGTTCCACACATTTCCCAGCCAGAAACATGCAAATGCTCGTGTAGTGACAGCAGAAACATCTAAAACATGTGCTATAGTGAGCAGGTCATTATAAGCTGCTCAAATCGACAGTCAGATGCGATTAAGAAAGCAGGAAAGCAGTCGGTCTCTGTGGAGACAAACAGTGTAAAGAGCAGAACACATCTCATGGTTCAGAATAAAGACTGTTCATGATCAAACTTACGTAACTGTATTTTACAGTCTATAATTAATAGAATGGCTGTATTCTATACACCAACTGGCCACACAAGCTACTTTCTGGTATGATTGTGAGGAACAGCTCTACTATTTTATTTGTATCAGCGTCTGAATGAATATGTTTAAATCAGTGCTGGAGTCTGACTGTACAATACTGACATCTAGTGGAGAATAAAGGCCAACACCTGCAGACAAATAATGCACTTTATCACTTTAAAGGTTATATTATTAAAACATCTATCTATCTATCTATCTATCTATCTATCTATCTATCTATCTATCTATCTATCTATCTATCTATCTATCTATCTATCTATCTATCTATCTATCGTTTCTAATTTAATGAATGAGTCTGGATCTGGAGGGATGACTCATGAAAAATGATACAATTCTCATATATATATATATATATATATATATACAAGAATGTCAGGATGCACAAAATAAAAATATTTCTATATTCACTCACTCACTAAAAATATTTATATATTTAAAATTAAAGATTAATTTAAAACAAAACCTAAAACTTCTTGTTTATTTTCAATTTAATGGGTCTCAATTTAATAATTTATTTTAGTTTCATATTTAAACCAGGGTTATTATAGTTAACTAAAACTGAAACTAAAGCCATAAAAAAATGTCAGTACTTGAAATAAAAATGTTGAATGAAATAAAATAAATGTATTATGCAAGCTAGTTGCCAAGGCAACATTTGTAATTTTAATTTAGTTTATATAACTTGATGTACTAAAATCTAAAAAATAAAAGAAACAACATTTCCAAAACTTTAACTAAAATTAAAAGGAAAACTGAAAATATAATAATAAAATCTGATTCAAAGAATAACAACTATATTAATATTTCTATGATTCTGATTTAAACCTTGTGTTTATCTCTCTTTCAGCATCCAAATAAATCAATGGGAGAGCAGTGGAGTTGAAAGCATCTTTACTGTTGTCATGGTAACAGTGACGTCAGCGAGGCGTTCTCGGGTCAGGCGGAGATCTGAGTGAATGCACTGAAGATCAGATCTACTCTTCCCGCTTCAGATCCAGCTCAGCTGCCGGACAGCATTTCCTGAGGGATCGTCACTGTGCCGCCTCACAATCACAACACACACACACACACACACACACACACACACACACACACACACACACACACACACACACACCCCACACACACACACACCGTCCTGGAGAACACGGCCGGCTTCGGGATCTCTGACTTCTGTGCGGAATGTAGATCCAATATGAGGAGACTGGATGTGGAACAATGAATCTCATGAAACAATAAAATTACATCCCAACTCATTTTTCACCCCAAAAAACAAAAGAAAATAATATTTCATTTTAAAAAGAATATTAAGCCTATTTTAGGACTATTCATGTTTTTTCATGACAGTTAGGCCTACACACATCCTGTTCTGTAAAAATGATATGGTCAATAAGTTATGGCAACATACTTCTTTACATTGCTTTAACTCATCAAAAAGTTCTACAGACAACTCCTTGTTTAAGTCAGTTTAATGTAATTTCAGTTGAAATGACTTAAACATCCAAGTTGATTGTACTTAAAAATTTAAGGCAGCAACTTTTTTTACAGTCAAGTTTTTCTTTTGGTTTTATTAAACTGGCATAAATTAAAGACAGTATAACAATGATAAAGTATCCCACTTTAAGTAATGTATCATTTTTTGGGAATTATAATATTGAGAGTTTGTTGGGGAAATGTTCTTAATTGTCATGAAAATGATGTCAGAATGCACAAACTAATAATGATCCTAAAATAAAATAAAAACTGATTTTGAAGTGAAATATGTTTGAGACATTTACACGAGAAGTTTCATGAGATTCACGTCTATGAAGTTTGAATGGATCGAGGTAATCATAATCTGGTTATGAATGTTATGAATGTCTTCCCTGCAGAAGCGCTGTAATGTCCCGCTCCACTTCTTCAAACGGACAATGAAGATCATACCTGAAATAGACCATTCAGATGTTACAGATGATTCTGTATTTGTTATTTGCTCTGTGAAATACTTGATTCTGATTGGTCAAGCATAGTGAACATTAAACTGTAGTGCTAGTTTCATGTCTCTCGTAATACACACTCTCGGTCTTCTTTTTTTTTTGGACATGACATGCAAATCACACTGAATGTGTGGTCATATCTCGGTACCGTCTGTAAGGAACTCCGTCTGCAGTGATGAGAAACTTCTCGAAGTTCCACCGGATGTCGTTGACTTTAATGGGAGACCAGTAGAGCTTCCTGATGTCTCCGATCACAGGGTTGACAAACGGAAGAGATTCCTGGAAGAACAAATCATTGTAACTTTGCTAGAACTGACTTACTCTGGCTTAACCTGTAACTTATTATTAGCAACAGTAGTTTATTTATTTGCTAGAAGAATAGTCATGAGGCGTGTTCTGACCTTTATTTTGAAATAGCGATGCAGACGAAAAATCATGAAGACAACATCCAATTAATTTTCCAATTAATACATTTTTTATAGGCTAAATAAGTGATTTGTGATGATCTGCTGATAAACCAACCCAATCTCACGGCAATTCATAATTTTACGAGGTTTGCTAAATCGTACATATTTTACGAGTTGCCCAATTCGTATTCGAATAGAGTGCCGAAGTTATGACGTCACTTTGTAGGCTAGGGTGACCATATTTTCATTATTGAAAACCAGGACACTTGGCACAATTTAGTTTTCTTCTTCCTCTTTATCCTGTTTTTCTTTCTTAAAGGATTAGTTCACTTTAAAAAAAACTTTTGCTGATAATTTACTCACCCCCATGTCATCCAAGATGTCAACAAACAGAATGAACGAAATGACTCGAAAAAAGACTTGTTCATTTTGACGAACGAGTTCGAACAGGAGAGTGACGTCCACGCATCACGGAACAGAGCAAGGCATAAACTTACTTTTTTATTTATTTATCTTAGAAATCGACCGATCGTTTCTCAAGATAAGACCCTTATGCATTATCTGGTGTCGTTTAAAGTCATTTGAAGCTGCACTGAAACTGTCATTTGGACCTTGAACCCTTTGGCATCCAGTGTGTTAGATTACATGGAGAAAAATCCTAGAATGTTTTCATCAAAAAGATTAATTTCTTTTCGACTGAAGAAAGAAAGACGTGGACATCTTGGATGACATGGGGGTGAGTAAATTATCAGCAAATGTTTTTTCAAAAGTGAACTAATCCTTTAATGGCCCAATGAAAAATAATGAAAACCAGGACATTTTCATCACTTTATAAAAAACAGCCAGGACAGCACGTGAAAACTGGACATGTCCTGGGAAAACAGGACAATTTGGTCACCCTATTGTAGGACAACTCGGAAGTTAGCGGCGCTTGGGTTCCCCCGATCGAAAAGCTATGCATTTTCCCCATAGACTTTTGGAAAATCGCAAAAAATAAGATCTGTGTTCAACAAAGAGTTGTGACCCTTACACGTTTTGTCTATCAAGATAATCTTTACAAGTAATGCTAACACAATAAAGTTTAAAAAAAACACAAGCAGGTTATAACTGGTGTGTTTTATGTCATAGATCAAAACGTGAATATATTTAGAGGCTTTGTTAACCACAGACCTTATTTCAGGCGCTTTAGCAAAAACCCATTCAAAAAACCCATAGACTTTAGGGCGAGGGAACTGGAAGTGCTAAAATGCTAACTCACTTCTGCGTTTTGGCCGACAAGTGACGTCATAACTTCGGCACTCTATTCGTACAAATTACCTACCGCTGACCCCGCCCTTAAACCCCATCGAGTGAGGTCGTACGAATTAGCCACCTTTTAATCACTCGTACAAATTCATACGAATTGGTTGTGAGATAGCTCATTTATATGACTGCTTTGTTAGATTAAAAAAAAACATTTAAAAATGAGAAATTGTGGGGAAGAAATGTCTATAATTGTGATGAAAATCATGTCAGAAAGATTCTAAATAGACGTTATTTTGTTTCTGCACATGCTAACTCCCGTATCTGGCCTGAGAGATCTGAATGCTGTACCTTCAGGAAGGCGTATAGAGCGTGTTCATCTGCGCCGTTCACCTCAATCCTGCTGAAGATGGGGAACTGTGGGAGGAAACCTGATCCTGGCCTCACGTACTGCAGAACATTCAGGATTTCATGGTTCTCTTCTGGGAAGAGCAAAGGGAAAAGAACAAGCTTATAAACTCTAACAGTGTTGCAATCAAAAAAGATGATCAAACCTAGATTGTACAACTTGCCCCAGTCTCCAGTCCCTTATTTAATAAACATCCAATGCAAGATTCTGAGATCTGTTCAATGAACACCGAACCACAGTAACCACACCAGTAAACACAGTACCACACCAGTCTTACCAGGAGCCTGAAGGCCAAACTGATTGCAGGGGAATCCAAGCACAGTGAAGTTCAGTCCTCCATACATGTCCATGAGTGCATTCATCCTGTGATACTGCATCAGCATATGTTCAGTTATGATTATTTACATGCATACATTTGTATTTATGTTTAAATAAGTTAAATCGTTTTTGATTGACAGCTGCATCACATTAAAGTAAAACATTTGTTGTAAATGATTGAATTAAATTTATAGCACCTTTCCCGAGCTCAAGGATGCTTCACAACATCATACAATGATTCAACCAGATTATCAAGACAATTATCAAGACATAATACAAATACATATATCAAGACATTCAAATCCATAACAAAGAACACATGTAGGCAGCATAGAAAGGTAGACCATAAGCATACAATATATTGTAGGCTATATATATGCCGTGTGTGTTGTGTGTGTGTGTGTGTGTGTGTGTGTGTGTGTGTGTGTGTGTGTGTGTGTGTGTGTGTGTGTGTGTGTGTGTGTCCACTCTAAAAAATGCTGGGTTGTTTTAAAACATGGGTCAAATATGGACAAACCCAGCCGTTGGGTTAGAATTACATTTTTAACCCAACATTTAGGCTTGTCTATTTGACCCAAAGTTGGGTTAAAACAACCCAGCATTTTTTAGAGTTTGTGTAACCTACTCATTAAATGATTTATTAAACTGTTCTAGAGAACAGGAGAACTGAGATAGACCTGAGAAGTAAAGGAGAACTGAGATAGACCTGAGAAGTAAAGGAGAACTGGAAATGGATAGAACTGAGAAGTAAAGGAGAACTGAGATAGAACTGAGAAGTAAAGGAGAACTGAGATAGAACTGAGAAGTAAAGGAGAACTGAGGTACCTCTTCGACGGTGGACCCTCAGAAGGTCGCCACGTTCACGATGAGAAGAACTTTTCCTCTGAAGATGTGGAGTGGGGCGGCCTTTCCCTCCAGGGTCTCCATGGTGAAGTCATACACTGAATTTGCAGCCATATCTGCTGTATCTCAGCTCCTGTGCACCGCTGTGTATCAGTGATGTTACACACTAACCTCTGGCTCTCGGCTGCGTTTCATTCATCGTTCTGGATCTCTTGGCTCAGCAGAGGTTCTGCATGATTGACTCTATTGTTTTTGAGCCGGTCATGTTTTTTTTTTTGTCCCAGGTTTGCAAAGGCATGCTGACCCTGATGGTCATGTGTGTTCTCATTTCAAAGGTCATGTGATTGTAACATGTCATTGACCAACAGAAGCCCTCCAGCAGCTGATGAATCAGGTTTATTTATGTTTGTTTATCTTATAGGACCCTCTAGAAATAGGCTTAATTATAAATGACTGCCATATAAATAAAGCAAACAAAATGCATGCATTTACGGAAGGTTGTTGGTATCATATAAATAAATTAGCATCTGCTTATTTTTCTAGTAGCCTAATTTATCTCATGTGGGAAGACCTGTCGCTTGGTTTGTTGGTACTATAAAGATGTAATTATTGTGTATTATCTGTCTGTTTGCCTATCTATCGATCGGTCTATGTGTTATTCTATCAAGAGACGTGCACTGCACACATTCAAACAGTTCTTTATGTTGTATATAGGTGATGTATGACACTGCTCTTCCAGGTCGTTAGATGGCAGCAGTGAGTCACGAGCAAGTCGCATCATCCTTTGCAGAAGAACCCGGATGAGCCGGTCAGCTGTTTATCAATCATGATAAATAATGTGCGTGGATCAAAGGACAGTATCAGCATGGATCAAAAACATGATGAACGCATGCAAAGCCACAGGTATATTTTATAAAGGGTGATCCAGGTGTGCATGGATTTAGAGAAATATGCGCTTTCCTTTGACTAGCATGCGCACAAACAGACGTTTGCATTCAGAAAAGCATCCGTGCAAACAGCAGCAGAACATCTGTACTGTACATAAACATGTTTTTTTTATGAGACAGTGGCTGCACTGGTTTGCACGCACGCATGCATGTTGAAAACAGGAAGCATTTGTTTTGTGTAATCAGTCTTTTACTAGTTGACATGTTCGTATTATAACATTTTGTCTGTAAAACTGTTGTTTTGTGCGCATGCATGCTCCTCGTCCTGAAAGCGTGTACGAACACTGTAGTCTTAGTCAAATTTGATAACAGTATGTCCAATACAGTTTCTCAGTTGTTTTGTATGCGCGCTGCATGCATTTAATATTTCGTGGTTAATATTTGACTGTGGTTTTATACATTGGCAATTCCCCAAAATGTATGATATTTATATTTTTAGTCATGTTTTTTTATATACAGTATTACACACTTACCACTGACTTCTAGCCTAACTCTCCCCTTCCCACTGAAATGTGCAGTATGTCAGTAGCTGTATTTGATTTGATGTGTGTGTTGTGACAGGTGTCATCTGCTGGACCTGCCCTGGGAGGATGTGTTAGTTACACACGTGTTCTGTTACCTGCCTCTGCGTCACCTGGTCAGCCTGCAGCGCGTCAGCAAGAGCTTTCGTTCTCTCGTACAGGTGTACCTGGACAACTGCCGTAAGTTTGACCCTGCGCAGGTGAGGGGAAAAACATGGATTTGAACACTGTCCGTTCTCTGTTGTACTGTATTTCATCAAACCTGCATACTACCCTTCCTGTGTTTCTCCTCAGACGGGGCCAAACATTCCCAAAGAAGCCTTCTGCTCCATCCTTGGCCACAATCAAGTTCTCCACCAGCTCTGTGTCAGCAACTGCTCTGATTGGATCTCTGATAAAGAGCTTCTGCCTGTGATTGGTCAGAACCAGCACCTGCTGCGTGTGGACCTGCGTGGCTGCGTTCATCTGAGCCGGCACGCTCTGGTGGCGGTGTCTCTGAGCTGCCCGCGTCTCACACACCTGAGCCTGGCGCACTGCGAGTGGGTGGACAGCCTGGCAGTGCGCAGTCTAGCGGATCACTGCTCAGACCTGCGCTCGCTGGACGTCACCGCCTGCCGACAGCTGAAGGACGAGGTCGTGTGTTACGTGGCGGGGAAGTGTCCGGCGCTGCGCTCGCTCTCAGTGGCCGTCAATGCCAACATCACGGACACGGCGGTCGAGGAAGTGGCCAAGAAGTGCAGAGAGCTGGAGGAGCTGGACCTCACGGGGTGTCTGCGAGTGGCGAAACCAAGCCATCAGGTGTGTGTTAGTGTGTTTGTGTTTGTGTTGTGCTGAGAAGTTAGTTTTAAAGCTCAGATCAGATTACGGCTGCGTGATTTGGGGAAACACATGTAATTGCTAAAAAACAACAACCTCCAGATTCTGCTTGTTTGCAGAATCATTTCGACGGAAGTGAATCAATCAAAACAACTTTAGCTGGAAACAACATATTCAAGAACCACTATAAAACCAAACCAATCTTGTTACCTTAAATTATATGTTTATCTCTGTAAAGCTGCTTTGAAACAATCTATATTGTTAAAAGCGCTATATAAATGAGGATGACTTGTTTGTAAGACTACACAATTTGGTCAATAATATTGTGATTATAACAGTCTTATTTATATATAATCACAATATTTTGGCCAAATCGCCTTACAAACAATCAGTTTTTTCTGCGTTATTTTTCTTAAATACTTGAGTTTCTTATTTTACTGGGAAATACTAAAATAGTAATATTTATTATTTTGTTTAATATTTTGATAGTATTAATATTTTATTAATAATAGTAATAATAAATACACAATAAATAGTAATAATTGTAACATTAGTAATAATATTAATACTAAATTTTACTTGTTTGTAAGTCTGCATGATTTGGCCAAAAATATTGTGATTTTATATATAAATATGACTATATATAATAATAATAATAGTAATATATAGTCATATTTATATATAATAACATTCATAATATATATATATATATATTTTTTTTCATTATTATTAAATTGTACTAAAAGAAGAAATATTACTATTGTATTGTAGTAATTGTAACATTTATGGCTGTCTTAATTTCTTCATTTTATTTGATTTCTAACTTTTATTTTAGTGGAAAAACTCAAGGACCCTTAAAGCTTCTCTGTTATTGAAGTGAATGATTGTGCATGTTTCGTTCCCAAATGCATAAGTGACTGAAAGTCAGAGCAAACTGAGATGAACTTGATGTTGAGCATTATTTACTGTGAACTGAGACGCTACAAACACCAAATCATGAGCTGCTCATGTTGTGTAAATGAACACCGTACCGCGCTTCACTCTGAAACATGCAGCGCTGATATTTAATTCATTTGCAGGCTTGATAATCACACTAAGCCATATTGCGACTCCGGTGTTATTTCGATTAATCTCACAGCCCTATCTTGTAAATCAGTAACAATATTAGATGAGAGATTGTTTGTGGAAGTGTGCCTTATGCTGTCTGCATAGGCAGCGTCGTACATTTTGAAAGCAGAGCCTATTAATAAGTGTTTATTGTGTGTTTAGGACGTTATCCGAGTACTGCCCCAAACTGCAGTCGCTCAAAGTCAATCACTGTCACAACGTAACCGAGTCCAGTCTGGGCGTTCTGCGCCGGCGTAACGTGGAGATCGACGTGGAGCCTCCCCTACAGAGGGCGCTAGTGCTTCTGCAGGACGTCGTGGGATTCGCTCCGTTTATTAACCTGCAGATTTAACACACCAGCAACATCCAGAGAGGTGAGCAAAAAGACATCTAACCTCATAACACATGCTTTCGTTGTATGATATCCTTTCATATACTTTCATCATATGTAGTGCCTCTGGTTAGTGTCTTTGCTTGTAATGTGTGAAATGTTTTTGTATTATAGGTCCTTTCTCTCATCATACATGATCTCTCTCTGGATGCCTGACACATTTTTACACCAATGCAATATCACAGAAGACACACCACAAATCCACATCTCAAGTGCTTGATTGTTTTAGTGTATTTTAGCATTTAAAAAGAAACACTACGATTGAGTTGGTTTTCAGAGTGGGGCTTGATCAAATCTGGTCCTTTATGAAAGTCACCTGGAAATATTTTATTTATTGAAGCAGCTTTCTATGTTTTTCATGCACCAAATATTGTATCATTTTGCACTTATGAAATATTTGCACTTTTTTCAGTACATCTGAACATTCAGTGCTGGAGAAGTATCATATTTTCTCAGCTTCATTAGACAAATCCTTCCTCAGAATCATAGTGTCATGTTTTACAGAAGCACACTGGTAGATTCAGAGCTCCGTGTGCATTTGATCCCTAGAAAAGAATAGAAGAAGCTGGAAAATGAATATTGTTTCTGATTTACTTCATGGGTTCGCAGTGTTTGTTTGAATAAGACAAATCTTTTTGTATATTTTATCTGCACATATGTGCACTGAAATATTGCTGTCAAAATGTTGGTATTGCTCTATATGTTGCATTGATAATATTTAATCAAGACCAAATTTGCAGAATTGAAACATGTTTATAAAGTGTATCTAGGTGAAATGTTCCTATCACGATGTGCTTATTTTACTTACTTTTGGACCTTTTATCTATTCTTTTATTATGATTATTTCAAGGAATATCAAGATAACATGACAGCAATTTCTTGGATAATTGTTCAACATTTTAACATCAAAATGCTATATGATTTTTGCACATGCACTGTGCTTTAATGTTTTTCTTTTGTATAATTCCATGTGGTTGTAAATTATAAAGTGCATAAATGTTTTATGCAAATTGATGAGGAAATATAAACTCTTATGCAATATGAATCTTTGAAATATCATTTGGTGTCCACATGATAAGTTTGTGGTATTGTTTTAACCGTGTAACTTGAATATCCCACAGGAGGGCAGTGTCGCCTCTGCTGTCAGATTGATGGATCTGTGATTAATTGCAGAATGGAGTTGGAAATTGATTTGGTTTTGCATTGATATGCAAACGCTGGGTTTCTGTAATGCATGTGTTTTAACCATGAAAAGTCTTTATTTATGTTAAATTGAGTTATGGAGATTGCTGAGAAGTCAAGGTGTTTGACTTGAATTCCTGTACATGTTCAATAAAAAGAGGTGTAGCCTACTCTTGATTCATACATGGAAAATCTTGCTTGCTAATTCAGGAACTACACAAGCCTGGTCGTTTCTAAAGTAACTGGTTCTCCACATGAATAGAGGGAAGGTTTGTGTCCTGATGACCTGAATTACAGAATTATTAGTCATATACATTTATTAACTCTGTTGATCCCTGAAACTCAAACTGGTGCTGGATTGTGAAACTCCTTTTGTGTAGAAATCTGAATTAATTTGTATGAATCATCGGAAAGGCATCTATCATTTTTTTTACGTAGCATATTAGTGTGAGAATAAAAACGGTTCATTTAAAATAAGAAAAATTATAAATAAAAAGATAACAGAATTGTCTTATCCATTTCACAATTATGCAGCAGGACTGTGTTGTGTGTGTGTGTGTGTGTGTGTGTGTGTGTGTGGTGTGTGTGTGTGTGGTGTGTGTGTGTGTGTGTGTGTGTGTGTGTGTGTGTGTGTGTGTGTGTGTGTGTGTGTGTGTGTGTGTGTGCAATTAAAGTTATACTTACAAAAATCATTGTAATGACTGTTGCAGTGACATTTTTATATCTATGAGCTCCAAAGATCAATTGAAATCATAAAATTTAATTAGTTGCAAGATAAAAAAAAAACGGTGTGTTGTATTGTATTGGTACAGACATGAAATCAAATTGTATCCCTTTCTCCTTAAAGAAAAAAACAGTTTTCAGGTTTTGAGTGTCTCTGTGCAATTCAATATAGATTATAAACAAATAGCTTATATCAGTAGTAAATATATCTTTAGCCTTTATTTTCATATACTCGATTATTAAACTGGGATCACAGCAGTTATTTGCCTCTTGAGACTCGACCTGAAAAACTCGTCACACCTGTCATTAATTTAAGCAGGCGGGCACTGCGCATGCGCACTGCGTCTCACTGCCTACTACATGTGAGCGTGCAGGTGGAATGGCGATTACCATGAAACAGGTGGTAAGAATGGGCGGGGCTTAGCAGTCCAGAATGTAAGAATGGGCGGGGCTTAGATGACCAGACGCTGACTGTAATTGGTCAGTAGTTTTACTCAAACTCAACGGAAAATATACATATTTATTTATAAAGAATATTAAGCAGATAAAGAATTGTATAGGTGTGATTTCTTCTCTTTCTCATATCTCTCTACCTGTTTATCTTTATATGTGTGATTTTTCCATTTGTAGCAACAAATGTTTTATTTTTCGCTTTAATTCTCACGAGGTACCTGTTACTTTTTCCACCGCTGCTCAAAACGGACCAATCACAATCCACTATTGTGGATATAGAGTAATTTGTATTCTAATGATTTTTATAGACTAAATGACAAAACTAGGACGAATTTCAATGTGCACGACAGGTAATAGGCCTATGTTTTAAAATTAAACAGTTAAACTGTTTAATATATAATAAATTTGAATTAGATTTGAATGCAGCGCGAGGCTTGAATGAGCCACAACGCGCCCTCTGGAGGAGTCTCTACTAAATGTAACAGGTAACAGCAGCGCGTTCCCGCGACACGCGTACTGGCACTGCATTACTAGTAGGACGGAGTAGTGTGGTAGAGCGTCATTGAGAACACAACTCATGCTCCTATCGGCGGGGCTGATGTCTGACTCTGTTAGTTAGAAACACTCTGTTCTCTGCTGTCCTTTTAATTCCCCCTCCCAAAAAAAACACGAATGCAAGACAGTGTCGAGGAGCTGTTCACTTCAGCACCGCCAGGCAGAGCCTCATGAGGATGAGGATGATGATGATGATGATGCTGATGAGTGCATGCGGACTGCAGTAACACACCAGCAGCAACCCAACAGCCCCGCATTCCTCCACCTGAGCCTCCGGTAAGAGTTTCTCCTGTTTTCATGCGTGTCTGCTGGGTTTTCTGTGTCCTGATGTCCTGATGCATTGACATGCTGTTGCATTGCTGCATGCACATTGCAGTCAGGCTTGGGGAAAATGTCCCATTCAAACACATGCTGGATCAGTGTGGATTTCAGAGATGTGGCCTTAGATTGCTTGTGCTAAAGGACATCGGACAGGGGAATTTCTAATGGTGAAATTAAAGCCTAAATTCTTGGAATATTCAGTATTTGATGGGGTTATCTTTGTATAATACAATATTTTAGTAAGTTCTTGACTGAAACTGTTGGAATCAACCAGTTGATCATTTTAGGACGTTGAGGTCATCACTCGAATGCTCTGCATCTCTATTAGAATGAATGATCTGATGTGGTTCAGTGCTGTTTTAATATTTTTGAAGCTAATGAATATCCTTTTATATATTTCTGGTGTGCTACTGATGTTTGGATACAAAACAATACAAAACACTACATAAGTTTCTATGAAATTAGTTTTTTTGTGCTCAGTGAGTGCTGTTTAATATCAGACAGGCTATGGCTGATAATATTGTTTGATGAGAAAATGAAATATAGCTATATACATAACTGAGGACATCAAGTACACTCTTATTTAACACAGTTTCCCTTACATTTACTCTGATATATTAATCAAGCCCATTAATTAGCCAATATTTGGCTCTCTTGAGATTATCTGACAAGAACTGCACTGTAAAAAATAAAAAAATAAAACAAAGATTGAGACTTTCTACTTCAGAAATGTCACTTTTTAACTCATCGTGTTACTTGCTATTTCTTTGTAATTTGTGGAATTTTTACTAGCAATTTCTGAGTGGAAATTTATTATCCTGAACTAAATGTTTTTCAGTGTGTACCAATTTGGAAAATTAATGCATAATAATAAATTTGCTTACCAATTGTATAACTTCCCGAATTTACCAACAGCCATGTCAGTGGATAATAAACGTGTATTTAAGAAAATAATGAGTTTTGAGTGATGGTGTGTGTACATTACATTACATTTGCTCTACTCAAGTTGTATTGGTATTATATCGGCCTTCATGCAGCAATGTCGGCATTGAACATATAAATAAATCCAGTATGCAAAACATACCGAGGACAAATGAGACTTATACAAGGTTTTGAATGTTACACAGTAGTCACACAGAACATGTTTATCACTCGTTGACAAGGCTCCGGTAGATTTGTGGATTGGCACAGACAGTAACTAACACTGTTAACATGATGTGATAACCTCAGATCGTCTGTAAATGGCCTGATGAATCAGCTTGGCCAGTATATCATTAGTGCTGTTAAACGCGTGTCGTTCAGTCTCTGTCTGGTTTCGCCGCTTAGAGCCGATGCTGTCCTGAGAAAGATGTTTGACTCCTTAAGGATGATGAATGCTAGTGTCTGACACAAAAGCTGCAGGTGCCGTGACGGTTCGGGAAACAAATGCCACGTCTTTTAGCACGACGAGAGAAAGAGTGAGGAAGCAAAGAAGAGATGACTGAGAAAGATGAGATTATGAGTCATGGCTTGGGTCGTCTGTCTGTGATGTTTTGTCTTCATCAGCGGATGTTTCATAGAGACAGCTTGAAGAAAGACTTTATCCTGTCATCCTCTGTTTAATAAATCTCTCACTGTTTGTTCTGTTTGACCTCTAAAACTCCTCACATGAGACACTTGTCATATTTGCTCCTTTTTATCATGATATGCTTATCATATTTTGTATCTTTAAGGTCAGTTTTGACTTCATTCGGGTGTAAAAAAGGTTTATTTGCTCCACAGCTATTGGAATACAGATATCAGCATACTGTGACATGCATATTTTCTCTCCACTATTGTCTGTTTGATATGCATGCTATTGCATTGTTAGTAATTTTGCATAGTAATTTAATCAAGACATTAATTTCCATTAAAGGCACACTATGTAAGATTTTTGGATTAAAATATCCAAAAACCACTAGAACAATGTTATATATTTTGTCGACTTGTGTGATTATCCCAAATGTTACCAAGAATGTTTAAATCCAGAGAATAAGCAGTTTTAACACGGACTGCGTCGACTATCAATGACATCATACCCACGTTACCCTCGATTTCCAGTGTTTTATTTTGTAGAAACCATGGAAACGCCAAAGACGCTTTAATATATTAGGCCTATGTGTTTTATTAGACAGGTGAGCAAATGTTTGGATACATTAATCGACAGAAACTAATCATTCTTATACAGCTCAACAGTCTTTGTTTACATCTTGTTTTCTTGATATACAGCGAGTATCAGTGTTTTTCCATTACCTGCAGTGTGCAACAAGTGTTTCATAGTAGCCGCATAGTAGCGAATGCACAGAGTAGCATTATAACATAACTAACACACTCACATGTATCTAAATATCCACATATATGAAGGGAAGAAGCGGAAGAGTGTGTCCATAATAAACTCCACTGCTCTCAAGCTCAAATCACGGCGTCATCGAGCTACGCCTTCGCTTTGAATAAGAGACCGAAAAATTACATATTGTGCCTTTAATGTCCATAAAGCTGAAGTGTGCAATTTTTTCATTTTAAAGTAAACAATTGTTGGTTGAAAAGTGTTAATTTTGATTTCAGGGCACAATCAAATGGTTTTATTTTTTAAGACACAATAAGTTGTATAGGAAACCTGTTGAAGTCATTATTTTCGCTTTTTTTTTTTGGGTGGTGCTTATGATGCAGAATTACACACTTAAAAATAACAACAGATCATTGTGCAATGAATTGCATCTTTTTACTTTTTATTCATCACAGAATCCTGAAAGAAAGTATTACGGTTTCCACAAAATGAGTAAAAACTGTTTTCAACATTGACAATAATCAGAAATGTTTCTTGAGCTGCAAAACATCATATTATATTGATTTCTGAAGGATCATGTGACTCTGAAGACTGGAGTAATGATGCTGAATAAATTACATTTTAACATATATTTGATCAAATAAATGCACAATAGAGACTTCTTTCAAAAACATTTTAAAAATCTTACTTTCCCCAAGATTTTGAACAATAGTGTATATTTATTGATTATATAAAAAAAATCATATGATATTGATATGCCAGGCAAATATTTAGCTATTTTGTAATATTCGTCTGAAAACATTCCTCATTTTGCATTATTTATTAAGTGCTTTGTGTCAGTAAATCATTTACCAACAGCCTTGATAATGGATACAGCAATTCTGTTTTACATTTTTTAGTCATCTTGAGTAAATATTATAAAATAACTCTTCATTTATATTCAGCAAATCTTATTTGACATCATTACGCACTCTAAAGGTCATTCTCTACCCTGCTGTCTATCATTATCAGCCATTAAAAAAGCATATTTATTCTATAATAAACCGGATCATACTTTAGATTGGTCAGTTCTCTACACTGACATCTTCTCCTCTCTTTCTCGTTCTGTCGGTCCGATTAGTATTTTCTGATTATCTTCTGAGAGTCGCTGAGAAACTCTTTCATCTCTCCTCCTGTTGCCCACTCATGCTTTTCTTCCTACAATCTCCTTCTTTTTTACACCCTCAATAACCTTTCATACGTCTCCTTTCACACGCTCTTCTCTTTCTCCCACTCTCTCCATCTGTCCCTAAATGAAATGAACACAGTATTTCTCACGGAATCTGTAATTCAGCTCTGAAATGCTGTATATGTGAACGTCTCAAGATCAAATGAATGATATTTCAGAGATGCATCGGCAGGCCAGCGTAATCTGCTAACATTTCTATTCAAGTCCACTGAAAAAAAAAAAGACTTGCATGTTCCTTGTTTCTGTTTTCAGATCACCGGATCTCAAGAAAACGTGTGTGTGTGTGTGTGTGTGTGTGTGTGTGTGTGTGTGTGTGTGTGTGTGTGTGTGTGTGTGTGTGGTGTGTGTGTGTGTGTGTGTGTGTGTGTGTGTGTGTGTGTGTGTGTGTGTGTGTGTGTGTGTGTGTGTGTGTGTGTGTGTTAGTTTAAGACCATTAGTGAGCTTGTACTATGCTGCACTAATTTGATTCAGATTCCATTTTAGAGACCATTTGAGTTTGAAATGTGATTCATTCTTAATGTTATTTAATGCCTGAGATTGTCAATCATGCAGGGACATTAACATCAACTGTATGATCCAGAACTCATTGACAAAAAGGGTTTGGAAATGGCCTTTGTCTGAGTATTATGCATAATGGCGTCCAGCTAAGTGGATAACTGTGTTCATTTGAGTAGATGACGGTTGAACTGATTAGTGTGTATCATGCGGATTGAATTACAGTAATGTTGTTTATGTGTGTATGTTCACGAGGTTGTAAAGGTGATGATTTAAGGGCTGTGCAATGTTGTCTGAAGGGATAAGGATCTATTCTATTTAGGTTTATATTCTATTTTGGGATGATTTATAATTTTCACTCATGCTCTAACAAGCTTCACTTTATCACTATAAGACTCTGAGGTCCTAAGAGACATAACGTTCATTTAATAAATGTGTGATGTAGTGCTTTATGTGTGAATCCTAGAGAGGTGAATGAGTCTTATGAAACCGTGTGTGTGTGTGTGTGTGTGTGTGTGTGTGTGTGTGTGTGGTGAGTGAGTGAGTGAGTGAGTGAGTGAGTGAGTGAGTGAGTGAGTGAGTGAGAGTGAGGAGTGAGAGAGAGAGAGAGAGAGGAGAGGAGAGAGGAGAGGAGAGAGAGAGAGAGAGAGAGAGAGAGAGAGAGAGAGAGAGAGAGAGAGAGAGAGAGAGAGAGAGGAGAGGAGAGAGAGAGAGAGAGAGAGAGAGAGATGAGAGAGAGGAATAAGATACATTGGACCACATCAGCACTTGCTATTTTTGGCTCCTTTAGTGGTGTTTGCTAGACTGAGCTTCACTATTACTATCGCTCATACACACTTGGTGTGAGGGATTTGAACAAAATCCTGACACTAAGTATGAAACTTTGGCACGTAGCTCATCCCACATATTTGCGTTACAGATGTGTGTGATTCACGTTGCATGATTGACGCACACACTTGTAAATGCTCAATGCAGTGTTACAGAACAGAGGATTTCAGACTGACTGATGGCCTTCTGATTTCTGATCTTTAGGCTTATAGTAATAATTATGGTAGTTAGTAGAGGTTAATATGGAAGACTGAAAGTACGACAGCACATAACTAATGTAACTGTAGCAATTAAATGATTGTAGCTTATAAAACAGATCAGATGAATTCAAATTCTGATTGGATGATCACCGTTCAAAGCCTTTGGAAAATGACATCGTATACAGTAAATATGCATATTATATTGAATTATATATATATATATAAGAATAATAAATATATAAGAAAATTATTATTATGGATGGATGGATGGATGGATGAATGTACAGATATATTTATATTTTATTTGGACTATTAAGCATGACTATTCTACTCGTACCTGTGGTTAGGGATTGAAATATCGCTAAACCTAAATATAAACCTTCTGTGTGAAATTCATCCTGACCGTATTGTGCTTTTCTTCTAAAAATGTAAAAATAGAGGTTGTAAAAATAGTTTCCTCAGGAGTGGGAGCGTCTGGCAGTGTAAACACTAGAGGAGGAGGACAATAGCTGACGAATGCTCTGGAGGTTTCTGGAATAGCGTTTTTACATCTCTGTGTTCATGAAGAATATAACACACAGCTGCTGTTGATCAATCTTTTCTGAATATATGTCAGGAATGAGGACAAGTCACAGCACGTTTACGATAACGAGATCTCGACCATCCCTCATGCACTCGTTCCTCTTCTCCAGTGTTGTTGATGTGATCATGAGATGCATAACCCTGTTTTTGTTGATTTACGTCACAGCGAGATTTAGAGGAGAGTATGTCAATGTGTCGCCAAAGTGTAGATTTTTGCTGCTGTGCCAATTTCGTTTTAGTTTTTCAGTGTTTGTTCAATGTGTTTTTTTATGCATGTCATTATTAATTTAGCATATTGTTAAACCTTTGGAGTTCATGTTAATAATATTAAAGCTGCCGTCTGAAATATTTTTTTGATCATACTCAGTGAATTCGACACTATAACCCGACAGAACAACATAAATAAAGTGGTTTTAGAAAAAAACCCGAGCTTCTAACTGTTTGTTTAGCAAAAATCCACCGCTCCCGGATCATCGGGTCCAATCAGCGCAGGGGGTGTGAGATCTGACTGTCAATCACAGATCGGGCACACGCCACCCCTCGCGCATTTTACAATCACATGCACACGCCTGAAGTTTGCGCAGTAACGAAGAGTGATGGTGGAAAAGCTCATAGAGTATACATGACGTTAGCAATTGCAAGCTATCTATGAGTAGGCCTAAGTCCACTCAATCTGCCAGACTTGCCGACTGCAGCTTCAATACATTTCTTCTTTACTTTTCACTATACAAATGTGGTACGGTATTGGACCTCCACCTGATGTTGAATGTAAATGTGTCTCATATAGTGTCACTAATGTGGAGCTCCTCCCTCACGACCTGTCGAGGCCTGTCCTATTGACAGAACGCTTTTGACTTCCAGTCGCCTCCCTCATACACTGTATATACTTGTGACAGGTGTGCCTTTAGACAGAACGCAGTGTGAATTATTTGAGAGAGGAGAGAGAGAGAGAGAGAGAGAGAGAGAGAGAAGAGAGAGAGAGAGAGAGAGAGAGAGAGAGAGAGAGAGAGAGAGAGAGAGAGAGAGAGAGAGGAGAGAGAGGAGAGAGAAGGAGAGAGAGAGAGAGAGAGAGAGAGAGAGAGAGAGAGGAGAGAGAGAGAGAGAGAGAGAGAGAGAGAGGAGAGAGAGATGTCTCTGTCTCTATGGCTACAGCTTTCACATCTCTGTGCTAAATAGAACGGCTTTCTTATAATTCAGGGAAAAGTTATTAGTCAATAAATGTGCTAAATCCATGCGGATCAGAAGAAGCTTTGCTGTCGTCTTATTTTGTTCCTGTGGTCGTTCTTGTGTGTGTTTCCTCACCTCTTAGATAGAAATGAAACAGTAATTTGCAGAATTTTGAAAAATGAAAATTCTGCCATCATAGACTCATGTTTTATAATGGTCCAATTTTAGCATAAAAATTAAACATTTTTCGAAGTTGTCAATAAAACAAAGATTAATGGAATATGTTTTACTTGTTTAATTCAATGTGTCACGTACATGCCATTTCTGTGCAAGTGAAATTTACTAGCAACACCAATAGTCCAATTTTGATTTCATCTTAACAGTAAATAGTGTCCATTGATTTGTGTGAGCTGTGTGTCCTCTGAAGGAGAATCTGAGGACTGGGTTGAGATAGTCATGTGTGGGCTAATATTAGCACAGACCCTGCTCTGTCGACAGACGGGATCTGTGGCGCTGGTTAATAACACTGGGATTCTGCCTGTAAACATGCAGACCTGGGGAACACTGATTCCTGAGAGAGTTCATTACGGCTGTTGCAATGTCTTATTATTTCCTCTGTGACCGCTCTATAAGTGCTTGTGTTACTGTTGTTATAGTGAACACATCTCACTGTCAGGTGAATGTCTCGGTGCAATTACACCCCATCAGTGTGAATCTCACCAACCCTGCGACATGCGTTTTCCTCTCATGTTTCTCAAATAAACTGCACATGGCATTGTGGAAAATAAAGTGCAGAAGCTTGTGGTATTTAGCGAGGCCTTTAATGAGGAAGGTTATAATAGAGTAACAGAGCTGGTGTGAAGGTGTCTGTTTAAATGGCCCGACGGCACAGATGGTTTCAGTGAATTAGCTGAGATGGCCTGTAATATTCCCGCAGTGCTGAAGGATGAGCGAGTATTTTTGGAGAGAGAAAGTCCAGGGAGAAAATGAGTGAAGGAGAGAGGGATGATATTGAGGAATCAGAGCAGGGTTACACTGTACGGATCAACACTGTGTGTGTGTGTGTGTGTGTGTGTGTGTGTGTGTGTGTGTGTGTGTGTGTGTGTGTGTGTGTGTGTGTGTGTGTGTGTGTGTGTGTGTGTGTGTGTGTGTGTGTGTGTTGTGTGTGTGTGTGTGTGTGTGTGTGTGTGTGTGTGTGTGTGTGTGTGTGTGTGTGTGTGTGTGTGTGTGTGTGTTGTGTGTGTGTGTGTGTGTTCGATTGAATACTTGCATATCTCATGAATATTCAGAGAATTTTGATTGTTGGACTAACTATTCATTTAACATTATCTGCTTTTATACATGCATGTACGATTGTTTTCCTTACATTTGTATAGATAGATAGATAGATAGATAGATAGCTTTTTATTGTCATTTAACTGTACATTTTGAGTTCACATATGAACGAAATGCCGTTCCACTGGCTCATTAAAATATAAAAATATAATAAAAAAATGATAAAAAATGTTTTAAAAAATAATACTAAAAAGAGTTTGACAGCAGCATATAAATAGTGATATTGCACGTGTTAATTTGCGGCATATAAATAGTTATTTCACATTATAAATAAATACTATTATTGCAATAACCCAGTTCACATGAGTCTCACTGCAACTGTTCTGTTTACTCAAATCAAGTGCACACATAAACACCTTATTTTCCTTTTTACTTAAACATTACAACTTCGAGAATGTGTGGACTCAATTAAAGTTAGCTTTGGTGTGTTTGTATTGATATGTTAGTGTGTATATAGTGCAGAATCTGAAATAATTATCATTTATTTTAAATCATAGCTTTTCTTTGTTTAAACACTTTAAAAATCATGGAAACTTTTTTATTTATTTACAGGTTTAAATTAACAAAATTAAAAAAAGATTATTTTTTGTGGTTTCAGGCTTTTGGACACTTTTAAATGTGCACAGGCTGTATTTTTTTTTTTTCTTAATACAGAAACAAAACATTTTTCAGTATGAAACCAACTGTTTGAAATGGTAAAACTTGACTAAATTAGTCTCGAAAGTCGCTTAACTAGATCTAATAAAGATACTAATAAAAATTTATAGCTTGAATGCATAAATGTTTTTTGCATACATTTTGAATAGTTTTATTGAGCCATTTTTGGCTCGTAAAAAAGCACGTACACTTTTAGTAATGGTCCTACGCACAGTTTTATAAATAAGACCCCTGGTCTGTATACTTCTAATACATTCCGGCAGAAGTACAAATGACATTCTGTTGTGTGAGCTTGCATTCAGTTACAGTGGTTCTGGCTTCCTAGTATAAAGACCCTTTCTTGGTGTAAACGGTGTCAGTGTAGGCGTTATGCATATGTGTGTTTCATTGATTAATTGTTGACATGAGAGATGCTTTCATTTGTCCTTCACTTGTGCTGCAGCAGCAAAATCAATGACATGCACCTGCACTTGTGTGTGTGTGTGTGTGTGGTGGTGTGTGTGTGTGTGTGTTGTGTGTGTGTGTGTGTGTGTGTGTGTGTGTGTGTGTGTGTGTGTGGTGTGTGTGTGTGTGTGTGTGTGTGTGTGTGTGTGTGTGTGTGTACGTGCAAAACACATGAGAGATCCTTCAATCAATCACCGGGCGTCTCAGTGGCTTCAGGAAGCACTTCCATTGAGGAGCTTCACATTCTGATTGGTCAATCATGGCATTCCAATATTTCTTTTATGTAATGCCAAATTCGTGTGTATTTATTCCCTTATTTGAAATGTTCCTTTACATGGTTTAAAGCTACAGTTTTGCAGTATCATCATCTATTTATACACATTGCTAATACTTAGGCCTGAATGGGAGTTTACTGTATGAGTCACTGAGGTTTAACACATAACGTGTGTGTGTGTGTGTGTGTGTGTGTGTGGTGTGTGTGTGTGTGTGTGTGTGTGTGTGTGTGTGTGTGTGTGTGTGTGTGTGTGTGTGTGTGTGTGTGTGTGTGTGTGTGTGTGTGTGTGTGTGTGTGTGTGTGTGTGTGCACAACTATGTTGGATTTTAAGAGATTCATTTTAGTAAATAAGCCAATCCTTTCATGCAGATGGTCAATCTGGCATTTCTTATGCAGAATGGATTTGTTTAAAAATAGATTTTGCACAAAAAAAAGGTCGATTACCACCAGTCGATTTCAAAATAGTATGACAGTGAAATGCAGCCTGGAAATCTCTGTTCAGTGGTGTGTTTAGTCTCTGCTGGAGAACATTCTCTCTGTTTGGTTAGTACTATAGGCTAAATTGGTGAATGATATGTCACTGATGTCATCAGTGAGAAAATGAGTCAGATAACTGCTGATATAATCGGGTTTCTGCCTCTGTAATTGGATTTCTAGTACTGATATGTAACCACAAGAAATGCTCTGTACTTCTCTGCCACATTGTTTTGTTTTCGAAAGAAAGTTTTAGATGTTGGAACAATTTTAATTGTCCTTATAGACCCTGTTTTAACATTAAATCAACATAAACATTCATAATGGCATTTGTGCACTACATAGACTATTTAAGTCATCATTTATTTTCAAAAAGAAAAACTCCATATATTTATGTAGCAATTCATTAATAGATATTTTCTTCCTTATGTCTTAGGTGCAATGGTCCATGCCATCTCCATCTGTAGTTGCTGGTCTGGCAGGAGAGGGTATCTAAAGAACAGCATCTCCATGAACTAAAAATACAGTCACAGGATTTCACAACCTGACCAGAACAGTAAAAGGATCTCTGTCTTTCTCTGTCTGTCTTTTCTTCAGTCTTCATCTCAGTGTCTCTTTGTGTTGTACTGTTATGACGCCATGTCTCAAACTGGAAAAGTCCTGCATTTGTATGTGGAGGTGAGATCCTCACCAGAGCATGATGAGAAAGGTAGTTCCTGTGAAACAACAATGGAGCAAGATGGTCCTGTTGAGGCTTTGACCAAATTAGCACAGGTGGCTTCAGGATTTTCCACACCTCCCAGCAGCACATTCAGACCAAATGTAAGTTTCCTACTACAGCCCACACACAATTCTCTGGATTCCCCTCAAAGACGCAGCATTCCCCAGCAGGAACCATTCCAACAGGTGTCCTCTGGCTTCAATAACAACATTGACTGTAAACAAATGAAACATGTCCACGCGTTGTCATTCTCTGGACGGACATCTGGTCCGGGGACGCCTTGTCGAGCCTGCAGTCATCAACAGGACTCTAAACCAGAGCCCGGGCAGAGGTCCGTGGTTACTTTTAGCTACATTGAGAAGCCCCACATCAAAACTGTGGAGAGTCCTTGTAACAGTCCCAGTGGAACAAAGGAGGCAGCTGCTTGCCCACGTAAGAGGTGTAGTGATCCAAAGCGGTCTCACCCTAATGAGTCTTCCTGCAATAATAGTCCATTTCACCAGCACATGGGTTATTCGGGATTTTGTTCCTCTACTTTGGATCCCGTCGGTCAAGCAGCAACACAGCGAGCCCTGGAGGAGTTTGGCTCTCCCCAGTTGAGGTGTAAGTTTTCTCGTGGCCCAGACTGGAGTCCGGAGTTTCACCAACGGCAGAGGGCACGATGCCAGTCTTGGGCAGGTTCACCAGTGCCAAATTGCAGTGCCTACCGCAATGATCCTGACCCTAGTAGGGTCAAAGCTGCATGTGGTGTCCCCAAAAGCCCAGCATCAGATGCTTTCTCATCCCACACAGGGCATAACAACCAGCAGAAATCCACCTCCAGGTCCCGAGGATGCGTCAACCAGAACCTCCCTTCAAAGCAAGACTGTTCCACACCAGTTAGTCAAAGTTGGGGAAGCCGGCCTGAAAATAAGCCTCTCTCAGGACAAAGAACCAGCCTCACAAACACACCCACTCATGGTTTGAACCAGCTTAGTGGAAGCAATAACTCCTCAGCCCTGAACAGTCCTGAGGTAGCCCACAAGATTGCAGAAGAGGCCACCAAGATTTCAACTATTTTCAACGAGGTACGCAGTTCTCCTCCTCCCATTGTTTTCAGAGGTTCATCTAATCTAAGCAGCACAAACTATGGGTATCCTTCGAGAGAAATCCAGCATGAGACCTTGCAACAGAGTCCGGTGCAGCATTTGGCTGTTAAGATGAACATACCTGTGCATGAAGACCATCCTACAACAAATGGGGTTTCTCCGCACCTGCATGAAGCAACAGCTACTAAGAGCTCAGATTTAAGAGATGACCTGACCGATCATTCATTCTGCTCTGTCCCAGTGGGAGCCCCTGATTCTCCAGCCCTCCCGTCTCGTCTTCTTCGTCCAAGTCTGTCCAATGCAGACGTGTGTTCTCCACTCCGAGATCCTCGTCAGCTTAGGGCTGACCTGCCAGTCTCTAAAAGCCCCACTTTACACCGCCACAAGCCTCCACAGTACACTGGAGAGGAGTGGACCTCCGGGGAACCCTGGTTCCTGGACGAGGAGGACTGGGATGACCATGTAATTGCAGAAAGCGTGGAGATCTCCAGGCGGTTGTTCATCGGTCAGAGTGTGGACGATTCTCCAGTCAGTTGGACATCTAGACAGCAGTGGAAAGAGCAGGCGAAGAAAGAGGAAGTGAAGTTCAGTTTGACAGAAAAACTTGAAGGGACTCTCAAGAGCAGCAGTCCAGTGTACATAAAAAGGGTTGAGGTCACAGAACGAGGAGAGGAGAATGTTAGCAATTCAGTATGTGGAGCAAACCACAGCCCAGGGGAAAGAGTAGAGGAGATGACCAAGATAACACAGCAACAGAGACAGGCAGAATGGAGGAGAAGGCAGGCTTTGCTTCTAGGGCCAGTGGTATTAGAAGAGGGAGATGGGGAGAGAGGGGAGGATGAACAGGGCTTTGGAGAACACCAGGCTTTGGCTGGGTCATCCCCGAGCTCCAGTGGAGTAACGGGAAGCCTAGGAGACAGAGATTGCATCTCACCTGAGTCCAGCCAGAACAGCAACCATTCAGATCATCCATCATCAGGAATACAGGTGAGACATTTTTACATAAATTGTCTAACTCTACCAATGATTCTACAATGGTTTAAGATCAATTACAAATTTCTTCCAATGAATGAGGCCGTTCACGTTTTATTACAAGTTAATGTGTTTATTTTGTGTGGGTGTTACAGTCCGATGGTGGTTCTTTGGTGCCAGGTCCATCTCTGCACTGTCAGAAAATTGCACGTGCCAAGTGGGAGTTTCTTTTTGGCACTCCAGCAGAAAACACTGCCAGTGAACGAGAGAAGAGTAAGTAGCTTTTTGACCTCTTTAATGTCACTTTTGAAGATCATCTAGATTCCATAAAAAAGCAATTCATTGCTTTTTCTATGATTATTTTATGGATGAAGTACATTTAGATCATTTCAAGTGTATGCAAGTGTTTGAGTAACTCACTCATGGAGCATTCTCATGTGAAAGTGGGATAACACTGCAATATCATTGAGCTGGAATAGTCATCAGCAAAACATTAGCCGCGTTTCCACTGCCGGGCCGGGGCCGAGCCATGCTAGTGCGTGCCGGGGCCAGTCGCGTTTCCACTGTCACTTCCGGGGCTTGATCGGGGCTTAAGGCCATTGCACACTGAGTCCGAAATTCGCATCCGAAATTTTCGCACGTTAAAAAAAAAAATCGACCTCACGTTATGTCAATCACGCCTGCACACTGCCTCCGAAACTTTCGTCCGTCATAAAAAAATTCGGATCAGGTTCGATTTTCTGCGTTTTTCGCATCCACAGCCAGCATTTTGAGAGGTCTTTTGACTATTCAGACCCACCGTACAAGCGAACGACACAATCCAGAATGGCATCTGACAAGTTGATACACTTCGTCTCGCAGCACAAGTACTGTATGATAAACAAACCATACAGCTGTTCTGTATGCCCAGCGTTTCTGCCGGCCGTGTGTGTGTGTGTGTGTGTGTGTGTGTGTGTCTTTTTTGGTGGTCTTCTTTTTAATATGTGGCTCCAGTATCGCTAGCAAAGCATCAAACTGTTCCATTGACATTCTGAGGTAAATTTTGAATCGCTCGGGATGCGCAACTCCTTGACGAGATGAAACTCTCCTTCCTCTCGGCACATTTGGATGGACCCTCTTTTTCTTCTTTTTCTCTTTTAAAGAAGAGAGAGGGCAACAAAATCATCCTCACTGCTTGACGAATCCATTTTGTATTTTTTTGCGTTTTTTTCCCGCAAAGGTTTAATAAATACGCATCGGACTCAGTGTGCAAGGTTTCTGTGCGTGACGAAATTATAGGCTGACGAGCACGAAAAAACGCATACGAAAATTTCGTACTTCAGTGTGCAATGGCCTTTACTCGGGGCCACCGGCCAGGATTTCTGGCCCGTCGAATACCTTGGGCCAAAGCGGGCCAGCTCGGGCTAGAGGCGTGCTCGAGGTAAAAGGCGGAGTTTATCGGTGTTATGGAACGTTATGATCTGAAGCAAGATGCACATTTCACCTTTTTATATCGCGCAAACTAATCGCTGCTTGAAATGGAGAGTCGCCTGTACTGGTCTGTCGAAGATACCAAAGCTCTTCTGAGCATTTGGGCAGAAGAAAGGGTACAACGTCAATTTGACGGCGTGTGCAGAAACGAGGACGTTATAAAATACATAGATGCTGAACTTTCTAAGCTAAGCATTCAGCGAGCAACACTTCAAGTTCAGGAAAAAAATTAAAAAGTTGCGGGCGCAGTATTGTACAAGGCGATTAAAACGCACAATGGACAAAATGGAGCTCAGAGAGGGAACTTTCCATGGTTCGACTTGATGGACAGTGTCCTGGGTCACCGTCCCTCTGTTAGTGGCGACTCGCGAGACAAGTCGGGACACTATTGCAGCCACGGCCGGTGAGTTAATATACATGCTATCTTCCTAACTTAAAAAATAAATAAATTCATAATACCCGCTGAAATGGGTTGGGTTGTATGACGTTTGATCCAGAACGGCGTGTTGGGGCGGGGTTTAGGGCAGCGCTGCGGGGCTACTGGGCGTCTGTGGAAACGCAAACCTGGTGCTTGAGGCCCGAGGCCACTGGCTCGGCTCGGCTCGCTGTTAGCCCTGGCCCGGCAGTGGAACTGCCGGGCCAGGCTATTGTCTGTATCAATGGTACCAAAATGGATTGATTTATTTCCCTTCATAGCTGAATGAATATTGTATGTTATCCTCCTAGATGTTCCAGAAACCTCCACGGCTCCACCAAGTGGTCATTCCACCCCAATCCCGCCCTCTTTTCTGCCACTTGAGGAGCTCGCTCTCAGAGCTAATCATGATGTTCAACATGTGGAGGTGGAGCTAGTGACTCCACCTCCTGCCGCCCCAGGCTCCTCCCCCAAAACTGGCATAATTCGGCGGACTTTAAAATACTCTGAGACCGATCTGGACGCCGTTCCATTACGATGTTATCGGGAGACCGATATAGATGAAGTGCTGTTAGCCGAGCAAGAGGACGCTGACTCCGCGTTTGGAAGTAACCGAAGTGTCATGGGAACTTCCTGTGCTGGGAGCAGCCCGCTAGGAGAGATGCCCAATGAAAGAACAGATGGACAGGAGGATGGGGAAGAGGAGGAGGAGGAAGAGGAGGGTGTTGCGAGCTGGGTCACTGTCAGGATGCAGGGCGATGTGAGGAGGTTGCTGGCCGATCAGGAGCGATACGAAGAAGAGGAGTTTTACAGCATTATGCTAAAGAGGTGGGAAGTGGCAAACACGCATACTGATGTTTTCTTTCAAGAAACTGTTTAAATATTTAATGTGTTACTGGTGCAGAATATCAGAAATAACAAGGTAATCGTTTTTTTTTTTTTTTTAGGCCCGAGATCATTTCATTAACAAGCACCCAGCTCTGAAATCTCCCATCCTGGTCCGTGGCCCTCGAAGAAAGTCCAGAGACACTTTAGACACATTCAGCAGGCATTTTGAGAACATCATGGAGTCACATCGGGCCAAAGGCACCTCCTACAGTAGTCTGGACAGTCTCGACCCTCTGACCTCTAGTACTCAAACTGTTCTGACCTTTGACCTTCCCACACTGACCCCACAAGTGCAGGGTCAGATCTACCAGAGTGTGCGGCAAATCGTGGAGCTCAGCTTTGCTCCACTGGCTCACGTAGAGATCCCCAGCCTCTCCGAGTCTGTGCTGACGATAACAGGGGACACCGACGCCACACGGGCACCGTCCAGTGAGCGCCTCAGCAGTGGGTCCGACGATCGCAACGGGCGGAGCTGGCAGATCAACCCACCACTTTCACTGCCCAGGTTTGTGTCATTTTCATCACTAAAGTGGGGAATTGTGTGTTTTAGGTTGGAAAACTTAGTAGTGTGCTTTGGTTGTATACTGTAAATTGTGGAAAATGTAGTAGTTTGGAAGTATGAGCATACCTGTAATACAGATACAAATATGTTATTGCTCAAAATCTTTGCAATAGCTCAGTTTCTCCAGCAGATGGAGTTTGCAACCAACAGTCTCTTCTGAAGTGAAACATACACTGTACTTTGATTTACTATGACTTGAATCTTGGTGAATATTGAGGAAAAGTGCCAATTTTTTTTCAAAATGGCCAATATTTCAACCCATAATTCAGAAGACAAAAATTGTATAATATATTTTTTAATGGCAATATATTATTTAAATTGAAATTTAAAATGGTATAATTTTTTTGGAGGGGAGGGGCACTTTAATCTATATTGATTGATATGATTTTATATGTAATATTTAATGTATTTTATTTATGATTAATTACATACACATTCTATTTTCAGTTTGGTTTGACAGTATAGGGGTGAATTTCTTGAGGTGTGTGTGTGTGTGTGTGTGTGTGTGTGTGTGTGTGTGTGTGTGTGTGTGTGTGTGTGTGTGTGGTGTGTGTGTGTGTGTGTGTGTGTGTGTGTGTGTGTGTGTGTGTGTGTGTGTGTGTGTGTGTGTGTGTGTGTTTGTGTGTGTGTGTGTGTGTGTGTGTGGTGTGAGAAAGGACAGATGAAAGACAAAGCCGATTGCTGGCAGAGAACTGAAGTAGCCGCCGCATAGATCACCTTGAGACAAACATAGAGGCTGGGAATAGTTTGAGAAATTATTTATTTTCACAATCGGAATTGTGCTCCTCAAATCCTAATTTATGGGATGTATACTCTTTTATATATTTTAAATCTGTCACGTCTCTTGTCTCATAAAACAAGTTCGCATCTGCTGTGAAATGTGCAGTGTGTTTGGAGTCACCTTGCAGCGCTGCTCATCACTCCTGTAGTAGCTCAACTAAGCCACTAGGTGGTGACAGTCGTTCATAAGTGATATTTGTGTCACTATTAGAACCAACCAAGCTCACCTAGAGCCGAAGCCATTTGTTTTGAGAATAATGGCTGGCTGGTGAAGTTATTGGCTGGCTAGCCGGCTCAGCCAAAACCTAAATGGCTGCTGCAGCCGCCAAACTTTTCATAGCTGCAAATGGCTGAAGCTGCCATTACAAATTAAGAACGCAAACTTTTGTTGAATTTATGAGAAATCTACAGACGCAAACAGACGAAGTGTAGTAGGCTAAAAGAGCTAAATGTGTATTTCGTTTTTTTTTTCACCACAAGTCTGAAAGAAGACCTGTTATTGAAGACAAATATCCAAAAATAGCTAATTGACCAGTAAAAAAAAAAAAACGATGTTTTTGCCTGCCATGTCTCGCCTTAATATAAACACACACTGTTATAATTATTATTTTGGACAAAGTTTTGCACATTTCCCTTCAATATAGCCTACACTGAAGCATGCGTCGTGAATTATCAATGTGGAAACGGTGGTTTGTTACTGCAGTAATCACGTCCAGCGCTATAAATCTCTCCGTTCCTGAATATTTGGTTCATAACATCAATCTTTGATTCAGGTGTTTGTGCAACATGCCCGGAAGATTTAACAAAAGTCTGGGTAAAATCAAATCAATAACGGACGCGATTTGCTCACCTTGACTCTAGACTCAAGCACTGTCACCTTTGACTTCCCAACTACCCAAAGGTGCATGTCATGATCTACCTAATGTGGCAAATGTGGAAGCTCACTTTGCTCATGGTTCACATTAGATAGTCCATTATTGTGTTGTCCATAGGGACACCGACGTCAAAAGTGCACGTTATGAGCGCCTCAGAGTGTCGACTAGGCCTAAATGCTGGAGTCTGAATCACACACTTTCACTGCCCAAGTTGATGTAATACACTAAATGGGGAAGATTGGTGTTTTAGTTGGAAAACTAGTATGATGTTGTTTATACTGTAATTGTTGAAATTGTAGTGTTTGATGTATGAGTACTGTAAATAACAGGATACAATATGTTTGCTCAAATCTTTGGCATAGCCGTTTCTCCAGCAGATGGAGTTGCAACAACAGTCTGCTTCTGAAGTTAAAAAACACTTAACTGATGATACATACTTTCTTTAATGAATTTGATGTGAAAATTGCAATTTTTTCAAATCCATTATTTTCAACCAAATTCAGAAGACTAAAATAGAAATAAATAATTAAGTGGAATATATTATTCTAAACGAAGTTTAAATGGTAGTCTTTTGCAGGGAGGAACTAAATTGCGTATATATAAGCTAATATTTAATGTTCTACTTGCTAAATACATCCTTCTATTTTCAGTGTACAGTATAAGTGAATTTCTGAGTGACGAGACTGATGGTGTGTGCTACTAGTTGTCTTGTGTTGGTGTGTTTGTGTGTAATGTTGTGTGTTGTTTGTGTGTGGTTAGTGTGTGCGATGTGTGTGGTCAGCAGCACCCTGAAAGACAAAGCGATTGCTGATGACGTATGAAGTACCAGGCGGATAGATCCTTAGACTAAATCATAGAGGCTGAATTGTTGAGATATATTTTACAATCGGTAATTTTTCTGAATCTAATTTATGATGTATACCTTAAATCTGTCCGTCTCCTTTATACAAAAGTCGCATTGCTGTAAGTATTTTGGGTCCTGGCGCGCTGCTCACATTGTAGTAGCTCACTAAGCATAGGTGGTGACGCGCATAAGTGAATTGTCGTCACTATAGACCACCAGGCTCCATTAGATTAAAACCATTAGAATTCAATAGATCAAACCATATTATTCATACAGAAAATATTGCATTGAAATATCAATTGTAAAATCATTAAAGTGTAATAGAACGGTTAAGTAATAAATGTAATAACAATACTAATAATGGATTTGCACTGCTTAACCAACCTATGAGCCAATCAAATCCTTGGATATATTATCATTTGTGCTCAGTTGTTATGCCAGTTAAAATTGTTGGTGTTGTTCATTCAGCATGGCAGGAACAGTAGCATCATGTGGATGCAGCTTAAACATTTAACACAGTCTAAGCCAGAAAACCTCAGTCCTTTGCTTCTTTTCTTTTTCCTTCTGTTTTCTTCTGTTTTGAAGAGAATAGTTTATCAAAGAGGATAAGTTATCTTAAATGCTGTTTAATAATGCTGTTCATTTATAACGTTTTGAAATCGTTTGGTGTTTTTGTTTGTAAAATCTGCAGGTTTTCTGTTACATAATTCAAGACAGATTAAAAAATTATCGAAATTTATTAAATAAAGAGTTTTTATTTTAAGATATTTTTCAAATGTAATTGATTGCTGAATTTTCAGCATCATTACTCCAGTTTTCAGTGTCACATGATCCTTTTTGATTATTGAAAACAGATATGTTGCTTCATATTTTTATGGCAAACCTGATACATATTGTTTTCAGGATTCTTTGAGGAATAGAAAGTTCAAAAGAACAGTGCATATTTGAAATAGAAATCCTTTGTAACTTATATATGTCTTTAATGTCATTCTTGATCAATTTATTGTATCCTAGATTTCACAAAAAAAAAAAAAAATCACAAACTTTTGAGCGGTATTGTGTTTATGTGTGCATATTTAAAGCTGATACTTATAGTTTTGTTGTCTTTGCTAGTTTTTTTTGTAGATTTTAGAAGCAGTAGTTATCGAATGTATGATCAGATTTATTCTGGCTTTCCCACAATGCACTGCTGATTATGTTTACCACACAACTGTACGGCACAATTTTAACACTTCACAAGTGAATGAATACCCTTAATTATAATTCAATGTGACATTTTCAATCGAAGTGATTTTAGTTGCAGAATGTTGTTGTTACACATGTAAATAACTAAACTGTGTACAGAGAAAGATTAAACACTCCAAATGAGTGTTTTGCTTATCATTATTCTAAAGAATCGTGAGAAATAAAACAAATGTGTAAAGTGTGTGTGAACTGAGGAGAGACTGAGATGTTACATGCCACACTGAACTGAGAAGGTCAGAGAGAGAGAGAGAGAGAGAGAGGAGAGAGAGAGAGAGAGAGAGAGAGAGAGGAGAGAGAGAGAGAGGAGAGAGAGAGAGAGAGAGAGAGAGAGAGAGAGAGAGAGAGAGAGAGAGAGAGAGAGAGAGAGAGAGAGAGAGAGAGAGAGGAGGAGAGAGAGAGAGAGAGAGAGAGAGAGAGAGAGAGAGAGAGAGAGAGAGGAGAGAGAGAGAAGAGAGAGGAGAGAGAGAGAGAGAGAGAAACCTATTGGGATAGAATAATCTGTCAAGTTTGTGAGCCGTAAACAGTTCAAGGATGGATCGTTAGAATACAGACATAAACGACAAATTAATTCAGTCACAGCGAGATTATAACAGTGGAGATGTCCAGGAACAGCTGAGGAGATTTCGAGCGTATCTCAGGTGCAGCGCTCGCACCACACACACACACACACACACACACACACACACACACACACACACACACACACACACACACACACACACACACATGGCTCAGATCCAGAGAGTCGCAGCAGAGAGGTGTTTTGGCAGAGATGGTGTGGGAGAACAGCCCAGCACTCAGTGTTTTGCTGGCATTGCTCTGCGCTGGAGGAGAGAAGCGTCCACACACTGTACAGGTACAAGTACAAGCGGCTGGAGAGATGCAGATCAACTCCTGTATTAGACTGCCATTGTCCTAATGACTTTCATATAAAAGTATTCAGCGGAAATGGTTAATGAAACCTATAGCAACAACACAAAACACCCAAAACGAGTAGACAATACTCACATTTGAGAATCTGTGTGTATTTACTGCAGCCAAGTGATTTTTATTAATGCATTTATCTATTTTGTTAGTGGTTTGATGCTTTTAGTGGTGATGTTTTTTAATTCGGTGTATTTATTCGTCAGGATAAAATTACATCTGACTATCAAATTGTTCACCCTTAGATGATCCATCCAGAAATATGGAGCAGTGTTATTTTATTTACTATTATTGATACTGTATACTAATGATAGTTTTTGTTAATATTTTGAGTTTTATTAGTATATTTTCTGTTTTCATTTGAATTGGTTACACTTCATTTAAAGGTGACGTACTCAAATAAGTACTGATTAATATTTACTATAGAGTTAAGGTTGTGGTTACGGTTTGGTTTAGGGTTAGTTACTTGTAATTATGCATAATTTACTGTTATTACTATAGTAAGTACATGTAGTAACATGTATGTCAGCTTAAAATCAATTGTTACCAACAATAACCCTGAAATGGAGTAACCAGTCATATGTCGTGCTTGTCTCTTTAAAGGGGTCATATAATGCCATTTTTGTACAAGCTAATATGATTATTTAGGGTCTAAATTAAAAGTTTGTAATATACTTTAATTAAAAATTCTCATTAGTATTGTAAGAAAACACTTATTTTACCTGGTCAAAAACAGCTGTTTTCAGCACGCCGTTTCAGTGCATGTGCCTTTAAATGATAATGAGCTTTGCTGACTCCGCCCCTCTGTTCTGTGCGTACATGTTTGTAACACAATAACCATAACACGTTGTTCATTATTATATCTCCTCGTTTATAAAGCAGTCTGGTGAGAAATGATTCGCGCAAACATGAACGAATTGACGTTGATCGTCGTGGGCAATATTCCCTTCGAAAACAAACTCAGCCACTGCATCTTCAGCGGTTCGGATTTAGGAAAAATTCAAATGACTGCTGTGTAAGGAACACCCAATTACACCAAGAATAGATCACCACTTCGCTTAGACGCCATTCTGCTCATAGACGGTGCTCAGTGTACTTTTCGGCACGACACCGGTCCGCGCGCACTATGATTGACAGCTCGCTCACGAGCGAGGGCGGGTCTGTGTTGAAACGCTGCTGTCAATCAACAATCGTGGGAGGGGCGTCTGTTTTATTGACATCACACGGTCGAACGGCTCGATTTGAGGCAGGGGAAAACATATAAGGAGATTAAAACAAAAAAACTAGATAGATTTTTATCATTATATGATGGTTGTGTACAGGCACTGACAACACACATTTCAGTACAAGTGCATGTACCATTATATGACCCCTTTAAGAGCTGGTCTGCTTCCAGACGTCTTTATTTGAGTTTCACACATTTCTGCCCATGGTTTGTGTTTGGTGTGGATTTATCATGAGTCATTGATAAGAAGGTCAAAGAGAGAGGACAGCTGGCATTCAGCCTCCCACATTCATTTATAGAAACCAGGGGAAATCGGATCAATAGGTCGCAATAACAGTTTAACAGAATTACAAAGTGGAAATGATTTCTGACTGTGAAGCTGTTTGTGTTTGCTGTTCGGCTTGGAAAGCACAGTTTATGCCAAAATCCCACATAAACTACAGTAACAGCAGTGTTACTAGTGTAAATTCAACCTGATTTAACGTGATCTCCTTTCAAACAATACAAGAAGCTTTCTGAATATTTTTGTCATTTAGTTTAATGTTGTCGGCTATATAATTCCCACACTTTTATTTGTTTATTACTGTATGATTGTATTATTTAAGAATGTGGAAAATTGTAACACGGAAAGAGGTTTGTCAAAACTTTTTGTATATCTTGTAATGGCTTTCGTGCTTCTTATAGGAAAGTTTCGAGGTTTAGCATGAACTAGTGTTTCTTAGTCTAATATATTTTTGTTTTCATCACTTACAAAAAAAGTACTAAAGTGGTCTAGTGAATGATTCGATACTGAAAGATTACCATATTCATACACTATGGTATTTACTGTCAATAATACCACAACAACAAAATAAATCTATTATTTTCAGTGAGTAAATTTAGCTCAGATTTGAGTATTGTAAATGCATGTTTCCCAGCTCACAGGTCTCTTCAGCACAGCAGAAATAAGTTGTTTGTGTCTTTGTTCAGAGAGAAATCTCCTCGCTTCGCTGCAGACCCAGAGTTGGACCAGGAACTGAGCGAGCGTTTGGGTTTAGGGAGTAACGACACTCTCAGCAACCGTGCCGACCTGGAAGCTGCCAAACGTCTGGCCAAACGCCTCTTCAACCTCGACGGCTTCAGGAAGTGTGACGTTGCACGTCATTTGGGTAAAAAGTAAGTAAATCTTCTTCATGCTCGTACAGTATGTCCTGAATGTTCCCTTCACATCAGTGTTATCTTGATATACACACACCCGACTAAAAAAAAATTTTTTTTTTTCGCTGTTTGGATCATTATTGCAGTGATTATTATGTTTCTAAAATGTTTGGCAACAGTTCTTCTAACCTTAAATGATGGAGTGTAAAGCTTTTCATTTCTTAAACAACCATGTAGGAAAACACATCATGGCCATAGGATGACAAATTCAAGATTCATCAGACTCAATCTGTGAAAGAATGGTTGGGAGGGAGCATTAATAATCATATTCATACAATTTGAGTCCAGACCTTAAATTCATTGAAAGTCTTTGGGATGTGCTGGAGGAGACTTTACAGAGTGCTGGACTCTTGCATTGTCAATACAAGATCTCGGCAAAATCATGGTAACCAATGGAAATAACATCACAACATTTATTTCCATCAAGAGATGCATCTTTTTGGTCAAGACATGTTTCTGCATCAACATATTTTGTTGATACCTAACCCTAACCCCTAACCCTAACCCTAACCCAAACCCATCCTGGAACAACATTCCTGTCTGAAAATGTAGTCCTAACCCTATCCCTACCCCTAATCCTAACTCTACCCCTAAATTATCCCTAAAGTCATAGGAAAATGACCGGTGAATAACACTGATGTAGAAGCATCTAACCATGGTTTTAAGCCTAAACTTGACATAAACGGTAAGTGTGTCCCTCAAATCTGATTGGTTGTTTGGAATGTTGTTCCAGGATCAACAAAAGATGTTGATCCAGGAACATGTTGCACTTGGTAAAATCACATTTACTTATTTCCATTATTATTAGATTCTGAATGAAAGTTTAAAAAATAGATAGATATAGACGGTTTCATCGGACGCACGCGCGTAACCAGAGTTACGAGCTGGCCCGAAGTTAACTTCCGGTCTGTATTTGTAATGTGGCGCCGACTACAAACGCAGTTAAACTTCATCGCAATGATCCAGGGGGAGTGAAAGCATCTGACCCGCCTCGATTTCCCCATAAACGACACAGGTATTTCCATCCACTTTTCCGGAATGAAAATAGTTATAGGCATCCAAGCTGCAATTTGCCTTGAACGCCTCCCCCTTGTGTACACGCATTAGTGTGTCACATTTAAGTTTGGCCAAGTAACGTCTGTTTTCTTCTATTAGTCCCAAATAATACTGACTAGACATACTTGCGAACTAATGTAATTTGCGTGTTTCTACAGATGAACTCTGTTGTTATTGATTCAACCGGAAGTTAAGTTTGGGCCACAAACGTTTGTTTATGTTGTTGCCGTTAAAACCGTCTATAGTACACTTCTGAATTATGCACAATAAAAACCAGGAACATGTTAGAAAGCAAATGGAGTACAGTTTAATTTGATGTTAACTTTAAAATCAATCCTCAGTAAGTTTGCGCATCTTCACTGTTTCCTGTGACCTTGTGACTTCTCCATCTCTCTCTGTCCTGCGCAGGTCTCTGCTGGAGTCTTAGTGTTATATAAAGCAGGTTTTCAAGCTGCTTTTATTCTCTGGTTTTGCCTGTATTGCTCAGAGCATCTGTACTTTAAGAGCTTTTCTCTCTCTGACAGGTGCACCATGGGAATGTTCCTCCACCGATGCGTTTTTGACAGGCCTCGGACACGTCTGTCACCCTGCGTCCCACGTCTCCCTTGTTTGTTCTTGCATTGTCATCTTCTTTGATTGTCTTTCTTATATCTGACTCCTTTTTAGCAATGACTTCAGTCGCATGGTAGCAGAGGAATATCTGCACTACTTCAATTTTACAGGAATGACTTTGGACCAAGCGCTAAGGTCAGCACATTAAATATGCAAATGGTAAATAATTCACCTGAAGAATACTGGACTCATATATATATATTTAATTTTGTATTGTAATACGCACACACACACACACACACACACACACACAGAGAGAGATGGAGTATGGAATATTAATAAATACTAGTAATAAAACGTGTGTGTGTGTGTGTGTGTGTTAGTGCTGTTAAATCGATTAAGCGGTTAAAATAAAAGTTTGTATTTATGTAATATATGTGTGTATATATAGTATTATGTTATTGTGTGTGTGTGTGTGTGTGTGTGTGTGTGTGTGTGTGTGTGTGTGTGTGTATATATACACTGGTAATATATATACTGGTAATATATATACTGTATATGAATATTATAATATATATATATATTATATAATATATATATATATATATATATATATATATATATATATGTATATATATATGTATATAATATGTATATATGTATAGGATTTGAAGTCAATACTTAACTGGACTCCTGTATAATTGTATCTATACATTTAATTTTAGATTATATTAATTATATTTATGACAGAGGCTTATAATATTTTGTTCATCAGCTTGTGTTTATTTCGGGGCATTTGTTTACTCTTGTTTGTTTATTTCAGGGCATTTCTAATAGAATTTGCACTGACGGGCGAGACGCAGGAGAGAGAGCGAATCTTAGCACACTTTTCCCATCGATATCAGCAGTGCAATTCATCCCTCTCACTATCTGAAGGTAAACCTCTCTCTCTCTCTCTCTCTCCTCTCTTCTCTCTCTCTCCTCTCTCTCTCCTCTCTCTCTCTCTCGTGAGTGTATATGATTTTGTGTACGTTCTGTCTCACAGACGGCGTCCACACGCTGACCTGTGCTCTTATGCTGCTCAACACAGACCTGCACGGCCACGTGAGTAAACGCATGGATGAACACTTTATTATTACTTTACCATACAGACAAGTGTAATGGAGGGTGAACATCTTCCGTCTTAACAACAGTGCAGCAGAGTCGCAGTTTCCACACTTTAAAGGACATTCATTGGGTTTCAGAAGTCTGAGACCTCCATTTTAAAGAGGACCTATATGCTTTTTTATGTGGAAAGAAGGGTGAAATACCTGAGCAGCGATAAACCGTTTATAAACATCCATACGCCGTCCACACTGCTGAGAGCGGGGTTTAGATGAATGTGTAAATATCTGCTGCGCACTTTCCACTCAATCACAAAATAAACACCAACTAAAACGTCCGACCTCGAGGACTGAACAGAAGAAATTAAATTTCTGTGTCAAAGAAGGCGGAGCTCATAGCACACCCACCTATACATCATCACCACGGGCCAATGGAAGTTGGTAGATGTTTACCAGCCGAGTGAGCTGTTTCCAGAAAGTACTCCCAAAACTTTGCTTTGGCCTAATTTAGATTGACCTTGCATTTAAACATTCGTTCTGTGTTTTAAAGGCTAAAGGAAAAAAATGAGTTCCTACCAAGTTGCTTTATAAGGACTAATATGATTGTCTGATTCTTAAAGCACACAAAATGACATCCTTGTGGTATTTTTAGTCCTTATGGTGCACTTAAGTTTTAAAATGTTTCAAAATGTATGTTTAATGTGTTAAATTTAATATGTTAAAGGTGACATTTTATGTCCCTTTTTTACAAGATGTAATGTGTCACCCCCATGTCTCTGTGAAATTTCAGCTCAAAACCCCCCAGATCTTTTATTATAGCTTGTCAAATTTGACCCTTTTTGGTGTGTGAGCAAAAACCCGCCGTTTTTGTGTGTGCACCTTTAAATGCAAATGAGCTGTTGCTCCGCCTCCGTTCAGAAGAGGGCGGATCCTTTACAAAACACGCAAATAATCTCAGAATTAACCAGATTAAGGATCGGTAATATTATTATAAGATCCTCTTCCTACGTCAGAAAGGGAGCGAAATCTGATCTGCTTATTTTTTGACATGCTTGCAGAGAAAGGCTTACCAAAACAAAGTTACTGGGTTTCACTTTTCACATTTTCTGGGTTGATAGATGCACCGAGGACCCGATTGTAGCACTTAAACACGGAAAAAGTCAGATTTTCATGATATGTCTTCTTTAACCGCTAATCTGAAAATTCATTTCATCCATTTGAAATTCTGAGATTATTAGCCTTCTGGCTTGAAGTCATGATTAAACAGCTCTGTATATATTTTTATTACAAACTATAATTTTGACCCAGCTATCTCAGTTTGTGAGAAAGCACATAATAAAAAAGCCTGTGTTTAATGGAAGGCTGCACTGGAAAAGGCAGAGAGATGTTGTCCGGAGGGAACTGTGATCTGTCAATCACTGCTGTCTGTCTGCATCAGTTCCTATTTAGCATTGCTCCTGTGCCTTTGTTGAAGGGTTTAGGGCTGTCAGTGAACACATTACGCCTGTTATAGGCCAGACTCACTGTCGCCATGGTAACCGGTTTATGGTCCTGATGAGAACCGAGCGATTTCAGCTTTCCTGTGATGAAACTCTGCTCTACTGTCCACAATATCAGATAATGTATTCCGGAGCCTTTCTACAGCTCCAGACATTTATATATTACAAGCCTCAATCACACACCTGCAGCTTGAGTGTAGGACATCCCGTGCTGACTTTAAGAGGGATAAAATGCTCAAAGTGGCCTGTTAAAATGCCTGACTCTGACATCTCATCTGAAAATAAATTGCAAATGTGCACACTTTTTTGAGTACCTATAAATGTATAATAGAAATGTCCTAGACATATTTTATACTAAAATCAAAGGAAAGATATATATATATGTATATATATCTCCTAAAATGACAGTACATAAAATATATTCTACATACTATTATATCCTAATTATATGGAATACTTAATTATTCACTAATTTTCTGTATTTTAATTTCCACCCAATGCTATATACGCAAATTAAAAAATCTGATTCTTATTCATCCTAACATACTTGGAATACTCAACTTTCCAGTTTTTCTAGATAAAGAAATTCTTTAAATTACCAAAATTGAAAAAATTGATAATTATGTAACTATACTGGAATATATTTAGCCATTGTAGAATAAAAAATGTTTTAAAAATAATAATATATAAATATAAATTATGTGTATATATATATTATATATATATAGCATATATATATAATATATATATATAATATATATATATTAAATATATATATATATATATCCATATATGTTGGTTAATTGGCCACTAGTCCAATACAAGTCTCATTACCTTCTGAGGAAAAAAAAAAGTTTACCAAGATTATAAAATGAAAAAGTGTAATTAAAAAAAAAAATTCTAATGAATGTCCTGTTTTTTGTTCCTTTTTTTCCTTCCATAATATATAATATATTTAACAACTATATACAATTGTTCTTTACAAGTGTGCATTCAAAGTGCTAAATTGTCATGTTAAATAATGGTCAAATGTATAAAACATATTTCAGTCAGTTGTAATGCTTTTTCATAATGCAGTCGTACTCATTTATCAGGTCTGTTGATCTTTTCTGTTGTTAGAACGTCGGCAAGCGAATGTCCAGCTCTCAGTTCATCGGGAATCTGGAAGGACTAAACAGTGGCAATGATTTTCCTAAAGACCTCCTCAAGGTAATGCACTGCATAATGCATACATATCTCTTACTAAAGCTGTTTCAAACCGCATTGTCTGCATTATTGTGTTATTGATGGTAAATTGTCCACAGTGAAGTTGTTGGAGGATGTGCAAGTTTAATGTGTGTGTGTGCGTGTGTGCGTGCGTGCGTGCGTGGCGTGTGTGTGTGTGTGCGTGTGTGTGTGTGTGTGTGTGTGTGTGTGTGTGTGTGTGTGTGTGTGTGTGTGTGTGTGTGTGGTGTGTGTGGTGCGTGTGTGTGTGCGTGCGTGCGTGCGTGTGTGTGTGTGTGTGCGTGTGTGTGTGCGTGTGTGCGTGTGTGGGCACAGGTTGATTGTGTAAACACCTGTGAAAGCATGTGACAACAGTGCTATAGCGTTCAGCGCTGCTGTTTGTTATTTGAAGCATGAGAGATTTGTGTCCCGGTGGGAAGCGATGACTCTTTAGTAGGTCATTTGTTGGTTTATATTATTAGATTAGTGCTGTAATGTCATTGGTAGGAAACTGGGGATGTTTTGCTTCCATTCATTAACCCTGCAGGCTCATTCTGAAGCTAATCAGATGAGTTCTTGAGTTAATTCTAATGAGCTAAACGAGGGATAGATTAGTTTGGGCTGTGTGTTATCCAGCAGAGAGAAGCTGCAGCTGGACTGATGATGATGATGATGATGATGGTCACTTCAGTTAAAGGATCATTTGAAGAGGCCAAGACGAACAAATCTCATTTTGATTCAGTGAGATTCAACTATATGTGATGGTTTCTCATTTAACTAGCTTTAAGATTTAGCTAGAATATTAACCATAGGCTGTAAAAAATATGGACAAAGCGCCTGTGACGTCACCCATAGACTTTCTGAAGAACGGTTTTGAGGCTGTTTATGGGGGGTGTGGGCGGCGCCATCTTGTAAAATCTTTTCAGAAAGGACACAGAGGTGGTATGATGTGTTGGGTCAGATCATGGCCGAGTCGTCACATTTCAGGAGTTCCACTCGGCGCAGCTCGTTATTAGCTGTCAATCAAAGTTAACCACACCCTTATTTGTCATACATTTTATATCTAAATATGATCTAAACTAACGAGTTAGAAAAAAAATTCACCCCCTCACAGTTGTCAGGCACTCGGAACCTATCGAGAAATACAATAAAGTCAATGGGACCAACCTTTAAAAACATGAATTTATGCTGTGAAAACGGACATTTTAACATGGGGGTCTATGGACATTTGCTCCCTTTTGAGACCTGGGTAGGCTTGGGTAGGCTTCATTTTTCAGATTAGAATGTTGCCGCTTAATATTAGTCAAGTCAAGTTAAGTCATCCTCATTTATATAGTGCTTTTAACAATGTAGATTGTTTCAAATCAGCTTTACAGAGATAAAATTACCTTTCATGCAGTGTGTAAAATAGCTCTTTGTGAATGTAAAAGCTCTGCAAAGTTTTAAAGATCAAAGTGCGTGATAAATAAAGTTATTGTCTAATAAAACAAACGAAACGAATCTTCAGCAATCCCAGTCTCACTTCCGTAACATTCATATGTAACAATGTTTAAAATTTGTCAGTCAGCCTGTGGTCTTCAAATACTATCATACTTTTGACTGCATACTGACTACTATTTTATAACACTTTTATGTGAAAGATAGCAGTAATGATTCCAATGTCATGTGACCTCATGAAGTTGTATGTTTTTATCTACCATCGTCCAGTATTTCACATTTATTTATTTTTTTTATTTTTCGGATTAAACATTTGCCAGTCAGACAAAATAATGAATCAAGATTGAGATGTTACTACTTCTCACATTTGGGTGTATTTTTCACATAGGAAGTGAAAGGTCGTTGTGCGTTTTGCAAAATGCATTTAGCAAATGTCATGCGGACCAGTTTTATACTACGCACATTATACAATACTCAGAAATGGAAAGAGAATTATGACAGTATGCTATTCTGAACAATAGTGTGTTTGTGTTGGTTCCAGTCTGGTTTGCACTGACCCATCCGTCAGAAATGTCCTCGTCTGTGAAGCGGCGTCACATTGTGACTGTAGAAAAGCCGAGAAAATCCTGTTTTTCATGGCATGAGTGCTTTGAAATCTCACTGCTCTTATAAAGCCACAGCGGTGAGGTTTATCTGAGGAGCTGCTTGTGTTTTAGTCTTCATCTTCTTGATGAAAACACTGGGATGGAAGCAGTTTGAAGAGCGATAGACGAATGAAAAGAGATGGATTTCAGTCTGTGCTCTTGCTGTTCATGCCAAGTGCTTTACAACAGTCTCTATAGCTCTTATGACGACCTCACTTTCTCTCTCTCTCTCTCTTTTAGTTTTCTTTCCCTCCGGCGATCCTTTTCTCTGTCCCTCGCAACATCAGTTCTCACATTCTTTCCTCCTACTCGTTCTCTTTCTCTCGTTTAAACTCAACAGCTGAGCAGGGCAGCTTATATAAGCACATCTCACTCACACATTGTCATATAAAGCAAAGCTGTTATTGTGGGGTGCTAATTATTGCATGAACCGTTATTGTTTATTATAAAATTGATTGTTTTGGCTCTGAAATCTGATTGGATGAGCAACTTTCAAAGACGACACACACACACACACACACACACACACACACACACACACACACACACACACACACACACACACACACACACACACATCAGAAAGATTATATTGATATGGCATGTTACTTGCCACCATCGAAACTGTAAATAGCCTAATCCTTTAACCATGGGTTATTGTGGCCTGCTTTATTTATTTATTATAAAATAAAATATAATAAATTAACTTATATTTATATATTGTGTGTGTGTGTGTGTGTGTGTGTGTGTGTGTGTGTGTGTGTGTGTGTGTGTGTGTGTGTGTGTGTGTGTGTGTGTGTGTGTGTGTGTGTGTGTGTGTGTGTCTGTGTGTGTGTGTGTGTGTGTGTGTGTGTGTGTAGGGTTAGGGTATATAATTTAATTGTGTGTATATAATATAATATAATATAATATAATTTTTAAATTATATATATATATATATAATTATAAAATTGTTTTGTGGTCCTGTTATATTTAGAGTAGATTTATCTATTTACGAAGCTGTTATATACCTTTTATATTTACTAATTTTATTTACATTATTATTTATGGTTTTATATTTTATGTTTATATTATTTAATACATTTAAATTTAATTAAATATAAATGTAAATATAAATATAATTTATGGTAATTTTATATTATTATAGTGTGTGTGTGTGTGTTGTGTGTGTGTGTGTGTGTGTGTGTGTGTGTGTTGTGTGTGTGTGTGTGTGTGTGTGTGTGTGTGTGTGTGTGTGTGTGTGTGTGTGTGTGTGTGTGTGTGTGTGTGTGTGTGTGTGTGTGTGTGTGTGTGTGTTTATTTATTTAATTATAATATGATATGATATATTGTTTTCTAAAAAAGAATGTACAATGTGGGTGTGCTTTTTTATTTGTATTTATTTACACCATAGTGGACGCCATCCAAGAGTATTTTTGCGCATGTATTTGTTAATTTAAAGTTGTTTTATGCGTTGTGAGTTGATATTCAGTCACATCTGTTGTGGAAAATGAGGTCAAATGCAAAGATTTTGTGGCTGTGAGGCATTTATTTAGTGCGGCGCTGAAAGACGATGGATTTGTATCTGCGTCTCACACACGTGGGCTGCTTGTGGGCTTTTGCACACGCCGGTGATGAAGAGTGCTTGAAGTGCGTCGTCGTCATGGCGATGGAGGGGCGGGGACCGAGGCCCTGGCACTGATTGGGTGGTCACGGGTTGACGGCGACCCATTTTAGTGCAAGTCTGTCTGTGTAGTGAGATAACGACAGACGGAGAGTGGAAACAATTAGCTTTCTCCTGTTGAGCCAGCTCTCTGTGCTGAGACCGAGCGGGGAACCGCTTTGTGTCCGCACTCATCCACTCAAACACTCATCAGTCCTGCACAGTCCGCACCTCAGTTATTGCTCACAGCTTATCAAAAATAACCATAGACTTATTTGTTACAGTGAATTTTGAGTAAAGATTGTGAAAGGAAATGTTCGTTTAAGTAGCTTCTAATTTCAGTTCATATTTACGAGGTTTCTTGCTTCCGTTGATGTTCTTTGAAACGTAGTCAGGTTTTGTTCATTTTGCTCCTGTGCTGCGGTCAGTAAATCAAAAGGGAAATGAACTTGATTTCAAAATGTATATACATTTTTTGTTCAACTTTTTTCACCAACAGATAATACAATTGTAGTCTTGGATATTAAAAATTAAGTATTAATAATATTTTAGGATGTTAAAACCATAAAAATGCAGATGAATTCTGCCCAAGATCTGTTTTGAATATGTATTACAGGAAGATGAATAATAAATGAACCGTATTTCAAATGCATATGTTGTAGCTGTTATAAGGGCAAAAAGTAAATCTAAATTTATCCTGATTTATATCTTTTTTTTTTAATAATCAAGAAATTTAAAAAGAAAAACATGCTTATATTTGCAGTTGTTCATATATATAAATAAAAACACACACACACACACCACACACACACACACACACATTAAATCTGCTAAATCTGGTGAAGAAGGTCATACTGTATTTCACTCAAAAAAAAACCTCTTCTGTAATACAAAAAAATAAGAATATTTATTTTATCTTGGTGTGAAATGTGATCTTGATGTGTTTTAATTAGCTTCACCCTTTTATATCTCGTCTCGTCTCAATGCTTTTTTTTATATATTACATTTTTATAGAATATTTTCCAGTCACACTTGTAGTTTTATGATGTTCTTTGTGTTCATCTCTCTCCCATAATTCCATAATTCCATGTTCTCTCTCTTTCTCTATCCCACCTCTGAGGACAAATGCTGAATGTTAATCAGCATTCAAAGTAAAGCAAGCAGTGCGTGTGTGTGTGTGTGTGTGTGTGTGTGTGTGTGTGTGTGTGTGTGTGTGTGTGTGTGTGTGTGTGTGTGTGTGTGTGTTTTGTGTGTTGGATCGCTGTGATTGGCTGCCTGAAACCTGAGGGGGGAGAGAGAGAGAGAGAGAGAGCGAGCGAGAGAGCTTCAGCCTCCTTCGAGTCTCTGAGATTTCGAGACTTTCCATCTGCGAGCCTGAAAGATAAAGCAGGAGACAGACAGAACATACAGGACGGTGAGCCAGTGGACATTTCAGATCATACGTGGACACGTACCTGTGACTCTGTGACGGCCAGAGGGAGACCGCATCCACACACACACACACACACACACACACACACACACACACACACACACACACACACACGGACCAAAAAATCCATCAGCTCTACCAGGACAGATGGATCCCAGATGGACTGATAGATAAACGAATGCAAAGAGGAGGGATGCACATCTTTTGAAAGCGTTTGGTTGTAGACGGAAGAAAACGCATCCGCCTGAACATCTCAGAAGCAACAGGCTCACAGACGCTTAACGTTCTCCTGCTCTTCATGTGGGATTGCTCATGCTGAATCTGGGACATCATCTGGAGCGGGTGTGGGATTGCTGTGTGTGTTCTGACGAGCCGACCGCCTCGTTTTTGTGAGGGCGTTTCATGTTTTATCCCGGTTTCCGTTCTCCTCATTCCATCTGTCGGATCCTGGCTGTTCTTTCACACTTCTGAAAGCTTTGCTTGCCATCTGTGGCATGTGTGTGTGTGTGGCGTCGCTGGTGCATGGGCAGTGTGTAGCTTGTCGAAGTTGGCTCAATGGTGTTTGTGAGTGACCGCTACATGTGTTCAGTGTCCGCGAGGGAAATATTCTACATTTCAGGATCACTGTCATTTATATTTTTGCTCTAACACACAGTGTGTTTCCCCAAGCAGCGCCTTTCAAACGTAACGTGTAGTGTGTTGAGATTCGCTTGTGAATCCTACAGATGGTCACAGACTCCCTGTTGCCTTGTTTATTACACTTCATTTACACTTATTGTTCTCATCAATCTATCTAAGCTCTTGGATTAGGTCAAGTTCTGTTATTGTAATCTGGATTTTTGTATCTTTTTTTGTCTTTTGGAGTTACCTCGTCGCCTTGTGGAAGAAGACATGCTGGGTTTTCTCATGCGCTTCTCATATTGAAGATATTTTTGTAAACAGTTTTTCTGAGAACTCACTTCGAGATCTAAACCCCACCTGGAGTTAATAGTTTCCCATAGTGCACCGCGTTCTCGAGCATGATTGGAGTGAACAGTCTGCACTCGGCCGGGCGCTTACGCTCACGTTCGCTCTGCTCGGTCCGATACGGGCGAGATTTCCGTATGATGGACCCCTTCCGCTACCCACGAACGCCCCGATCCCGATCGCTCAAACCTCTGGTGTTCCCGGACCTCCTGGGAAAAGCTCAAGATGGAAAGAACCACCCGCAGGCCCGCAAGAGGAAGAGGGTAACCCTGTCTCGCTTCACTTTACCACTCATCTGATCATCGATCATCTGTCATGTTCGCTGCCCAAGAGGCCAAAAAATCACATGGTTGTTCCATGCAAACATAATTCTCCACTATTGTTCTTCTGACACAATTCTGAGTTTGTTTTAAAGTGATAGTTCATCCATCATTTACTCACTCTCAAGTTGTTCCAAACCTGTATGAGATTCTGTCTTCTGTTGAACACAAAAGAAGATGTTTAGTAGAAGACAGTTGATGGTAGCCATTGAACACACACACACACACACACACACACACACACACACACACACACACACACACACACACACACACACACACACACACACACACACACACACACACACAACACACAGGCAGAGTGAGATCAAATGCTCTGACCAGGTACCAGGTAGTTGAGCCAGAAGATTCAACAACGTAAAAAAAAAAATCTGTATTCTATACTGTGACAGAAATTAGTCTTTGATTAATGTCTAAATATACATCCAAATGCAATACCTGCTAAAAAAAACAACATGACATCATGACTTTTGCGTAAACATACACGCCACTTTCAAATCAAGTGGCGTGTTATCTATACGCATTTTGAGCTATCCGCGTGAATGCGTGTATGTCTACGCCGTTAAAGGATTAGTTCACTTTTTAAAAAACTTTTGCTGATAATTTACTCACCCCCATGTCATCCAAGATGTCCATGTCTTTCTTTCTTCAGTCGAAAAGAAATTAAGGATTTTGATGAAATCATTCCAGGATTTTTCTCCATATAATGGACTTCAATGGGACCCAAACGGTTCAAGGTCCAAATGACCGTTTCAGTGCAGCTTCAAAGGGCTTTAAACGACACCAGACGATGAATAAGGGTCTTATCTAGCGAAACGATGCGCCATTTCGAAAATAAATAAAACCGTTTAAGTATTATTAGCACAAATGCTCGCCTTGCTCTGTTCTCCTGTTCGAACTCGTTCATCAAAATGAACAAATGTTTTTTCGAGTCATTTCGTTCGTTGAATGAACAAAATGACTCGAAAAAAGACTCGTTCAAAATGAAAAAATCTTTTTTCGAGTCATTTTTCGAAAATGACTCGAAAAAAGATTTAATTTCTTTTCGACTGAAGAAAGAAAGACATGGACATCTTGGATGACATAGGGTGAGTAAATTATCAGCAAAAGTTTTTTAAAAAGTGAACTAATCCTTTAAATGTCCGAGCGAAACGAAGCAAAATGTAGATATACATCTGGGGAGCGATATTTTTTTCCTAGGATGGTAGGGGAAGACTCATAAATGGTATTAACCCCAGTGACGGGTAGGTTTAGGGACGGGGTTGGGGTAGGTCATATATTTATATATACAGTAATGTAACGTTAAGTCAACGGCCGGGCGTTCATAAACACGCTGAAAAGCGATTATGCGTGTTGATAGCACGCCAAAAATGGAAATACGAATTGGCGTGTCATACATGCGCCATTTCATGAGATCAGTCTGTAAAAAAAAAAATAATAATAATAAATTATACCTGGAAAGTGTTACCAACATTCTTCAAAATCTATTTTTTCTAGATGAATAAAACTGTTGACTGACAGGTTCTTTGAGGAGCTAAAAAGGGTTCCTCTATGCGCTGATGCTAAAACACACACCGAGGAGCTTTATTTTGAAGAATGCAGCTGAAGTTTGACATGAACATTGAGCTGAGGCTTGTTTAGTCCTGAGGGACTGAGAGATTATTAGCTGTTGATGCTGAGCTTTCTTCTTTCTAGATGAAAGGACATATAGAGTGAATAATATGCTTATCGAAGAGCCTCACACATGCATGCTCATCTTACCATCTAAATAAGAACATACCATAGACTTTATTGCTTTTATATAAATCTCATTATTATCCCCAACCCAAGCCGTAACTTTACATTTTTTGAAATTTAATCAAACAAAATCACATTTAATTAATGAGTCATTATCATTGAGAATGTTCTCATATGATGGTTTTATCAAATATAGGGACAGTCTTTGTCTCGGTTAAGATCATTAATTTGCTAGGAGAGGATTCCTCTGTGACGCAGGTGTTTTATGACTGACGTCCACACACACACACACACACACACACACACACTCGTTGTTTACACTGATGATGTGTCAATGAAGTGCTAATGATCAGTGGGAAACGGCCTTCTGTGATTCTGGTTTAATAATCTCTAGTATTGAAAGAGAAGATTTTGTTTTATTTTTAATTTTTATTCTTTTTAAATTGTTTTATTGCCTTATATTATATAATATTTCTGTTTTATGTATTGATATTTTTGCTGATCTAAAATGGAAAAAGTTTAGATGTGTGCTTGTAGAGTTACATTAATGCTTCACTGATTATTAGGTATGACCAGAATGACTTTGCAACTGTGTTTGAGTCAAATGTGTTTATTTTGGAGTTTAGTAATCTCTCACGGCCTGATTATGAAGCCAGTTACAGCCGAATATATATGATGCAACTCATACGCAGCCTCTGAAACCAAACTCAGTCATTCACAGCTTAGGTGTGAGTGTTACTGACTGTCTCTCTCTCTCTCTCTCTCTCTCTCTCTCTCTCTCTCTCTCTCTCTCTCTCTCTCTCTCTCTCTCTCCTCTCTCTCTCTCTCTCTCTCTCTCTCTCTCTCTCTCTCTCTCTCTCCTCTCTCTCCGCAGGCCCTGTACAACTCTATTAAAAATGAAAAGCTGCAGTGGACAATGTAAGTGTGTTTTCTTCCTGCTTTCACTGATAACTGGAAGGTTTTACAGTAGATGCGATGTGCTACTACCAAACTACCCACATAGAAACACATTTAGAGTCAACTAATTCTGACTGCCCTTACTGAACACATTATCACGATTACCATAGTTTCCTCCAAAATAGCGCAGTCACTGTCACTATTGTAAAATCTGCAACTATATATATATATACAGTTACAGTATTTGCTCATGCAAAAGTTGCATTACCAAGCATACTTGTTCTCGTTCATCTTGCTAATATTTAGGCCTCAGTTTGAATTGAATATTTGAATTGCACAGTTTTAACACGCACAAACTAATAAACTTAATGTGATGTATATTTATTGAAACGGGATTTTTACACTAAAAAATCATAGTGTATTTGCATCTATTTGGTTTTATTTTAATATTTGTATTTTCAAAATGCATTTATTCAAACTGCTTAGAATCAGCATAAATCTGAACATGAAAGTATGAACATGTTTAATATATGGCTAGCTGTGGGTATTCAAGCAATATTTGGCTTGTTAAAATTGGATTTATTGATGATTTTTAGGTTTATTAGTAATATTACAGTTTCATACATACCTGTTTAATTTATGCATGACTGACACATATGCATCACATTAATGTTATGTTAAATCTGTGTAATGCATATGAATGGAAATTCATCCTACATCTTAAATTTAGGTCTATGATTTTTGTAGCGTCTAGATATTGAGCGCAAGTCTATCAGATTGATATATGTGTCCATTTTATGGTCTAGCAGGCCCGAGTGCATGTTTGATGGCTTGGAAAGTAAATTCATTGTTTAACAGTGATGCTTTATAACTGTAATAATTTTGATGTGATTGCCACTGTAAATGTTCACACGGCTGGAAGATACAAGAGCGATGTCTCAGGGGGAAAATGTGTCCAAACAGTGAAACAAAAGCAGGTTTCAGGCCACATTTATGGGAGTTGTTTGCTAGAAACAATATTGTGTCAGAGCTGGCTATTCTCTCGCTATATATATTCACACTCACCAATTAAAGACCCTGGCTTTCCGAGCGCCGTTGCTATGGTTACGGCTCCATGGATACCGCTGCATAGTTACCGCTCGGCTCTGTTCTGTCGATATGAATTCACCCCCTCTCTCTCTCTCTCACACACACGCACACACACAGAGCCCTAACCTTGTTCTCATCCACGCGCCCACACACACACACGCCAGAACGCTCTTGAAAGGGTCCCGTTCGCATCCTGAGCAAAGGTGAACCCACAGACACCTACTGCAGCTCCCAAAATAGCCTCCCCGTCCCTCCCTGAGCTGGTGAACGAGTGCGCAGCAGAGAAACGCCACTTCATCCGCATCCAGCGCCTCAAACTTTGATTCTGGGATCTTTTACATGTGGTTTTGTGCCTTGCAAGCTGAAACATTAGGTTTCTGTGGTGCATTGAACATTATTTTTATGTGTCTAGCTGGCTGACATAGATTAGTTTTTGTTGAAATTATGAGAATTACTCGATAGTCTTGGACGCACTGGGTTGAGAATGTCTGGGTTGAGCTGTCATGATAGATTCATTCTGATTGGTCAATTGAAGTTTGAACAGTGAAATATAGTTGTATAATGCGTGTCTTTTCACATCAGTGCGATTTATAATGGATGGTCACACTTTATTTTAAAGGAGTCCTATTATGCCCTTTTACGAAGTCTTGATTTTGTTTTTGGGGTGTACTCGAATATGCTTTCATGCTTTCATGCTTGATTGTTCAAAAAACATATTTTTTACACATTTTACATGATTACTGCTCCTCTCTCTGCAGTCAGTCCCGAACGCGTTGTTTTCAATGAAGCCCCTCCCTCTGAAATACGAAATGTGCTGTGATTGGTCAGCTGGCCTAGTGTGTAGTAATAGAGAGTAAGTCCCGCCCCTCCGCTTCCGGAATATGTATGGTAGTCAATGGCGAGAGACAACTTATCTTTTTATTCTGTCTGAACTGTGCCCTGAATTACACATATGATGTTTGTCCATTTAAAAGACAATTCTGAAAGTCAAGAAAGTCACAGTTTGTCATAAAACAGAAGAGTAACATTTAGTTCTATGTGAAAATCGCTCAATGAACTACATCTCTCGGGAAGCGAAACAACGAGCAAGATCCGTTGCTCGTGTGTGTGCACGCGAGTGTTAATTTTCGTGTTAATTTTCCTAAGGAGTGATGAACAGCCTTGCAAAAGTGAGAGATTACAAAGCTATGGTAAACAACACTAATGTTGGCTAGCAGGAGAGCGGAGCAACAACATGAAACTTTTAAGTAGAACTGTTAATGGATGCAACTACAAATTATAAGACATACTTGCAAGTTGTGATCCATAAACAACAGATTTTCCTGACAAAGTGGAAACTGCTCCGTTTCAGGAGAAGCTTTTGTGTGCGTCTACGCTATGGTTCTGCAAGCTGTTCTCCGTAAAATATGCAGCACACAGATAAACATCAGGATTATAATGTTCAGGAACAGTGTTTAAAATCAACCTTACCCACTCTAAGTTCGTCAGCCGTAGGAAGGTCAAGCGTAAAGTTGTGGGGAAAACAGCATCTCTATGACAGCAGCAGCTCACCCAGGCCTTCTGCTTTTCTGCATATTCAGAGAGCAGGGATTATTCAAATGAGAAACATTATGGATTCATAAAGCCCAGAGAAATTACTTTGTTGTCCAAATGAGCCGTTCATTGCAGCTCTTGAAAAGGGGATTCTGCTAAATAAAATCTCTCTTTTTGGAGTGGACTTTGAGCTTTGTAACCTTGCAGATCTTTTTAATGTTCAAACGGCAACATTGCACACTAACTAAAGTTGAAAAAGCATAAAACGACGTGTGTGTGTGTGTGTGTGTGTGTGTGTGTGTGTGTGTGTGTGTGTGTGTGTGTGCTTGTTTTTGTGATATATGAGGACACAAATGTGTATAATGACATGGGTATTACACTGGTATTACAACTTACATGTGAAATATGAGGACATTGCATGCGTCCTCATATTTCAAATTGCTTAAAAAACATAAAAAACAATGTTTTTTTAAAAATGTTAAAATCCAGCATGTCTCCTGTGATGGGTAGGTTTAGGGACAGGGGCAGTGTAGGGGGACAGAATATACAGTTTGTACAGTATAAAAACCATTATGCCTATGGAGAGTCCTCAGAAAGATAGCAAACCGTGTGTGTGTGTGTGTGTGTGTGTGTGTGTGTGTGTGTGTGTGTGTGTGTGTGTGTGTGTGAGCATACAGATGATCAGTCAATACGTGAGAATTGTTCTCTCCTCAACAGGCGCTGGTGTTTTCCCAGCATGCCGCTCTCTGAATCTAATCATTCTGCCCTTTCCTGATTACATGTTTCACCCCGGTGTCTGTTCCCTTCCTCTGCTTCAACTCTTTCTATTCCACTAGTGCTGGACGATATATTGAACATGCACAATATATTTATTTTTACTTATATCATTTTTTAGACATTTAGAACATTTACAACAGATTTTTTTTGTTTGTTTTTTAGTGATTTAAACATATTTAAGAAACTCTGCTTTAAAAGTTTCATCTTCTTGAATCAGTTCAATTATTTATAGTCTCAACATGGCTTTATTCAAACGTTGCAATAAAATTTCGAAATGCTTGAGACTGTAAGAAACACCTTAGCGTTATTGTTACAAATGTTACAATTTTAAAATGTTGTAATATTAAAGTGCATTAACCTGTTAACATCCACATCCGTTCTCAGGTCTGACGTCAGTTTAACCCTGCCGTTCCTCTGACAGGAGTGTTAATGAACTCTCATTACCGACACTAGACTCTCGTGCACGGCATTCATCATAATGTCACAAAATGATCAATATTCAAATAATGTTCCCCCGTGTGAGAGGGAGTTTATTCCTGTGATTAAAGCTAAATGTTCAGCATCATTACTCCAGTCTTCAGTGTCACATGATCCTTCAGAAATCACTATAATATGATGATTTGATGCTCAAGAAACATTAATTATTATCAGTGTTGAAATCAGTTGTGCTGCTTCATATTTTTGTGGAAACCATTATGCATTTTTTCAGGAATATTTAATGAACAGAAGGTTCAAAAGAACAGCTTTTATTTAAAATAGAAATCTTTTGTAACATTATAAATGTCTTTACTGTCACTTTTTTGTCAATTTAAAGTGTCCTTGCTGAATAAAAGTATAATTTTTTTTAAAGCAAATCTTACCGACTACAAACTTTTGAACAGTACATTTACTATAAATTAACATTAAATTTAAGTTTGTGCTGTATTTTACTTTTTGATCAGAACATTTTTAATCAAATTGGCAGCAAATGGATTTTTTGTTTAAATAATGGAAACCATAAATAAATAAAAGTTGAGTTGCATATTGAAATTGTAAAAGGCTTTAAAATGTTGGTCTACAGTGTGTTTAGCTGTATCGTGTGTGTGTGTGTGTGTGTGTGTGTGTGTGTGTGTGTGTGTGTGTGTGTGTGTGTGTGTGTGTGTGTGTGTGTGTGTGTGTGTGTGTGTGTGTGTGTGTGTGTGTGTGTGTGTGTGTGTGTGTGTGTGTGTGTGTGTGTGTGAGTGTGTGTGGTGAGTGATTAGTGTCATTAGTCTCTCAGTGTTTCATGAAATCATGTCTGGAGTCGAGTCGAGAGTGTCTCGCGAGCACACACACACACACACACACACACACACACACTCTCTCTCTCACACTCTCTCTCTCACTCTCTCTCTCTCTTTCTCTTTCTCTCTCTCTCTCAGTTACCAGGCAACAGGCTTTAAGTTTAATGCACATGCTCAGTGTGAGATTGATTAACTGAATTTAAAAAAAAAATTGTACCCATTTTAGAGCAGCGTTTTTTTTACCCATTTTAGGCCCTGTCCCAAATGGCACACTTCATATGCACTTTCGGTCTTGTGGACTTACAATGGCGTACTGTAGGGTGTCCCATTTGTCACGTTAGGTTTCAGTAGGGTGTTCGCGAGCGGTCGATATGCGCCCTCGATGCGCACTGATGCGAGCTCCGCCATAGACTTCTTCCCGGCAGTCAAAGCGGCGTTACGTCACGAATGTGTGGACTCGTAGGAAAGGCCGCGAGTGCTTAGGGTGCTATTTGGGACAGGGCCATAGTCGGGTTTCTTATTGTGTCATTTGAATGCTTACTGTTGTCATGTGATAATTTCAGAACATCCAAAATTGTGACATTTTGACATCTGAGAGATTCCGTATTATATAGAAGTAAATGTGAGATTGCATCGTTATTATTTGATTGCATCGTTATTACAGTAGGTACAGTTTAAGACTAGTATAGCAACAACGCTTTTGGGAAAGATATTGTTTTTGTGTGTCTGTGTTTGTACTGTTGGTGACTGGTGAGCTGTAGTCTGTGGAGGTGAGTTGAAGGTTTTTGGGCTGTTTAGGCCACCGTTGCTCCTGATTTCCAGGTTGGCTTCTGTCGAGTGTCTTTCCCCTGAGAAACATCACGCGGACGGGATGGCAGTGTGATGTGTGTCCTTTCTCTGAGAAAGACACCATTAAAGGGGTCTGTTAACTGACCTCAGACAATCCGAAGTGTGTTCACGAGAAATATTACACCTCTGAGTGTCCCGAATGTGACGAGAGAATCATAAGACAGACACATGAACATTCACACAGACACACTCCTGCTTTTAAAGGCCTTGTACTCCACATTTTATGCGTACATTCCAACACTACTCACTTATTTTATTTATCTTTTTTTTAGTTAACATTTATTTTGTTTCAAGAAACAACTGTTTTAATAGCTTTAGTTTTTGTGTAAGTTAATGTAAATATGTGCTAAAATGTTGGTCAAAGTTTCTTGCTCTAAAAACATTGCTTAATTGTTCATGGTTATTTCCACCTGTTTTTGCATCCTTTAAGACTTCTATATGTAAATTACCTCTGTTTTGATTTGGCTGTTCTAGCACACCAAATAGGCGTTGATATGTAAATGCAGGTGGTCATGGGTTAAAAATCAACACACGGTGGCATTCGGAGCCTGTTTTACTTGTGCTCCCGTAAAACATCCTTTTTCATTTGTAAATATGACATATATGAAAAAGGATGTTTTACGGGAGCTAGGTTGGTGTTTCTTTCCCATTAGAACTGCCTGGTATTGGGAAAAATTGACATTACATGGAGAATGGAGGATGAACAAAGTAAGAGGGATTTGTGACATCACCCCAAAAGGATATTTGTTTTGGAGGCGGAGTAAAAGTAAAACATTTTTGAACTTGAATAAAATGCATTGATGAATTGTTCGTTATAAGATAATAAATGTTGAATTAAATGTGCTCATGATTGGAACTGAATATTACCTTTCATGCAGTGTGTAATATAGCTGTTAATGAAAGCTCTGCAAAGTTTTAAAGATCATAGTGCATCACAAATAAAGTTATTGTCTCCTAAAAGAAAGACTCGAGTCTGAACTGCGGAAACGAGTCTTGAGCAATTCCAGTCTCACTTCCTGTTACATACCTATGTAACAATGTTACAAATTTGCATAATGTCAGCCTGTGGTCTTCATTGGCTGCCTGCAAACAATGTCTACTTTGCTCCGCCCTCAAACACTAGAGTTGTAGCTGAAGAGTTTGGTTCATGTTGTTTTCAGTACTTCGAATTTACTTTACATGCGCTTCCGAAGAATAAGGAGTCACTCTGGAATTAATACGGTAAAATAGACCCCATCGTTTCTGTTCGTATCAGTGTGTATCAAGTGCTGAGGAAGAATAAATTTCAGATATAGTAATGGATGTTTGGTTTCCGACACGTGCTTTAAAGGGATAGTTCACCCAAAAATGAAAATTCTGTCAGTAATTACTCTCCCTCATGTTTTTCCAACCCCGTAAGACTTTCGTTCATCTTCGGAACACAAATGAAGATATTTGTGATTAAATCTGAGAGCTGGATCACTCCTCCATAGGCTTCTAAGGGATTGAAACCTGACAGCCCCGAAAAGTCATTAAAGACATCGTTAAAAGAGTCCAAATGACTACAGTGGCTCAATCTTAAGTTTATCAAGCGACGAGAATATTTTTTGCGCGCAAAAAAAAACTAATAACGACTTTATTCAACCATCTCTTCTCTTCCATGTCTTTCTCCAAGCTGTTGACGTAGTGTAACAGCGCAGCGCTTCTGTGTTATACGTCACACGTAGGCTCACTATTGGCCGACGCTGGTCATGTGTGTGATGCGTGTGACGTTCAACCAGAAGCGTTACGCAATAACACTACGTGAAATCTCCAGGCCCAAAGAGAATACTTGAATAAAGTCGCTATTTTAGTTTGGTTTTTTCGCTCAAAAAGTATTCTCGTAGCTCGATGAACTTAAGATCTAGCCACTGTAGTCACTTGGACTCTTTTAATGATGTCATAATAGCTTTTCTGGGCGGCAAGTTTCAATTTCTTAGAAGCCTATGGAGGAGTGATCCAGCTCTCAGATTTAATCACAAATATCTTAATTTGTGTTCCGAAGATGAATGAAAGTCTTACGGGGTTGGAAAAACATGAGGGAGAGTAATTACTGACAGAATTTTCATTTTTGGGGTGAACTATCCCTTTAAGCGGTCGACCACAGACTGGACCAATCAGAGCAGAGCAGCTTGCTGAAAAGAGGAGTTTAGAGAAACCAAATCTTTGAATGAAGCATTTTCAGACTCTGAGAGATGAGGTGATGTGCATTGTATATTATGACAAATTAAAGTGTTTTTGACCTTGAATGCATGTAAACCTATTGTAAGACACTAAAATAGCACAATAGGGGCACTTTAAAGCATGTCTAAATAGTATATTGAACACTTAAATGAATGATATTTTTCACGGTATGAGGGCTTTAATACAGCAGTGCGTTTCCCCCGGGCTCACAGTGGCGTACGGTAATTGTTTGTCCTGTAGGATCAAGCCTTTCTTTGATGTGATTTCCGCAGTGACGCATCAGTCCTCTGGTGGCAGATGTGAGGGAGAATCCCGCTGGGAAGAGCGCTTTACTTCACTCACTCGATCCATACTGTCTGCCTCTCTGGGGATTTACAGGAGTGAGGTGGAGAGGGGGAACGACTTTTATTCACTCGAGGCGGGATACACAGCAGGACAGGCCCGAAATATCACAGCCAGTCTGACAGAGGGGCTGATCCAGACTCCCATAGTCTTTAAAGCTACACTGTGTAACTTTTTTAGTTTATTCTTAGCTAAAAACACTTAGTTCTTTCAAAAATATATGTGCTCATTAATCTTCGTTCAAGTAATAAAGTATTCTCGTGAGTGTATAATATGCCATTGAAAATACATACGGGTAAGGGGTTCTAATGTCGGTCGCCATGTTGCCCCTCCATCTTGAAAGTACATTAGCCAAAGAGGGACAATTCAAGCTTCGCCTTTCGCGTTTTAAACACTCGATGGCACCGTGTGGACGAGGTCGAACTGGAAGCCATGTTAATCTTGGACTACATTGGCCACCGTAGGAGTTAAACCGAAATCGGAATTGAGAGGAACATAAACTAATATTCACTGCATGGTCATATACCGTTTCACCGCTAGATGGGGGTAAAAATCACACAGTGTAGCTTTAAACACCAAACACATTGTGGAGGGGGATTTATTCCCACAGTTCCTGCAGTGTAAAGAACACTAGATGTGCTTTTCCTCAAAGCTGTCGTTTGTGGACGATATCTCGATCAGTCTGCACGATTTGAGGCCTCATCCATGTCTGTAACACACATGATGTGGGATGAATTGTTCGTGTTTAGTGTTTAGTGTTGGTGTTAGGGGTCTGTTCCAGTAACTAGTATAAGCAATATTAATAGATTAATAGCAATATGAGGTGTTTAAAATGAATTCCTGTTTTTGTAATAATTCCATGGCACGCTATGGTAAAAATAGCACAATGATTATCACGAACACAGCTGATTTATGAGATCACTTTCTTTTGTAGTTCCTCTTTTATGCACTTCGTCCTGGTCAGTACTTTCTTTACTTTTCTTTTGTTTGTTCCCTCAGCGATAAAAAAGAGTTGCGCAAGTCGTTTTATTGATTGCTAAATTTCATTAAGCGCTCAATTATTTAATAATAGACTTTAGTTTTGGTATTTTATGAGTATTATAATTAGGCATTACTTTATTTCCCATTCTTTTTTCATTTTTACATAAATGTGACCCTGGATGACAAAACCAGTCACATGGGTCATTTTTTTAAATTGAGAATTATACATCACAAGCTGATTAAATAAGCTTCCCATTGATGTATGGTTTGTTAGGATAGGATAATATTTGGCCGAGATGCAACTATTTGAAAATCTGGAATCTGAGGCTGCAAATAAATCAAACATTGAGAAAATCGCCTTTAAAGTTGTTCATTTATGTTCGCGATTGTGCTGCATTCACTCACAAAAATAAATGTTTTATACATTTACGGTAGGAAATTTACAAAATATCTTCATGGAACATGATCTCTTTACTTAATATCCTAATGATTTTTGGCATAAAAGAAAAATTTATAATTTTGACCCATACAATGTATTGTTGGCTATTCCCACAAATATACCCGTGCGACTTAAGACTGTTTTTGTGATTATAATTATAATAAAATCAAAATCAAATTATAATAAAAATGTAAAATAAATAAATGTATTTCCTGCCTTGTGTATTTGCGTTTACATTTAACGCGGTGTTTAAATTTAATTCCTGTTTTTGTAATAATTCCATGGCACGCTATGGTAAAAACAGCACAATGATTATCACGAACGCAGCTGATTTATGAGATCACTTTCTTTTGTAGTTCCTCTTTTATGCACTTCGTCCTGGTCAGTACTTTTTCTTTAATTTCTTCCCTCAGCGATAAAAAAAGAGTTGCGCAAGTCGTTTTATTGATTGCAAAAATGTATGATGCATTCAATTATTTAATAATAGACTGATTTGTCTGCTATATTTTCAAGGTGTATTTAGTTTTGGTAGTTTATGAGTTTTATGATCAGATCAGGCATTACTTTATTTCCCATTCTTACATATTTACTTTTACACAAATTATAATAAAAATGTAAAATAAATAAATAAATGTATTTCCTGTCTTGTGTATTTACGTTTAAATTTAATTGTAGTTTTGGATGCAACATTTCATTACATCTTTTAAATATTTAATTATTTTTGCCTTAATTTGAACCTTTTTTCCCAAATATACAGAGTTTGATGGAAATATACATAATGAGTTAATTGTTTCATATTCCTCTTTTATGCATTTTGGTCAGTGTTTTATTTAGTGTTATTTGTTTCTTCCCTCAGCGATGAAGAAGAGTTACGCAAGTCGTTTTCGGAGCTGGGAGAGCATCGAGACGAGTCTAACTCCAGAGGAATGAAGCGCACGGGCAGTGGTTTAGTGTCTCCGTCTGGCTCTCTACTCTATAAAACAGGATTCCTGGTGAGGAAAGTCCACGCCGACTGTGACGGAAAGAGAAGTGAGTGATAGAGACATTCCTAGATTATCACACATACCTTACTGTCAGTCATCTTATGTAGAAATTTATATTTAGCACATTAGCAGAAGCACTTTTGGCTATTTTTAAGGAAGTTTTGGTTACTTTTTGATTATCTTTTCAAAATATTATCTTTAAACTTTACCAAAAAATTCATTGCAACACAAATAATTACAACAGCAAATTATTCATAATTACAAGTAATTAACCGTAAACCAAACCCTAACCGTAATTCTATAATAAATACATGTAAAGTACAATGTCACCTTAAAATAAAGTGTAACCCGTTTTTTATGCTATAATATTCTATATCCAGTATATTAGAGATTTAGATCCTTTAACTGATTCTGAAATGTATAATATATTCATGTACATAGTTTAATATTATTTTAGAGTAGCATACAACACCACAAAATGCAAATAATATTATTTCCTCAGAGGTGTAAAAACATCTGCCAATAAAAAAAACTGTATTTATTTACAAGGAAATGCAGGTGTAGTGGGTTTCAACAAAAACTCTTAGTCCACACCAATGTATTTATATATTTAGTCCATTAACCTGCATAATACAAATCTGTTTACATTTGTGTTTATTTTTCATGTGAAATGCAGCACCTCGTGGGAAAAGAGGATGGAAAACATTTTATGCGGTTCTTAAGGGACTCATCCTTTACCTGCAGAAGGTGAGTTTCTATCTTTCTTCCTTTCTTCCTGTTCTTCCTTCTTCCCATCATTCATTTTTTTCCTTCCTTCTTTCCTTTCTTTCTTTCTTTCTTTCTTTCTTCTTTCTTTCTTTCTTCCTTCCTTTCTTCCTTTCTTCCTTTCTTCCTTCCTTCCTTCCTTCCTTCCTTCCTTTCTCCTGTTCTTCCTTCCTCCTGTTCTTCCTTCCTTCCTTCCTTTCTCCTGTTCTTCCTTCCTTCCTTCCTTCCTTCCTTCCTTCCTTCCTTCCTTCCTTTCTCCTGTTCCTCCTTCCTTCCTTTCTCCTGTTCTTCCTTCCTTCCTTCCTTTCTCCTGTTCTTCCTTCCTTCCTTCCTTTCTCCTGTTCTTCCTTCCTTCCTTTCTCCTGTTCTTCCTTCCTTCCTTCCTTCCTTCCTCCCTTCCTCCTGTTCTTCCTTCCTTCCTTCCTCCTGTTCTTCCTTCTTCCCATCATTCCTTTTTTCCTTCCTTCCTTCCTTTCTCCTGTTCTTCCTTCCTTCCTTCCTTCCTTTCTCCTGTTCTTCCTTCCTTCCTTTCTCCTGTTCTTCCTTCCTTCCTTCCTTCCTCCTGTTCTTCCTTCTTCCCATCATTCCTTTTTTCCTTCCTTCCTTCCTTCCTTTCTCCTGTTCTTCCTTCCTTCCTTTCTCCTGTTCTTCCTTCCTTCTTTCCTCCTGTTCTTCCTTCCTTCCTTCCTTCCTTCCTCCTGTTCTTCCTTTCTTTCTTTCTTTCTTCCTTCCTTCCTTCTTTCCTCCCGTTCTTCCTTCCTTCCTTCTTTCCTCCTGTTCTTCCTTCTCATCATTCCTTTTTTCCTTCCTTCCTTCCTTCCTTCCTTCCTTCCTTCCTTCCTTCCTTTCTCCTGTTCTTCCTTCCTTCCTTCCTTCCTTCCTTTCTCCTGTTCTTCCTTCCTTCCTTCCTTCCTTCCTTCCTTCCTTTCTCCTGTTCCTCCTTCCTTCCTTTCTCCTGTTCTTCCTTCCTTCCTTCCTTTCTCCTGTTCTTCCTTCCTTCCTTCCTTCCTTCCTTCCTCCTGTTCTTCCTTCCTTCCTTCCTTCCTTCCTTCCTCCTGTTCTTCCTTCCTTCCTTCCTCCTGTTCTTCCTTCCTTTCTCCTGTTCTTCCTTCCTTCCTTCCTTCCTTTCTCCTGTTCTTCCTTCCTTCCTTCCTTCCTTCCTCCTGTTCTTCCTTCCTTCCTTCCTTCCTCCTGTTCTTCCTTCCTTCCTTCCTCCTGTTCTTCCTTCTTCCCATCATTCCTTTTTTCCTTCCTTCCTTCCTTTCTCCTGTTCTTCCTTCCTTCCTTCCTTTCTCCTGTTCTTCCTTCCTTCCTTCCTTCCTTTCTCCTGTTCTTCCTTCCTTCCTTCCTTTCTCCTTTTCTTCCTTCCTTCCTTCCTTCCTTCCTCCTGTTCTTCCTTCTTCCCATCATTCCTTTTTTCCTTCCTTCCTTCCTTTCTCCTGTTCTTCCTTCCTTCCTTTCTCCTGTTCTTCCTTCCTTCTTTCCTCCTGTTCTTCCTTCCTTCCTTCCTTCATTCCTTCCTTCCTTCCTTCCTTCCTTCCTCCTGTTCTTCCTTTCTTCCTTCCTTCCTTCTTTCCTCCCGTTCTTCCTTCCTTCCTTCTTTCCTCCTGTTCTTCCTTCTCATCATTCCTTTTTTCCTTCCTTCCTTCCTTCCTTCCTTCCTTCCTTCCTTCCTTCCTTCCTTCCTTCCTTCCTCCGGTTCTTCCTTCTTCCCATCATTCCTTGTTTTCTCCCGTCCTTCTTTCTTCCCTCCTTATATTGCTATATAATATTTCCCTCCTTATTTTGCTTACATTTTAGCTTACATTTTAGCCTCCGTCCACCCTTTAGTTCAACAAACAAACAAAAAAAAACCCCATAGAGTCCCTGTGAAACAACCCACGAGCAAGCCACACTACAATCACTGCCAACAGCCCCTACCTTACAAACATGCATGTGTCCCGCGTCCCACCGGAAACACGATGACTCGCTCAATGACACAGAGAGAGTCTGTTAAATCCCTCCACATACTGTATGTGTGATTATATGTGTGATTTGTTCATTATACAGTTAAATGATAACTCAATAATGATAAGCCAATATTTAATGCCTTATAAACCAATCAGCTGTTGCGTTTTCCCAGATATACACAGTTTGATGGTAATATACGTAATGAAAAGAATGACAATATGATCAATAAATCAGTACTGATTATGAGAGTGTACTATGAGGTCATCTCTGATGCATGTATTGAATTAATTACTGGATAATTGTTTTTCCAGGGCGAGTATCGGCCGGATAAACAGCTATCCGATGAGGATTTGAAGAACGCTGTGTCGATTCACCATTCCTTGGCCATCCGAGCCACAGACTACAGCAAACGGCCAAACGTGTTTTACCTCCGGACCGCTGACTGGAGAGTCTACCTCTTCCAGGCGCCGTGAGTTCATCCTCCGAACGGGAAAAAACCCTAAACTTGTTTAGGAAAATGTGTCATAGTCATCAGAATGTAATAACTCCACTCCTAAAACAATTTTTCATCTGCTTCCTTCCAACCAGACATCACAGTAAATTCAGCATCCTATCAATTCCCCACAGATACAACAAGTCCCGTCCTACGTTTTATGATGTTCCATTTCAATATACTGTTTAACTTGGAAATGCATTATGTGACTCAGCATTGCAAAAAGATCTCAGGAGATAAATGAGCATACATTGTGTCACACAATTGCAAAAATCACTATGCATCTATGTGCATGTACATAAGAAGCAAAAACATTAAGCTGGAATAAATCACTGAAATAAATCCTCTGTACAGCACGAGGCTCAGCATTTGGCATCTTTTCTCTCCAATTTATGACAAAACACTCATGTAGTCCCGCCGGCTTGGTTTCTGTCTTTTGTGTGTGTGTTCACACACATTCCCGTTCCCCAGGAGAACTCGCTCTGCTCTAGTTGAAGTTTGCCCCAGTTTCAGCTCTCATTGCTTGTGCTGGAAAATCCACTTTTTTTGTGGGCACATGTTTGCACTTATACATACATAAACACTGCCGTTTTTTACTGCGATTCCACATCTTCTCAGATTGGTGGAGCCGTATTCAGAATTATATATAGTGTTGTTTTTCACTGGGATAATTAAACAATTAATTTTGTTTTTTTTAAATATGTTCATCACACAGCTTCTGTGCCATCATTTATCAACCGCAGAGCTCATTCTGGGTCTGTCTTCAAATGTTACTGCTTGAGAAAATGAATTATACTATTACCCACACTCTGTTAAAGTCTTGTACTTATCTTAGACATTTTTATTAAAAAGTTATTTGATTTGTTTGTGTAGGAATGCTGAACAAATGCAGTCTTGGATCACACGCATCAACACAGTGGCGGCCATGTTTTCAGCCCCGCCCCTCCCTGCTGCCATTGGCTCACAGAAGAAGTTCAGTCGACCGCTGCTGCCAGGCTCCGCCTCCAAACTATCACAGGTCAAATGCTCAGAATAGCATAAATGTTGTCATATATGTATCTTATCCTTATCAAATATAAGTCTTTAAAATAAAGTTGAATTTTTTAACATTAGTTAACTACATTAGTTAATAACATGAACTAACAATAAACAATACTTCTATTGCATTTTTAATCTTTGTTAATGTTAACTTCTGCATTTACTACTACATTTTTAAAATCAAAGTGTGTATATAAATATAAAAAAATATATTGTTCATAGTTGTTTCTTTTTAACTAATGCATTAAATAATGTTAACAAATGAGTATAAATATTAAATATATGGTCATAAGAATATAAAATATGAAAAAAGGCAAAATTGAATAATACTTTTATAAATATTATATCATTATTTAATAAAACAATACATTTGAATAATTGTTTTAGCTATTTGCATAATGTAGCTGCCTATGTAGGCATTAGCTCACTATGTGTTGGAATAGAGACTGTGCGTGTATGTGTGCTTGTATATGTGTTTATATAAGTAAGCTGCAGTATTATAAAGTGTGTGTGTGTGTGTGTGTGTGTGTGTGTGTGTGTGTGTGTGTGTGTGTGTGTGTGTGTGTGTGTGTGTGTGTGTGTGTGTGTGTGTGTGTAGGAGGAGCAGGTACAGGCTCATGAAACCAGATTTCGCTCTATCTCCACCGAGCTCGTACAACTGCGCTCTTATCCGCCTGACCGAAAGGTCAAAGGTCGTGAACTTGAGGAGTACCGACTGAGAGAGGAATATCTAGAGTTTGAGGTAAAAAAAAAAAAAGTACTTCTAGTGTACTGAATACTGTACAGTATGTAGCCTACCATAGCGTTCAAAAGTAAAAAAAATACAGTGTTTTTCCATTTCCTGAAGTAGTGTTTTTGGAGATTCAAGTATTTCGAAGTCCAGGGGTCAGAAAGTTAAAGTCCTGCCATGTGTTTATTCCTGCCATGAACTCAGTCAGCTGATTTCACTAATTCACTAATCTCCTCACTGAAAAACTGCTAATTACAAATCCAGGTGATTGGAACAAAATACCGAGGAGGACTTTTACTTTCCTCCTCAGGATAGTACTGTGCAAAAGTCTTAGGCATGCTAGTATTTTCACCCCTAAAAATGGTTTTAAGACAGTCATTTATATATTTTGCTGTAATGTGTCAGTAGGAAATACCAGTTTACATTTCCAAACATTTATTTTGCTATTAATTGTAATAATCCAGTGAGATTTTTTTCTGAACAAGGAGTCTGACAACAGCCGGTATGATCTGATCTCTCTATCATTGAGTCTGTCTGTGATTACATGAAGAAAACAGAAAAAAATGAGAATGAATCCAGAAGAACTGCAGCACGTCTGCAAGACGCTTGAAGAAACCTTCCTGCAAAGATACTCTACCTGAACAACTATGTGGAAGTGAACCTGGACAAAAGCGGTTTCAAATGCAAAGGGTGCTCACACCAAATGTCGATTTGATTTACCGTAAAACTTCAAATAATAGCCGAGTCCCAAATAGACGCCTGTCTCTTTTACACGCAGGGCTGGACTGGCCATCGGGCATTTCGGGCATTTGCCCGGTGGGCCGACGTGCTATTTGGGCCGATACATCTCAAACTTTAAAAAAAAAAAAATATATATATATATATATATATATTTTTTTTTTTTTTTTTTTCTGACCGGCCCATAAAACTCATACATCGGCGGCCCATTCGTTTAGTTTTGATTAATTGGCGGCGCTGGGATCTTTGTACCGGTGCATTGGACAAAAAAAGTCAGTAGGTTTTGTTTTTCTCAGACCGGCCCATGAAACGCGTAGATCAGCGGCCCATTGGTTATTTTCTTGATTGACACTGGGATGGTCCAATCACATCTTGAAACACCTCACCCTTTGAGCTCTGAGCGAGCCGCCGGAGCCGGCAGTATCTGTCGTCAGAGCGATGGAGAAGAAACGCAAGGAAAGTGCAAGGAAATAGCGTGAAAAAAGAATCAGGCCCTTCAAGTGGCTGATGAGGAGTGAGGAGGATCAGGAGAGAAATGAGTGAGTGTAGAGGACTGTGGTGAGCAGAACTAGGCTATTTTAACACCTAAAGGCTATGAGTGTAGAACCCATTACATTATTTCCACATCTGCATAGTTGATGATTACGCATTTTACTAGAATTGTAATGAGACGCGTTTGGAAACCATGTTTTCCGCCAAAATAAAAGTTTGATGCAGTTTCTGTCAAAATAAAATATCACGTGTTTCTCTATAAGTATAGAAATTAGTACGCAACTAATTATGAAAGTTTCTTTTATTTTTCAGTGCATTTGTTTTACAATACATGTATATTACTGTCATGGGATTAATATTATAACTATTATTATGTAGTAGTGTAATGTAGACAGACACTATATCATAACTAAAAGAGGTTTGAGTTTTTCTTAACATTAAAAAGCACAAAATTTTCTTTCGGGGGGAAAGAACCACCCTAGACGGATCGGGGTACACCAACCACAGATTTACCAAAAATCCTGTATGAAACACTTGTATTGCTATGTCAATGCAACTTATACGGTATCTTGTTTTAGGATTAATCACTGTGTAGTGTAGCCTACTTCAAATGTATTTTACAAGTAGTAGTTATTTCATCTGTTAAATCTCACTCATTCCTACTCACTCATTATGGCATTAGTGGTTTTAAGGGGTATGAGATGATAAACATATTCAAGGACGTGCAAAGAGTTGTGAAAAAAAGAAAAAGATTTGTGTTTATGATCTAGTGGGCCGGTCTGGGCCAAAATGCCCGGGCCGATTTTTCGTCCCAGTCCAGCCCTGTTTACACGCCTGTTGCGGCGACAGGTTTGGGTAAATAAAGGCCGGTCTCAAATAGAGGCCGGATCTTTTTTTTTTTGGGTTGTGTTTAATCTTCTAAAACTCGTCGGATCGTCCCCTTTTTGGCGGCCGCCAAAGCAAATGTGTGTCCCGCAAAATCCTTTTTTGATTGGTGAGTGATGTAGAATAACTGCTGCGCTTGACAGGGCGCACGAGCAGAGAGAGCGTCCCGGCCGCGCCGCGCGCGCACTCTCACGTCTTCAAACAACACGAGCGCTGTCGTGCTCTCTTAGTCTCTCTCCCTCCTCGCGTAGGCTATATTAATCAAAATCAATGGACACGATAGTAAAAGGTCAGAAGACCGCAGTTTCACGTGGAGCATTTGGAGATTTTTAGAGATTAGGCCTACATTCAATGAACAACATCTCAACACTAAATTATAAAGGCCTGTCTCAAATACAAGCCGGTTTAGTTCCACGATTTGGGCAAATAAAAGCCCGGGCTATTATTTGAAGTTTTACGGAAGTTAATAGAAGTTAACTGATCAATTAAATCTATTTATAACATTCGTTGTGAAAGCATTCGCACTTTACAGCATTTTTACACAAGTGCCTAAAACGGTTTACAGTACTGTATCTTTGCGGGAAGGTTTCTTCAAGCGTCTTGGAGACGTGCTGCAGTTCTTCTGGATTAATTCTCAGTTTTTTTCTGTTTCTTCATGTAATCACACACAGACTCAATGATAGAGAGATCAGATTCGGCTGTTGTCAGACTCCTTGTTAAGACAAAAATCTCACGGGATTATAAAAAATTAACGGCTAAAGGAATGTTTGGAAATGTAAACTGATATTTCCTACTCACACACTACAGCAAAATATATAAATAACTGGCATAAAACCATTTTTGGGGGTGAAAACACTAACGTGCCTAAGCATTTTGCACAGTCCTGTATACATATTCCCTGATGGCCTATTACTGCCAAAATGGCTGCCCACAATGCATTGAATGTTGATCAAATGTCTCTCTCTCTGTCAGAAAACGCGCTACGAGACGTACAGCATGCTCCTGCGGGCCAAGCAGCGCTGCGGGGGCGATGACCTGTCTGTGTTCGAGTCCATGCTCCTGGAGGAAGGGGCGTTACAGAGAGCTCAATCCAGTCCCACACTACAGGACAGCAGTCTGACCTGCAGCACCCGAGACGGCCCGAGCCCGAGCCAGACCAGCACCGCGTGTGTCCCGCACGAGCCCAACAACAGCTGCTCCCGCGGGCAGGGCCAGAGACACAGCTACCGGCAGGCCGTCCGCAAGTGAACCCGCGGGGAGCTCGCGTTACCGGAGAGGAAGTGAGGTCTCTCTCTTTCCTGTGTGCGCCCTCCTGCTCTGTGCCATCAGGAAGTGGTGTTGATTCGGACTGAATCTGACTCTGTGATTGGCTGATGGGTGGGTGATGTCACAACACAAGGTGCTATGGAATCTGGTCGGGAGAACGTGTTTCTCGCGGGGAATTATGAAATGCATAAAATGTTCCTTTGCCTTCTAGTTCTCGGTTTCTTCTGCGACTTTTCGCCATTCATCGCACACTACCTAGGCCTGGCGTGCTTAAACATCTTCACAACCATATAAAAATACCTTATTATTGGCTGGTTTTTAATTTTGCATCCTTAGAATTAACTGTTTACAAAGCATATTCACGCGACGAGTACGATGCCTGAGAACGCTCAAACAAGGAGACGTCTAGGATCGGGAAAACACAATGCTTGTTATTTGTCATACGGGCGTCTATTTTTGTGTGTGTTTAGGACCGGTAGACGAACGGAAAACACTAGCCCGTGTGCAACTAGTCATTTTTACATGTTGTTCTCCAACATTAGCAATCTTTAACTGTACAATAATGCACAAGGACATCAAAGTCACGAAATATACCTTACAATCCATCCATTTGCTCAGCGAAACCCTAAAACGCCTTTTGCACTGAACACTAAGTATCATTACACTGCAGAACTCATTTGCTTAGTCTTTTGTTCAATAAAATATTTAAACGTCCTTAAAAACGAGATGAGAAACACATTTTGTATATCAAGTCTTGAATTAAGCAAATTGTTTTTTCCTCTACTTTTTAAGCACAAACCCTTGCTAAATTTTGTTCCATTTATGCGTTGCGGAAAATAAACTTAATTCAAGATATCATCTGTGAAAACACGCACGGATATGCAAAAGAATGTTTAGATATTTTTTTGTGCAAAAAGCAAGACGATATAAACCGTTTGAGAAAATGATTTCTGCAGTCAAGCGAACGAACAGAGACGCGTAACTTTTGTCTGTATAGTTCATTTCTTGAATATGCTCTATTTTAGCTTCTCGTCCTTGTCTTTCTGCATTATTCTCTTGGCTGAATGTTGTCTGCTGTGTACGGCATGGCTGACTAGTGACAATCTTTGGTGTTTTGGAGCCGGTCGGAGGCACGCGGTGTGTAGTTCAGGAGTCGAACCCACGCAGCGCACTGAATGTCATCTTTTTCCTGTTAAATGCAGTTAGTCAGTGTTTAAGACGCACTTCCCCTTATTGCTTTCTTATGTAATCGAGGAAAGAGAGTCTGTATATGCGCAAAAATATATCACCTATATAAGGAATGTTTTAAAACTTGTAATGAATGTGGTGTGTTAAAATCCAAACTGCCACATGCAATATTCAGCATAGGCCTGTTTGTGTGATTAACGCGTATGTGGATGTTTAAATACACGGCACGCGGCTTCCTGTGACACGATGACCAATACTTTGAACGGGTGCCTCGAAACCCTTGAATGTACCATGTGTTTCACCGTGGTGAGGAGATTCTGGCATCACATTTCAGTCTCGAGCTTTCATGGTTCCTTTTGCAGATACTGTGTGGTGTTTTCAGTGGTGTGACGAACATTTCTGAGTCTTGAGTCGAAACTGGCGTATCTTACTGTTACAGTGAGTCTAAAAGGGCGAAAGAAATACAAGAGGTCTAAAATTAAAAAATAAAATAAAAAAAAGAGTCTGTTTATGAACTTTGTAATGTTGTTTGAGTGAATATTGTAAAAAATCATGTCCAAGTCACATTTCACCGCAAAGTCAAAAAAATATATATTTTTAGGACCATTAGGGGTTTATTTATTTGATATTGTGACATTATTTCCATGATATTTCCATGAATCCCAGTACTTTAAAGCGTTTATTTTGCAATTCCCATTATTTTTACTGGCAATGCTCATTATATTCTGTTTACTATATTAGAGTGACAAACATGCTGTAATACAATTATTTTTTTATTGGCATTGGCTTCACACACACACACACACACACACACACACACACACACACACACACACACACACACACACACACACACACACACACACACACACACACAACACATATATATATATATATATACAAACAATGCAAAAACCTCAATGGTCCTAAAAAATAGGCTTCATAATCCAAAACATTGTGTTTTTATTGATTTGGGGTGAAATTATGACCTGGTCCTTGACCAGTTTTATAAGATTCACTCAATTCATCATCAACCACTAGAGTTGATTTCGATGATGAAATCTGCTGTTGTACCTATAATATAGTACACCTTATCAATACAGCGCTGTATATCCAGAGAGCATGATGTTGAATAGTCTTGTGTGTTTATCGGTGAATATAAAGTGGGAAAGCCATTCTCTGCTCAGGTGTCCTGAATATAATGTAACCCTTGCGATGCATTCTTCTACCAGCAGAGAGCGCTGTCGTCAGCCGCACTTTCGCCACGAGCACTAGAACGATGGTGGAATAATCCACTGACGCATTGTTGTTTGTTTGTATACATATTTATTTGTCATTTTGTTTACTTTTCATGTAGACTGAAGTAATGTGTCTTGGCGTAACCACTCGTCTGGTTACCTGTCGATTTATTGTCTGCTGTCTCTCTAATTCTGCGCACACACACACACATACACACACGATGACAACGAGTCTGTCATGTCCTGCTATGATGAAATCAGTCGTCTTTGACCAATATGATTATCATATATATTACTATATTTTTATTTAAGCAGCACCTGAATGTACATAAACAGCATGAAATTCTTCTGCTCTCATTTGCATCTTGTGTCTTGTTTGTTCTGAGGTGAATATATGCATCATTTCTGTTGTTGGTCGAGTGTCGTCTGTTGACTCTTGGTGGAGGATTGCTGCTTGTTTAAGCTTATAATTGTAAATGAGGACACAACTGAAATTGTTATAGACTGAAAGTGAAGGAAACACTGAGTTGTTTTGTTTACTTTTTATTTCTTTGACGTTTCTTTATTCTTTCCCTTTGTTCCTGGTCTTTCATACAGTATGTGGTTCGCTTGTAAAAAGTTCTGTAAGGACCGTGTTTGTACAGCCTCTCTTTATGATGGCCTAGAATACAGAAATAAATAACAGACTATAATGAAATGCACCAAAATTACCGTGTGAAGTTCTTGATTGCATTTTTAACGTTACCACAACCGCTTCGAGAAAGAGAAAAGGTGGACGGAAATTACAAACGCCCTCAAACACCCAGGTGAGCAAAATGTTATAGGTTGAAATGTACATTAAATCTTACTGTAATTCTGTTTATTGTGATATATTATATTGTGAAGTAAGAGGATATTCAGTTCAAGGATTAAATTGTCATATTTAAACACAATTAAAACAAATTAATTTTTGGGGTGCATAACTGAGAATAAGGAATAATTAATGAATAATGCATTTTACGAGATAGAATCGTTGGGTGACAGAGTTGTTGTCAACTCCTGGGTTGCGTACCGGAGTAAAGATAGTTTGCGGTTTGATCTTCAGATTTCGTTTCGCTGTGGTCCCGCGGTGCGGTGTCGTAGACATGCGAATAATATCTCATGTCTTTATTCATGATTTGTGAATTCGTGTAACGGTGTTACTCCGGTCCGAAATCTTTTTTTTTTTTTTTTTTTTAATTGGGTATAGCTCCAAAAGTCGGTCACTTATAAGTCTGAACCCAGTGTCATCTTGACATGCTAGATTTGTGAATTTTTTCACAGCAAAGCTCTTGTCTGTAAACCGTTCGGTAGACAGGAATGTGGGAAATAGGCTTTTTTCATGTTTAACAATGTATAATAACAATTTATAATAAACATACACACCGCTGGATTACAAAAACACCTGTTTTAGATTGAGCCTGATTTGTGAAACCCTTCACTGGTCAGTTTGGGTCAGTTAACCCTTCCCTGAGTGGTTAACTTGGTCATTCTGATTTGTGAAAACCTTCACTGGTCAGTTTGGGTAAGTTAACCCTTCCCTGAGTGGTTAACTTGGTCATTCTGATTTGTGAAACCCTTACTGGTCAGTTTGGGTAAGTTAACCCTTCCCTGAGTGTTTATTTTGGTCATTCTGATTTGTGAAAACCTTCACTGGTCAGTTTGGGTAAGTTAACCCTTCCCCGAGTGTTTAATCTGGTCATTCTGATTTGTGAAAACCTTCGTTGGTCAGTTTGGGTAAGTTAACCCTTCCCCGAGTGTTTAATCTGGTCATTCTGATTTGTGAAAACCTTCGTTGGTCAGTTTGGGTAAGTTAACTCTTCCCTGAGTGGTTAACTTGCTCATTCTGATTTGTGAAAACCTTCACTGGTCAGTTTGGGTAAGTTAACCCTTCCCTGAGTGGTTAACTTGGTCATTCTGATTTGTGAAAACCTTCACTGGTCAGTTTGGGTAAGTTAACCCTTCCCCGAGTGTTTAATCTGGTCATTCTGATTTGTGAAAACCTTCGTTGGTCAGTTTGGGTAAGTTAACCCTTCCCTGAGTGGTTAACTTGGTCATTCTGATTTGTGAAAACCTTCACTGGTCAGTTTGGGTCAGTTAACCCTTCCCTGAGTGGTTAACTTGGTCATTCTGATTTGTGAAAACCTTCACTGGTCAGTTTGGGTCAGTTAACCTTTCCTTGAGTGTTTAATTTGGTCATTCTGATTTGTGAAAACCTTCACTGGTCAGTTTGGGTCAGTTAACCCTTCCCCGAGTGTTTAATCTGGTCATTCTGATTTGTGAAAACCTTCACTGGTCAGTTTGGGTCAGTTAACCCTTCCCCGAGTGTTTAATCTGGTCATTCTGATTTTTGAAAACCTTCACTGGTCAGTTTGGGTAAGTTAACCCTTCCCTGAGTGGTTAACTTGGTCATTCTGATTTGTGAAACCCTTCACTGGTCAGTTTGGGTCAGTTAACCCTTCCCTGAGTGTTTAATTTGGTCATTCTGATTTGTGAAAACCTTCACTGGTCAGTTTGGGTAAGTTAACCCTTCCCTGAGTGGTTAACTTGGTCATTCTGATTTGTGAAAACCTTCACTGGTCAGTTTGGGTAAGTTAACCCTTCCCTGAGTGGTTAACTTGGTCATTCTGATTTGTGAAACCCTTCACTGGTCAGTTTGGGTCAGTTAACCCTTCCCTGAGTGTTTAATTTGGTCATTCTGATTTGTGAAAACCTTCACTGGTCAGTTTGGGTCAGTTAACCCTTCCCCGAGTGTTTAATCTGGTCATTCTGATTTGTGAAAACCTTCACTGGTCAGTTTGGGTCAGTTAACCCTTCCCCGAGTGTTTAATCTGGTCATTCTGATTTGTGAAAACACTCAGGGAAGGGTTAACTTACCCAAACTGACCAGTGAAGGTTTTCACAAATCAGAATGACCAAGTTAACCACTCAGGGAAGGGTTAACTTACCCAAACTGACCAGTGAAGGGTTTCACAAATCAGGCTCAATCTAAAACAGGTGTTTTTGTAATCCAGCGGTGTGTATGTTTATTATAAATTGTTATTATACATTGTTAAACATGAAAAAAGCCTATTTCCCACATTCCTGTCTACCGGACTCAGCGAACGGTTTACAGACAAGAGCTTTGCTGTGAAAAAATTCACAAATCTAGCATGTCAAGATGACACTGGGTTCAGACTTATAAGTGACCGACTTTTGGAGCTATAGGTACCCAATGAAAAATTAAAAATTCAAAAAAAAAAAAAAAAAATGATTTCGGACCCAATTCACAAACCATGAATAAAGACATGAGATATTATTTGCATGTCTACGACACCGCACTGCGGGACCACAGCGAAACGAAATCTGAAGATCAAACTGCAAACTATCTTTACTCCGGTGTAGTACCCTGTTGCGGATTAATCACGATGTGTCGTTTGGTGTGAACAGCTCAACAACTTGAACACTCCTGATTTCACAGAGAGCAAGTCATGTAGTGTGAACCGCACAGTTCAGCCCAACGTTTTAAAATCATGTAGTGTGAACAAGGCTTTAGCCTACATCTCATGTCCAACATCATAAAGGCATTCATGCTCCGGCACAGTTCGATTCAATTTTGCTCCAAATCCTGAGTCCATTGCTTTCTTGACGACATGTTGCTCATCTTTCTGTAGAACTCGTCTTGGTCGTGTTTGTTTGAAAATCGCGCATTTCGCGTATTTACCGAGAGGCATCCAGCGAGAGGCATCCAGCTGCAGCCCCGCAGACTCACTTCTTGCTAGACACCAGTGGCTGGACACCAGTGGATGGACAGCAGACGTCATTTCCGTATCGTCTTTCACTTTTCAAATTTGACGCGCCATCATGTCAGCGGTAAGAAAAAATAATAAGTGCTGTGGAAACGGAAGACGTGGAGACCTGCAAGGGTTTTATACAGACCCTGAATTTCCTGAGCATTGCCCAGACAGACTGCCAGTTTTAGGGGACAGGAATGAGGTGTGGTGTGCACAGTGTGCAATCGTTTATTTGGAACTGTTCATGTTTTATTTTCTCTTGAAATAGGTACTTCCCATAACCTTACGGGCCTGACTGTGGCATCTTCATTCTGATGGTCAGATTTGACTAATTTTGCTAATTAGATTGTGTAATTTCCAATAAATATTGCAAAATCATGAAGTGTTAATTTGATCTGGATTGTTTGGTAAATTGTCTGATCATGTGAATCTACGTATATTTTAAAAACAGAAGTGGTTACATTTACAAAAAAAAATAAGAATTGAATATCCAAATGGGCAAGGCAAAAAAATTGTGGTCAATTAACATGTACAAGTCTGTTGTATTGACAAAACGTAGTCCATTGATCTAGGCTGAATTTAAGTCACAGAAAATAGTGATATGATCTGAACAAATTTTTCAAGGTGGTTCTTGTGAATGCAGTTTGCATGAATTATTAATGTTATAATATTAATTATATAATTGAGAATTGTTTTATGTAAAGAGATATGATAAAGATCATATTTCAATTTGCACACAGCTTTTATATGATATATTTTTAAGTCGTAAAAGTAAAATGACAATACGGAAAAGACGTGTGAAAATATAAAATAAATATGCTGTCTATCCAGAGGTGAAAATATAAAATAAATATGCTGTCTATCCAGAGGTGAAAATATAAAATAAATATGCTGTCTATCCAGAGGTGAAAATATAAAATAAATATGCTGTCTATCCAGAGGTGAAAATATAAAATAAATATGCTGTCTATCCAGAGGTGAAAATATAAAATAAATATGCTGTCTATCCAGAGGTGAAAATATAAAATAAATATGCTGTCTATCCACTGGTGAAAATATAAAATAAATATGCTGTCTATCCACTGGTGAAAATATAAAATAAATATGCTGTCTATCCAGATGTGAAAATATAAAATAAATATGCTGTCTATCCAGAGGTGAAAACGGAAATTAGCGGCGAAACGGAAATGACGGAGAAACCGGAAATGACGTAGGCTGTCCATCCACTGGTGTCCAGCCACTGGTGTCTAGCCAGAAGTGAGTCTGCGGGGCTGCAGCTGGATGCTATTGCATTTACCCGGTGACCTCAACCCATGCCTTGCTCTGATTGGCTCTAGCTCATGACATCACTGAGATTGAGTCGCGCGACAGCTCTGGATATCTATCACGCTAGATATTTTTCTGGGCTCGGCGACACGTCTGCGAGGTGTCTGCGAGCGTCTTTGATGCGTTGTTGGCTCTTTCATACTAACAGATTGGCGAGCGTTCATCGTCCGCTAATCCCCCGCGATTTGCACGCGATAACACCCTGACCTGTCGGCGAGCTCAACGATTTTCAAATCGGGCTTAAATTGGGCTTAAAATCATGTAGTGTGAACTTGGCTTTAATAGGTAATAAAACCGCTGAAAGTTATGTGAATCAGTTCAGAATTGTTCATTTTACAATTAGGCCTAGTGGTGCTTTGCTTGATTTCCACATTGTGTGAATTATATTCAAACACTTGTATGAGGGGTCAGCATTTTTAAAGGAGTTTCTAGAGATCACATTCAGTATGTGTAGTACTGACACGCCAGAGTCATATGATGTTTAATGGGATTATGTTGTGTGAGTTCCTACACATTTATTAAAAATAACAAATATCGGAATGCAATAAGCATTAAAGGTGCAGTGTGTGATTTTTAGCGGCATCTAGCGGCTCGGTTGCGAGTTTGCACTAAGGACTCAGCCCACCGCTCACCCCTCCCTTTCGAAGAAGCTACGGTGGCTAAAACGGGACAAACATCGTCGTCTGAGACAGCAGAGAATAGCCAGAGTAAATCAAGTTTCTGTATCACAGTCCATTATAAACCACATCATGGATAAAGTTTACAAAGCCATAGTCAGATGAGGATCAAGGGTCTTAATACATAATATAATAATAGTAATCAGCTGATTGTCTCAGAAACGTAACCAGCACATTCTCCCCACATAGCAAACCCATAATACAGTGAGGGAGAAGAACCACGTGAAACTATGCAACTATAGACCCCTTATCAGCCGACGTCACAGTTACGTCACGGCGCTAGCTGGAGGCAAAACAAACGGAAAACTGCAGGCGGCTAATACAAACCAGCACAGATTCGGCTACATAATAAGGAGCTTAAATTATTATTATTATTGTTAAATGTCATCTTGATGTGTTGTTGGGTGCAAGAATCAATGAAAAATGAGTATGCTGTATCTGGAATTTTTATTTCTCGAAAATATTCACATCATTAAAATTGCACCGTAATGTCACTGTTTACATTGTCGTCTTCTCGGCGCTGGCTCGGCAGAACTGCGGATCCTACCACACAAGTCTCGTACATGACCATTCAGCACATAGTTATAGGCATCTAAAGATTTATATGCCCTCAGTTTCTCTTTACGTTCGGTTTCTCTATCAGGTAGGTGTAGAAGTCAGGCCACTCAACCGGAGGTAGCGTTAATCCTGTCAGATCGTCCATTGAGTGAGCGTGTACGGGTCAGCCGTAAAACGTTTTTTACGTCTGGTTCCGTCCGTTAAAATTAACTTTTGCAAATAAAAATCGCGGTCCTGGACACTGAGTGACCTTGCACATTAAGATAAAACCGGATTTTCTCCAGTCATTGTTAAAAAACAAGCTAACAAAACTTGCAAAATAACGTTAGGGAAGCGGCCAGAGGGATCGTTCTGCAGCCAACTAAGCTCCGCCCACAGAAAAACGTCACCATGTTTACCAACTGATAAGGGGTCTATATATTTTTTCTAACAGGGTAGTAAAAGTTTAGCTGGCTAATATGAGCTGTTACTGTGGCTGAGCTGGTTTAAGCCTTGTTTAAACTCGACACGTCCGCATGAGCCCAAAGGTGTGCGCGTCAAAAAATGACATGATTGTAACAGTGCGCGCCTCCGCATCCCCTACACACCATTTACTACACACAATAGCCTTTTTTCTCTTGATTTTGGAAACTCGATCGACTTAAAATGCTTCCAAGATCGACGGGTTGGTGATTCCTGTAACTGTTTTCCGGTCAATGACAAGAGTAGCCTATTAATCAGCTGTCTCACGAACGTAACCAGCACATTTATCCCCACATAGCAAAGCCATAACACAGCGAGGGAGAAGAATTAAGTTACATGAAACAATCCAACTACATATTTACACCACTGACAAGGGAAAACACTCACGGTGTTTATGACTAGCTTCTTCTAGCTTTCTGCGACTTCTCTTTCAGTGTAGTGACGAAACTCGCTCTGTAACGCTGTGTGTTCGCTGTCGGCTACGGTAGAAACATGACGTCACAATATGGCGACCTTCATAGAAGGGGATTCCCGCGCCTATGTAGATATAAATGCCTCATTCTAAGGTAATAAAAACATTACGGTTTATTAAGTCAGTTCTTTATACACCACTGAACACATAGTTATGGATGTCATATTGCATTTCTGTTAAAGGGTACCTATTATGGCATTTAAAATGTTCCTAATAATGTTCTGGGAGTCCCCAACAACAGTTTTACATGCATGCAATGACAAAAAACACTTTTGTTGTCTTATAATATGCATTTATTTTTACCTGATTTGCTCACCGACTCCCTAATGATTCGTTTGACGACTCATTTGTCCAAACCCCTCCTTTGCGTGACGCTAATCAGCGGTGATTGGTCAGATGACGCAGTCAGTTATATTTCGCGTTAGCCCAAAGCTTAAAGGTCCCGTTCTATGCCCCTTTTTACAAGATGTAAAATAAGTCTCTGATGTCCCCAGAGTGTGTCTGTGAAGTTTCAGCTCAAAATACCCAACAGATCATTTTTTACAGCATGTTTAAATTGTCTTTTTTGAGGACTCAGAAAAACGCTCTGTTTTAGTGTGTGCCCTTTAAATGCAAATGAGCTGCTGCTGCACGACACAGGGGGCGGAGCTTCAAGAGCTCGCACTCAGACTCTTAGGACAATTTCATCTCATGGAATAATGATAACATCAGAAACTCTCAGTAACGGTGTTCATTTCGAGTCGGACAATAATGCCTACAGAGTCAGAGGGCTGTATAGAGATGGAACAGGTATAGTTTAGTAGTTTAATTGCGGTTATTATAACGTATTTGTCATCTGCTTGTATGTATCCAGCATTGTTTATTAATAGCCTAGCTACAAGTCTGCTGTGTCGGACCAGGTCCGAATCATGATCAAAAATATACTGATGAGTTTAATAAAGTTTATTGTACATCACACAAAAGATGAAGCGTCAGTTTTACTTCAGAAAATCACCGCTGAGTAAACACAGTAAGTTATAAGAAGTGCGCGAGTTGAAGGGAGTATTCCTGTGGGCGGACGTTAGTCAGAGAACTGTTCTACTGACGTCATTAAAGACGGAAGCAGAGGGATGTAGTCCAAACGGGCCGTTCGCTGTAGGATAAATAAAATATCTCGCTTGGCATTGAACTTTGAGCTTTATAATTTTACAGATATTATTTATACTCTAACAACAACATTACACACTAACTTAAGTTTGAAACATGGGATCGCGAAGAACGGGACCTTTAAACATATTGATAAAGCACTGCAGTACTACAATACGCTTCACATAATTTCACATATAAAAAAAAAAAAAAAAAAAAAAAAAAGGACATTGGAGGCCTAGAAGCTGCTGAGCGTAACTCTCACACACACACACACACACACACACACACACACACACACACGCACACGCACGCACACACACACACACACACACACATAAAAGCAACAATTATTAATAGTACTTACAGGTTGTGATTCGGAGGAAGAAGCTGATCTAAATAAACTTGATATTGAACGTTCCTATATCAGCCGACTCCCGAGTCCACACTGGAAAGCATTTGTGTTTGTGAAGCGATCGTCATTAAAATAACGCGAACACAGCTCAAGGTGGCTCTAGTTGTAAATATAAACTCTAGCCACTGAGTCTTCACATGCTTGTCCATGGGCAGTGAAAAAAAAAAAGTTTGCTCTTGATTCGCACTTCAGAACAGAGTCTCGTCGACATGTTGTTGTCAGGTTTCTCTGTCTGCTCGGCGCGCGCACTGAGTGGGCGTGTCGAATTCAAATAACTTGTACAAGTGACGTACGAAAGCTAGAGAGAAAGCATCGTTTGTCTATCGATTCATATCAGCGACTCAGAGTCGACTCTTACTTTTGAGAGACAATAACTTTGTATACGGTAAACTTTTATATTTAAAACTTTGCAGGATGTTTTTGTTCACTTAGATCTATGTTACACACTACATGAAAGGTAATTTTCAAAATTCCATGATAGGTACCCTTTAATAGATACTCAAAATTTTTACACATTGCACCTTTAAGCGTTAGCCTGGTAATACCAGACTCTGCTACTTCACTTTGCTTCGTAGACAGAGTCTGGCATAGCATAATAGAGAAGTGTTTTCTCTCTCGCTAGGGGGCGATTTCTGAAGTTTAAAATCATTGGTTAACCGTAAGCCAATCAGATAAGTTTATTTATGACGTATGTTATGCGCTGACACAGCCGCATCGAACCACAGACATCATGCATCGAACTCGAATCTATGATCGAACTTGAACTTCCACTGTAACCTGATGTAAACACTTGATGATGCGAGCGAAATACCGGAGTGAACATGGCTGTCAACGACTTTTTTTGATCGGTGAGTGATGTAATAGAATGACTGCTGCGCTTGACAGGGCACGAGAGAGAGAGAGAGAGAGACGCGCGCGCGCGCACTCTAGGAGCGATATTTTGCTCTCTCTCCCTCGCAAATATTAATCAAAATCAATCGACAAGATAGTAAAAGATCGTACGACCGCAGTTTCACGTGGAGCATTTGGAGATTTTAAGAGATTAGAGACTCTAGGAACAACATCTCAATGAACAACATCTCAACACTATAAAGGCCTGTCTCATATAGACGCCTGTCTCAAATAGAAGCCGGTGCAGTTCGACGATTTAGGCAAATAAAAGCCCGGCTATTATTTGAAGTTTTATGGTATTTAAGACCTGGAAAAGAAAGGAGACACTGACCTGTCAAAAGGCTCCCCAGTTTCTCGCTGACGATCGGTAATAGTTGATAAATTAAACTTTTCCCAAAGGGAGTAGGGCCACAACATCACCTCCATTCAAAATGTTTAATACACACTCTTCTTGTTCGGGCTTCAGTTTGCTAATGCCGGGAATATTCTCCAAAACTGAACGAGTTGCATCCGCGTCTCCCTATCCGCGGTCGTTTTCGATTTCTCTGACCTAATCTTCAACTCGGCGCTTAGCGACTACGTCACGGCTCTCAGCCCGCCTTCTGTTCGTTGATTGGCCCGGCTGTTTTCAGGCCGGTGGAAAACAGAAAGATAGGCTGCTATCTCAGACTGACTACAGGAGCGAAATGAAATTAGCGGAAGTAGGAAGTCTGACGTAGTCAGGCTATTTAAGCGTAGCCTAATGCTTAGTTTGACGTCAGTTCAAACAGTGTAAGTGACACTAAGCAACAGCGATCAACACTACCGGTTTGTGGCATACCACAGTTTATTTTTACTTAAACATCAGATCTGAAAATAAACAGTAGCCTATCTGTTGAAAACCAACAATAGAGTCAGGCCAGGAAGTGGAGTGGTTCTGAAACTGAAGTCTATTTGCTCTTGTGACTGTGGAATAGACTCGCACAGTGAAGACGTAAGTGAATCGTCCTCTTTAAAGTCTTTATCTACGGTTAATTTGTGGTTCCTCCTTATTAATTTCTAAATACAAATGTATTTTTTATTACAGAAACAAAACCATGAGTGCCGAAAATGTTGTGCAACTGTTGGTTCTGGTTTTGACATTTACCGTCTTCTGTCAAACTGATGGTAAAATAAAAAAAAATCTTACTTAAGATAAAACAATGTTTTGAGCATTACACAATAAGTGAGGGAAATCCAACATGTTGTTTCTTCCAATAAATGTGTTTTAAACTTTTTATACTAAAGCTTTTTTTATCATCAAACAATTTGTTCATGCACTTTAGATAAAAATGGTAAATGGTAGATCCTGGGAGACAACATTTTGTCATAAATATCCTATATTTCCTGCAGTTTTCTTCTTTTTTTAAAAAAAAATTTAGTAATCATTACCAGAAATGAATTTCTTGGCTAAGAAATCAAACGCACTGCCGAACAATAATCAATAACTTTTATTCCATGATATTTTTTCCTGTATTGTCCTAATGATATTTTTATGATTGGTTTATGTACAAACTACAAACATCATTAATTCATCATGCATTTAATATGTGTATTTTATTTTTTACAAAATAGGGCAGAAATATATTTGATAGTTTCTATACTGTAATAAAGGCTATATCACTTCTATATTTTATATTCACTGCATTATTCATATACTTTATTGTTATGAAAATACCCCGAGATGGATTGAAAAACACATAAATCATATCAGTTATTGTAATCGTGTGTTTATTGTCTGCTCGTTTCATCAGTTAAAACATTTCTGTATGCTTTTGTTCATTTAAGGGATTTCCTGCATTGTTATAAATTATGGCTTCTATGAGTCTGTTTTGGACTTTCTGCGAGAGAGCGCTCGACAAATTTATGTTTTATTAAAAGTTCACATCCCACAGTCCCATTCTACGCACATCAGTTGCTGTATTATATGATGTACATTGTTATTTTTCAGATGAGATCAGTGTAAGCTGTGCTGATGTGACTGGAACTGTGAGGAAAGAAATAACTTTCACCTGCAGCGTCTCTCTGAAGAAGTCTGACTGCTGCATTAAATTCTATAAGTTTCAGTATCCTGAGAAATATAAAGACTCCACAATCTGTAGAGAAGAGTTTCCTCTGGACTGTGAACAGAGAAACAGCTTCACATGCAGATTCACTCCAACTACAGTAATGACGGGACCATTCATATTCTATATCCAAACAAACTATGGACTGAAACTAACTGCATTCACTGTGGATATAACAGGTACCGTATGTAATACTGTTGTTTATAATTCAATAAATGTTTGCAACTGTACATTTATTTTCAATCTACTAACAGTGGTTTAAAATCTGTTAACAGAGACCAGTAAACCTGAACCTGTCACTGAAGCTCATGGTAAGAAATATATTACATTCTATTATAATTATGTATGATTTTAGGTTACTAACAGAAATCACAGACAGCTCTTATATAGTTGTTGCATATAAAAACAACTTCCTGCTGTTGTTATATAACAAGAATATCAAGTAGTTATATATCATGAATTGATGTTCATGATAATACAGGTATCGTGTACCATATTCAGATATAATTGATCATTATTTACTGACACGAATTACTATAAAAATGGAAACTGCTCTTTTATCATTTTTCAGAAATAGTCACAGAAATAAATGCAAAGTCCAAGAAAGTGTTAATATTGATCATGGAAGAGTTTCCAAATAGTGACATATCCTAATACATTTGAATGTTAATACTGTTGTTTATAATTCAATAAATGTTTGCAAATGTGCATCTATTTTTAGTCTAGTAGTTTAAAAAGTGTTAAAAGTGCACACCAGAGAAAAAAAATCTTGTTAAAGCTTCTGATGATCAAGTTATTGTATAAATTTAAGGCCTGGTTTCACAGACAAGGCTTAGATTAAGTCAGGACATCAAAGTTGCAACAAAATTGAGGTGACAAATTTATTATACAAACAAAATTGTTTAATGTGTATATAAATGATATTTTTACTATATCCAAAGTACTGGAACTCCTACTATTTGCAGACGACACGAATATATTCTATAGTAGTTATGATTATAAGGAGCTCGAAATACAGTAAACAGGGAACTAAATATAATAAAAAAAATGGATGGACACTGTAAGACTGAAAGAAACGACATACACTCCTTCCCCACATCCCCCACTCTTACAGAGATCGCCCACACTCACACAATAATTTATATGGGTTTAATGTGAATGATTATTGTTTAGTATCATTTTAAAGGTCTCAGGGTGACTGGTAATAATGTCTCATTTCCAAATAAGTAAAACAAAAGTTAATAAGGTCTTAATAGTTTAGAGATAACTGGCACACAAAGGAATGTGGTCTCTAGCCTAACCCCCAAAAGGTGTGAACCTTTGAATGCAAATATCCATGGTTAGCCTATATAATGAAACGCAGCGAGAGCTCATGGCTGTTTTCTGTATTCAGATTAGCCCGTGAGCTTGGCTCACGTAGCCATACAATGTTGGGTAAAGGATTTTCCTCTTTGTTCTAGAACATTTGATGATTTGTATTGATTATCTTTCAATTGATTACGGAATTGTAATAATACATTTACCTGACATAATAAATTGTTATATTTGATTATTCTAACAGACTTTGACTTTATTTTCATTGGAGTTAAAAGGAATAGTCAAACATTAACGTATACTTAATGATACACAGACATCATTAAAACCTTTTCATTTATGGAGTCAGATAACGAATAACGAGTTTATACATATGAGAAAATGTACTGCATTTAACCCAAAATACTTTGTCATGAGAAAAGACGAAACACGTGTGAAACCTTCACCTCAAATCGAACGCCGTATTTGGATCGATTTTGGAGGACTTACAAAATGGTGACCTCGACGTGATGTCGCAACAAATGGATTTCGCGACGTCCTTTCCAGCAAAGTATGGGGATTTTAAAATCAACACGAGGTTTGAACATCTTCTCTTTCTTCTGCCGCTGTGGTAAGTCAACTTTTTCTTCCCTTTTGAGAAGTGTTGAGAAAATGTTGTTTGCATTGTTACGGGTCGGAAAGCCCTTTGTTTAGTCCGGAACTGAAATACGTGAGGACGTGATAGCGGCAGTGCAGATGAAGAATGAAAACCCTTGTTAATAGATTTTAAAGATATCCTTGTTTGCCAACGCAACAAGAAACAAAACCTAAAATTGGAACAAACATCTTCCAAATTATATTCTGGTACTCGTTGAAGATCTGTAAAATTAGAGCCTAAAAGTTTTGGAATCAGCATGTTTTCTCCATTGTTGTATTGGCTTTGTTTGAACAAACTAGCACCACGTGGTGGTGGAAATGAGCAAACAACAGAAAGAAATTTCTAAGTTTGTAAACAATTGGAAGACATGTGATTTTATAAATAAAAAGGCAGATCGATGCATTGTTTAGGAAAAGCAAATTTTGGGAAAACAGGACGATATTATTTACAGGCTAAAACTCAAATATCAAGGATAATGCTAAATGCTAAGTCCATACTGCATCCCAAACGCCCAAGGCTAATGCTAAATGCTAATGACCATGCTGCTTCCTTAGCCCTTTGTGTAACCGGCCTACCGGTGGGCCAAAGCCACATTGAAAACATGATTATGTCTATATGGCATTTGAAAGCTTACATGTTAACACCGATGGGATTAAAAAGCATGCAATAATTCTGTTCATTTTCTTAAATTTGGAATTGTGCTGAACACATTGTGCTCATAGAACACACTTTAGTTGTTTGTGCTACAGCATGCACATAGGCTAAATTTAAGTTTATTCATGAAGCACAGGATTGCTTTACTGTAAGTGTGTTTGTATCACTTAGGTAAAGGCTGTAGATGTTGTATTCTAGGCCGTGTGTCCTGTTAACTGAATTAAACACGTGTGTGTGTCTATGCTAAATTTGGTGACTATAATGTGATTCACAATTTGAATTTGAAAATCAGAAACAGTGAACGCGCATCTGATTAATCCTGAAGCAAAAACCCTTTTATATTACTTTACATCTCCACTCTATGGGAGCTGTTTCACATGCAAAATTTGTAAATGGTTACGCTTGAATTAATTCTGAATGACTCTAAAAGATTTTTTTCTCCCTGGATTATTGGATTCGTATATTTCCACAAGTTTGCGTCAGAGTTTAGTGACGACTAATATCTGATATCAGATTCAAGTGTACTTGAATGAGGAGACGGGTAGTTTCCGTCTAGAATCAGCTAATGCTGTTTGATCTAGATTTGGGTACGTCTAAATACCTCTGTTCTAATTTAATGTTACTTTAGATAAGTGCACGCTACTAAAGTAAATTATTGAATTAAGTTCCTGAGGTTGCATTCAAGGGGGCTGTGTATATGTCTTCGATTGTGTACGTGTGAATTACGGCAAATCCCAGACATTCAGCCAATTACCTCTGTTTTGATAATCGGAAACTGACGAGATTGTGCCGGAGACCTTGTGAGGAACTCGAAGTGATATAGTTTCCTGATCTGAGCGGATAAACTAAAATTAAGAGTTCAAAAGAATAAACAAACGTTAAAATGGCCACTCGGCTTTCTTATAGTCTTTAAAAAGACTAGATGAAAAGAAAAGGTATTTGAAACCTACCAAACAGAAAAGGGAAACAGCAAATGTACATCTTATCAGTCTGAGCCAGAAAGCCTTTTCATATTCAAATGTATTGACATGAGAACAAGCAGAGACTCTTCGGAGACCAGATATAATACAATTTCACTTATATTCTTAAATATAATATAATTGTATTATAACTCAAATTATAATACACATTATATTGTAATTGCCACACCAAGCAGGGCATTAATTAGAGAATTGTGACATTAATCCTTACAATTCGATTTCCTTGAGCTACTACCCAGTGCCAAAAGGGCGGACGGAGGTGTGCTTTTGCATTTAAAAAAAAACACTCTCAGAAGTGTGGCACAGGTAATAGCAAACTGATCAAGAACGCATATTTACAAGGAGGGTGTGAACTAAACATCGAACAGAAGTACCACAGCCTTTTGCAGGTCACAAGAGATCTGCACTAACCAAATGTGTGAACGACACCACACCAAAACAGGTGAACTAATTTATGCCCACAGATCTGGCTGTAATGAAAGCAACTTGAAGTAAAGCCAGAATGACACAGCAGACTGTGAAGGCTTGACTGCAAGAGCAGCTTTAAAGTGTCACACACTGCACTAAAACAACAGCAATAATTCAGACCTGGTCAATGAAACTTGGTTTCATGTGACAACAGGAATTAAAAATTGCAATGGACATGATAATGGAGCAAGCAAAAGAATTCCACATGTCTGAATTTGAAACTGTTGAAAACATCAGAATTAACTGTGGTTCTCTCTGCATTTGTTTCTGTCAGGTTTACTTCTACAATTCCTCGGAGGACGGATGCCAGGACGGGCCGGACCTCACGATTGTTAGAACATAACCTGAGACTCGGGAGATGGGTGAAAAGACAATTCAAGAGGCCATTTACATCTCACAGTAGCACATCACTACATTAGCATGGCCTCCCAGTTTAGAACTGGAACTAAATTTGCAACACAATTGTTATAGATTATATTCCACCCATCTCCTAGACATGAACACTGAACGCACTCCTCCATCACTACACCTTCGCATCATCATCACCTGGAATAGATCCAAGTCTATCCAGGCTGAACACTACACATCATGAGAAGATAAAGATGACGTAGAGTCCAAAAGTGTCACTTCACTAAAGATCTATTGTGCATCTTCACACTAACAGATGCAGATAGCTTCAAGCACATAGGATGGGAAAGCGCATCCCATGATGACCGTCTAACAGAGACACACATAGCATACGCTATTCACAACACTCTGTCAACTCATGTGAAAACACTGTAATATACATATGAATGGCTACAGTCACAAAACAATGATGCAAAAACAAAATTAAAGCAGAGGCAGACCTGCTATTAAATTTCAAAATGTTTAAACTTTCTGATTGTTATTGGGGTGGTTGGAAAATCATAGGGCCCATGATTTCTCAACAAACCACTAATAACAGAAACATCAAAAATAACAAATAGATCTGAAGTGTGAGCGCTTCAATCAATTACAGAATTTTACAATTTAACACTGTCATTGACTGTGACTTATAGCCAAAAAAACACACACACACTCTCTCCCTCTCTTTCTCTCACACAAACTCTCACACTCACACACAGACACGCACACACACCCTCACACAAACACACACTCTCTCACACCTGTTGCAAGGAATGAACAATCTCCATTCTCGTATGACTAAACATGTTCCAAGTCACTCCTTATATCTGCATAAGTGGCTTGCATTGGCAGATTCCTGAACAAACACTGATTATTATATACATATGCATTTATTGAATAGTATTGTTGTTATTACATGACTTCTTGATCCACAGAATCTATTTCATTGCTTTGATTACACTGACCTCTTGCTGCATTTCCTTTGTATAATTCAGACCAAAAAATATATATATATACATTTAAGAATTGGATATTTAATATGAGACATCCTTACCAGTCAGGACCTTGAGAAACATATGAGACAGATGTACCATTCACACTTGCTGACAAGAACATGGTATTTTACATTGAACATGACATGATTTTGTTTTGTTGCATTATGCGTTTCTATGCATTTCTTCACGAGTTCAAGTTCATATGTGCTCAATCGTGAAGCAGACATTTAAGATGCTTTTCAGATGTCTCACACAAGGCAGTGTGAAGCCAAGAAGAGCCCCTTCACCCACTGAGGTCTGTCCAGACAACCGCACCGCTGGAGGTGACAGGATTGGTCAAGAAGGGACAGATTATCGCCCTGGGGAAGATGCCAGAGAAAGGGAAGTTTCTCCATGAAGGAATGACACGTCAACTGAACAAGTCAAAAGGTCCAGATTGACTCTATGAACTTTGCTCACATCACTGGAACACCGGAAGAAAGCCTGAACACCTCATCCACCTGCTGGACTCATGCTACATACACCTGGTGAGACCAGGTGTTCTGCAGGTGAACACAGCCCTATGGGCTTCTACAGATGATAACATTGCAAAGACAATTGTTGAGTTACACCAAGGATTACGACAAACGTCTTACTATGACCCCTTAAGTGTCTGAATGTGACCCACGGGGTCAAGGAGGGATCTGTAAGACTGAAAGAAACGACATACACTCCTTCCCCACATCCCCCACTCTTACAGAGATCGCCCACACTCACACAATAATTTATATGGGTTTAATGTGAATGATTATTGTTTAGTATCATTTTAAAGGTCTCAGGGTGACTGGTAATAATGTCTCATTTCCAAATAAGTAAAACAAAAGGAAATAAGGTTTTTAAGAGTTTAGGGATATCTGGCACACAAAGGAATGTGGTCTCTATGGTTCTACTCCCAAAAGGTGTAAATTCATGAATGCAAAGTACCACTGTTAACAAATGGTCAACTTCTGCCCCCAGTAAGTCTGGGCGGGGGGAAACACAGTAAATTTCCACTGTGAACTCTTGTTTACATATGAAATGAGGTCTGGGTATATAAGGAAATGCAGCTAGAAGCTCATGGCTGTTTTCTGTATTCAGATTAGCCCGTGAGCTTGGCTCACGTAGCCATACAATGTTGGGTAAAGGATTTTCCTCTTTGTTCTAGAACATTTGATGATTTGTATTGATTATCTTTCAATTGATTATGGAATTGTAATAATACATTTACCTGACATAATAAATTGTTATATTTGATTATTCTAACAGACTTTGACTTTATTTTCATTGGAGTTAAAAGGAATAGTCAAACATTAACGTATACTTAATGATACACAGACATCATTAAAACCTTTTCATTTATGGAGTCAGATAACGAATAACGAGTTTATACATATGAGAAAATGTACTGCATTTAACCCAAAATACTTTGTCATGAGAAAAGACGAAACACGTGTGAAACCTTCACCTCAAATCGAACGCCGTATTTGGATCGATTTTGGAGGACTTACAACACAAATAAATTATCCTTGAATATAAATAAAACTAAAACAATGATGTTCGGTAATCGTAACAAAATGACTGAACAGAGAATAAGTATTGGTGGTACCCAAATTGAAATTGTGAGTGAGAATACATTTTTGGGGTAAAAATGTACAGTAAATTGACATGGAAACCACAGACACATTAAAAGAAAAATCTCCAAAAGCCTCTCAATTATAAATAAAGCAAAACTATACCTTCATGAAAATGCACTCCTTCCTTTATACTGCACTTTGGTACTACCATACCTTATGTATTGTGTTGAAGTGTGGGGAAATAATTATCAGAACACAATAAATCCTCTGATCATATTACAGAAAAGAGCTGTGAGGATCATTCATAAGGTTGGTTATTTACTCATAATGTTACGATCCCAGATTCTACCAGCCAACCAAGACCGCTTTCACCCGAGTTCTGATTTTCTCTGTTGCACTACATTTCCCAGAAGCCCTGTCATCACACTCATCTTTCTCAGCTGCAACCCCTAATGACTCTCATCACCTCGCCCAGCTGCAGTCTATCATCCAGACTATTTAACTGCACCTCGAGCGGCTCTCAGTGCGAAGTTTTGTTTTGCGTTGGTGAACATTTCTGAGCATTATAAACCCCGGATAGCCCGACTGATTACCGACCCGTTTTGCCTCTATATTCTGCCTGCTGCCAGCCCTGATCTTCTGCCTGGAGTTACGACCTTGCCTGTTATCTGCCTGCCCCGATCCTCTGCCTGGTATTCGACTACTATTTAGCCCTGCCTGTTTACACTGTGTTGGCTCGGATTTACCTCTGTCTGTTTTTTGATTGTTATCAATAAATCTTCGCTGCAAATGGATCTATCTCAGACTGGTGATTCACAACACATAAGCTGTTTACGCAGTCAAATCTGCTAAAATTTGATGATCTTGTAAAATATAATACATCAATAGTCCTATATAAAGCATTTAACAACTTATTACCGCCTAACTTACAACGTTTTTTTCAAATTCCAGTGCGAGCTCATAACTTGAGAGGCTTTGGATATTTTTCGGTACCAAGAGCCCAAACCACTGGTAAACATTATTGTGTGTCTGTATGCGGAGTGAAACTCTGGAACAAACTGGACTTGCAACAAAAGCAATGTCAAACTATCCATCAATTTAAATTGTTATATAAACATTGGGTCTGGTTAAAATACAGAGATGAGGATCTTTAATTTACATTGATGTTGTACTCTGTCTTATAGTGTTAACATGTGCTCAATGTTTCCTTACCATCGTTGGTATTGTTTATTCTTCTTAAATTGTTGGTACTGTTGTTATAATAAATTCTTGTTGCTGTGGTAACGCCGCCATATGTAAACAATCCGTGACCAAAGTAACAATGAAGCTTAATGTATTAATCACTAAATGGGGAACTGGGGTGGGATTAAATAAGTTGTCTTCTTCCCACTCCCTTTCAGGCAGAATTCGATTGTCAGTTAAAAAAAAAACTGTATGTTCTGTCTTTGTTTTTTTTTGTTTCTTTTTTGCACTGTATGACTTAACAATATTTTGTCTGCCTTGTACTTTCTGTGCCATTGCCTGAAATAAATTAATAAAAAAAAAATAAAAAAAAGCAATGGCACTGATATATACATGTGGCTTTCAGTTAAAACAGCTCAAACATGCATTTTAGTCTGAGACTAGGCTTAAAGGGATAGTTCACTTTGAAATTAATTTTTGGTATGTTTTAGCTTACCTCAAGGGCATCCAAGATGTAGGTGTCTTTGTTTCCACAGTATTTTCAATTTTGATATTTTTAGGTCAAACCGTTCTTGTCTGTCAGTCACTCTCAGAAAAAAAGGTACAAAAGCTGTCACTGTGGCGGTACCTTTTCAAAAAGTACATATTGGTACCTAAAGAGTGCATATTAGTACCTAAATGGGACATATTAGAACCTTTTGGAAGGGTAACTGCCCCAGTGACAGCTTTTGTACCTTTTTTTCTGAGAGTGTATAATGCAGGTCTATGGTCAAAAATTAATTTCAAAGGGAACTATCCCTTTAAACCTTGTCTGTGAAACCATGCATTAGTGTTTAAAGTTTAAGAAGGAAACTGATGTATGATCCTGGTTTCCATATAAACGTATATCCATATTCCACGTATGTGTCAAGAAATCAGTTTTACCAGATTCTCATCAGAAGAATCATATTGTGATGTGATGGAGAATCTCACTGTCTGCAGTCTGATAGGCTGAAATTGTGAATTATGATTTTAATGGTTTGTTTAATGCACCTTTCCAGAGAAATTCTGCGAGAACGTATCAGGAACATCTCCACAAGACACAGCAGAAGGTGGTCTGGCTTTTAAAGGATGTCTTAAATACTGATTTTGATAAGTCATATATAGCTTACTGTGTATATATTAAAATGATTTTTACTCTTGGTATTCTGTACATGCAGTTTTGTAATAGTGTGAGTACTGTGGTATTGTACAGTGTGCCTTATTGTTTAAAAAAGCAAAGAAATGTATAAAGACTTCTCTCTAAAGATGAATATCTGATACATGGTGATACCAGTAAAACCAGTAAAGTCAGTGAAGAAGAGACACACAGCTGATCAGTATGCCTTATTTATTTTTGTAAAACAAGTGAACTAAACTTATTCTGCGGGAAATCTTTAGACATTTGTTGTTAAATGTTGGATAGAAATATAATTATTTAAATTTGTACAGTAGATTTTGGGACTATTTTAAACTTCTACAAACCCACAGGCACTATTTATTTAGAAAAATAGACCATAAAAATATATGGGATATATAATTATAAGGGAGAGCGGGGCACAAGCTAACGCTTTCTGACTTTCTCAGTTTGTGTAAACAGGGTTCAGGGTATTTTTTTTTTTACATGTCTACTACAATTATGTGGTTTTGTTTCATTAATACAGTGTACAAAAATGTCTTGATTTACCACAAAAGAATGGAAGTGAAATGTGACAACATGCCCCATATATGTGGTACATTGTAGCATGACTAAATGACGGATTACATTTACATTTACATTTATTCATTTAGCTGACGCTTTTATCCAAAGCGACTTACAATTGCTATATTTCAGAGGTCGCACGCCTCTGGAGCAATTAGGGGTTAAGTGTCTTGCTCAGGGACACATTGGTGTCTCACAGTGGATTCGAACCCGGGTCTCTCACACCAAAGGCATCTGTCTTATCCACTGCGCCATCACCACCCCCCTTAAAATGTTATCTGATCTAATAAAAAATTATGCAAGACAAACTAAAATATTTTCTCAATAACATTCAATTAGTATTTTTTTATAAAATAATGGCATTTTTTAATAATAAAAAAAAAACATTTTTTGAGTTTGACAGCAAACTCAGTTATACAGCATAGTTCAAAACAATAATAATAATTCATAATTTCTAAACATTGACTCTCCGTCTTTATATAATTTTTTCTCCTGGTTTCACAATATAATTAATAAGAGAATAGAATAGAATAGTTCTAATAGGGCTCATTGTAACTCAGTGTTCTACACAAATGGGATTTAAACCCGACTAGTGTCTTCTGCTACTTAGCGAAGCATTAAAGAACGATCTCAACTGTTAAGTAACAGATGGGAGATTAAAATAATATCAGATTTGTCTAATTTTAAATAAACACAAAAAACAGAGATGAAAAATGTACAAAATAAATTTACTTTTGCTGGTTAAATATGTTCAGTGATATCTTACAAATATCTTATTACATTAAATGAGAATTATACATCAGTTTCAGTGGCCTCCACAGTAGTGCATTTACAGTCCTTTAAAGGGTTTTCTAGTGAATTTGGAACAGATAATAGGCTATAGATTTAGGCATACTACTGTATAGCCTTTTAATGTATATTGTATTGAATATAATATTATATTATATTACATATAAGATATAGGCCTATATATATTATATTGAATAAAAGATTGTACATACATAAGACTAGCCTACTACACTGAAGTGTATTTGGGGTTTTGTGTTTGCTGTCTTTAGCTATAAATGCCACCACAAGCATGAAACCAGAACAAGACTGGATACGAATCTAGGCTACATATTGACAGCGAACTTCACATGCATGGCAGAGTAAGTCCTGTTTGTACAGATATCGATATAGAGAGCCTAAGTCCCTCCCCTTCCGGTTGGCCACCATGGGACCTAAACTCGGAAAAATATTGTATGGTAGTCAATGGCGAGAGACAACAAATTTTTCGATCTCGTTTGAATTGTGCCCTGAATTACACATATGATGTTTGGCAATTTAAACGATACATTTTAAAGTAAAAAAAGTTGCAGTTTGATGTAAAACTGTTGCGATATAAGACTGTGAAAATACGTAATTACAAAGACTACAAAACCCAAAAGGCGCGCATGAGACGGCATACCTTTTCTCTCAAAGAATGAAGCTAACTTTACTGAAGGTAACATATGTCATGTTTTCTATAGTCTTACCTTATAATCGTAACGTTTCGCCGTCATTTTTTGTACCAGACTGCACACACACGAGCTTAGTGACGAGACGAGAGATGTAGTTCATTGCGCGATTTTCACATAAATCTAAATGTTACTCTTCTGTTTTATGACAAACTGCGACTTTCTTGACTTTCATAATTCTCTTTTAAATTGACAAACATCATATGTGTAATTCAGGGCACAGTTCAGACGGAATAAAAAGATAACTTGTCTCTCCCCATTGACTTCCATGCATATTTTTTCCGAAACAAGGTCCCATGAGCCGGAAGCGGAGGGGCGGGACTTAGGCTCTCTATTGTGAATCAAAATGTGTGTTTGTCATGAGTTTGCAATAGCGTCTGGCTGCAGACAAGTGACGTCACTTGCACTCTCGGACTTGCACGCTCAGACACGAGCGCTTCCTCTGCAAGTGACGTCACTTGCACTCTCAGACATGAGCGCTTCCTCTGCAAGTGACGTCACTTGCAATCGACGCCTGCTCTCTACGGAACGCGATCGGGGGCGGGGCCAATAGTCTTTAAACGAAACGCGTGGAATTTGACCCCGTCAACACGCACTGTTTGTTTTGCCGCGGCAATATTTGTGTTTCTTTTGAACGCGTAGACACGCTCATTTTGGTCGTGTTAAGGCGTCATTTGTCATTTTGTTGACAGTTTTTTTTTCAAATTGCTAAGACACTACAAGTGGAATTTGAGGCTCACTCAGTGAAACCATTCACTCATGTACCCAATCTTTAGACCAAGTCTGCAAAAATACAAGGACATTATATGCTTTGCACTCAGTTTGGATTTGAAAATCAAACTTTTTGCAGAAACGAATTTTAACGACATTGGAATTGTTCTCAATCCGCCACGAGACAAACTATGCAAGTGAGTTCACATGTAGCTGAGAGCAGGTGTCGATTGCAAATGACGTCACTTGCAGCGGAAGCGCTCGTGTCTCAGCGTGCAAGTCTGAGAGTGCAAGTCTGAGAGTGCAAGTCTGCAGCCAGACCCTTCTCTGAGTTTGACTACTTCGCTGTTTTTGTCACCGCCTCCGTGTCCGACAAAGGCGTGGCTCAGTCACGTGGTTTGTGATGGCGGAGAAGACTACAAACGGGTTTCTCCCTTTTTTATTTTCAGTTCTAAAGAGTTAATCCCCTTTACTTTTTCTCAAAGCATCCAACTCAGCGAATACAAAGTCGCAACTTCGACTGATGGAAATTAGGAAGTTAAGAAGCGGAGTAGGTGAGCATATGATGGTATTCAGTTCAGCCGATGTGTTTGAGTTCTGTTCATTAGCAGCAAGAAGAACCAAGCGATGATGTGTTTCCTGTTGTCCAAAACAACTAACTTAATAACATTACAGCATATGAAGGCGATATTCATCTCATAAGCGACTACTTTGGTCAATTTCTGTTGTTTATATTATAACGTTACATTACATCAAATGAGTAAATGTCGCCACTGAATCACAGTAATTTTGAAAGTGAAAGTGAAAGTTTATAAATTCACTGGACGAAGACATAAGCTACAGACAGCAAGTCAAATATTTAGCACTAATAGTCACACTTAGCACAAATCTCCTCTTTAAATCGAAACAGTGCGTTTCTGTGAATTGGACACACACAGGACAAGTTCTTCCTTTATATAGCCTAGCTAGTTGAAGCACAATTGCAGTTTCACTTCAGATCTAAATGGAGAGGCGGTATTAACATTAAGTGACATGGGCATCTGACGCGCAGATGCCAATGGCACATGTCACTATGCGTATTGGCACATCCGGTATCCATTGGCATGTGCAAGTTGATAGTGACATGTTTCACTGACATTATTGGCATGTGCCAGTGGATATTGATGTGTCACTGACATTATCGCGGCACTGACACTGTCGCGGAACAGGTTGCCGTCTTGTGCACGACACAGATGAGCTGAGCTGACGTTATTGTGAAACAAACGCCTATTTTAGTGATGTTTTTTAAATAAATGTCAATTAAACGTTTTAAAGTCAGTATTTTTTCCTCAAACATGTCAGTTTGTGATAGATCGCGCGACGGTTGAGGAACATCTCCGGGTGGTGTATTTGTCATTTGTTTGAGTAGCAAGTAGGCTTCAGTAAGACGGTAGCAAAAATTAAATAAAAAAACGAGTAATCAGAGTCTGATGTCGATATAAAAATTAGTGGATAATTTCTATAATAGTAGCTATAATAACAATATTACTGAGCTATAGTTTATGTAAGTAAATTATTTACTAATTAATTAATAAAATATAAAAAAGTATTTACTAATTTAATCATTTACTAATTGATTTTTATATATATATATATATATAAAAGTATTTACTAATTTATAAAATATAAATAAATTTACTATTTATATCGATATCATACAGTCTCTGATTACTTTATGTTTTTGCTTATCATCTGGCTTTTATATTTTACAAATACAATAAATCTGAACATGCATTTCTTCTGTAGATGTCATAATGTTACATCTACATAAAGCTCCGACAGGCTGCGCAATTGGAGTGTCATAACATACAGCGACATGTACCGCGACAATGTCATTGGCACATGCCACTATATCCACTGACACATCACAAGTTGTGTTGGCACATGCCAATTATCAACTGACACATGTCACAAGTTGTATTGGCACATGCCAGTATATCCACTGACACAAGTCTTATTTTATTGTGAAAGTTTTATTGTGAAAAGGTGATTTTTGTCTCCAAATATGGTTGGAGGAAACTCGACAGACAGTTCTGTCAAGGCAACGCTATTTAAATGGTGTTCAAACGGTCAGTCTACTCTAAACAGAAGAAAATGTTCTTTGGCATGAGGCATACTCAGATTTTTAAAAATTGGTTTATTTCGTATTACATAATTCCTTAAATGTATTTGTAAAATATAAAAGCCAGATGAGTATAAGCAAAAATATAAAGTTATCTGTCTGATATAAATAATTAGTAAATCATTTATTTATATTTTATAAATTAGTAAATACTTTTTTTATATTTTATAAATTAATTAGTAAATAATTTAGGCTACTTATAACCTATAAATTATAGCTAAGTAATATTGCTATTATAATATTATATAAATTATCCACTAATTTTTATATCGACATCAAACTCTGATTACTCGTTTTTTTATTAATTTAATTTTTGATACCGTCTTACTGAAGCCTACTACTCAAACAAATGACAAATATACACCACCCGGAGATGTTCCTCAACCGTCGCGCGATCTATCACAAACTGACATGTTTGAGGGAAAAAAAATACCGACTTTAAAACGTTTAATTGACATTTATTTAAAAAACATCACTAAAATAGGCGTTCGTTTCACAATAACGTCAGCTCAGCTCATCTGTCAGTCACTACTGGTGTCGTGCACAAGACGGCAACCTGTTCCGCGACAGTGTCAGTGCCGCGATAATGTCAGTGACACATCAATATCCACTGGCACATGCCAATAATGTCAGTGACACATGTCACTATCCACGGGCACATGCCAATAATGTGTCACTATCCACTGGCACATGCCAATGGAGACCGGATGTGCCACCGGATGTGCCAGTACGCATAGTGACATGTGCCATTGGCATCTGCGCGTCAGATGCCCATGTCACTTAATGTTAAAACTGCTACTGTCTAAATGTTTGTCATGTGTTTTTTCCAGAAGCACAGCCATGGGTGCTAGTAATGTGCTGATGTTCATTCTGGTTTGGACTTTCACAGGCGTCTGTCAAGCTGATGGTAAGAGAATATATTCTAAAAAATTTACTTTCTCTAAGCTAATTCATCATGTGACCCAGAGTCACACGGTAGATGAAGAGTCTCAGATGGAGAGTGTTTGCAGAACCTGCTGCTATTTTTGCTTTTCTGTTTATAGAAGCAAAGCACTTTAAATTAAATCTCTTGACATGTAAAATGACTAATTACAACCTCATTTCTAGAAAAGTTGTGACATTTTATGAAGTGCAATACAATAAAGAATCTGATTTGTTCATTTTCTTAAACCTTTATTTAGCATATTAAAGTACAAAGAAAATATTTCCAAATTTTTACTGACCAAATTAATTGTATTCTGTAAAGATAAGCAAATTTTGATTTGGATGGCTGCAACACACTAAAAAAAAAAGTTGAGACAGGCAAAATAAAAGTTAAAAGATTATAGAATATCCAAGTTGGCTGTTTTTAAAGTTTCACAATTAGCGATGAATTGGCAATAGGTGAGGGTATCTTGATTGGCTATAAAAGGAGTCTTAAAGGATTAGTTCACTTTTAAAAAAACTTTTGATGATAATTTACTCACCCCCATGTCATCCCAGATGTCCACGTCTTTCTTTCTTCAGTCGAAAAGAAATTAAGGTTTTTGATGAAGACATTCCAGGATTTTTCTCCATATAATGGACTTCAATGGGAGCCAAGCGGTTCAAGGTCCAAATGACAGTTTCAGTGCAGCTTCAAAGGGCTTTAAACGACACCAGACGATGAATAAGGGTGCATACTTGCGCATACAGGCACGTCTGCCTCATAATATAATATAATATTTAAAAAAAAATCTTTGTGAATAATGCAGACTCAGTCTTGTCTTGCAAAGATGGCTCACTCTGTGCCAAGTTTCATGAGAGAATTGTCAAACAATTAAATAAATCACAAACAATTTGTCTTTCACCATCTTCAACACATAATACTATGAAAAGATTCAGAGAATCCAGAGAAACTTCAGTCTGTGTTGGGTAAGGCAGGAGACCTCTGTTGAATGTGCGTGACCTTTGAGCCCTCAGATGGCACTGCATGAGAAACCATCATGCTACTGTTAAATACAGACACGCGTGCTCAAGAGTACTTTTCCCTGGAAACTGTTTTCACTGAACACAGTCTGATAAAGATAAACAACAGCTCTACGCAGAGATGAGGCGAGTTCTCTGGCCCGAGCTCATCTCAGATGGTCTAGAAGACAGTGGGAATGTGTGCTGTGGTCAGATGAGTCCATGTTTCAGCTTGTTTTGGGGAAAAACAGATATTGAGTTCTCAGTCGACGAAAGGGACCAACTAGACTTTCATCAGTGACAGGTGCAAAAGCAACATCTGTATTAGGAGGCATCAGTGCAAACGGCATGCTGGGTAACTTGCATTATTGTGAAGGTACCACTGACATGGAGGCGTATATTTAGATTATACAGAGACATAAACTGCCATCAAGATGACATCTTTCCTGGGAAGCAAGACAACGCCAGGCCTCATTCTGCACATGCTAAAACTGAGTTACTCTGCACCACAGAAGAGATGTGCCTGATCTGTCTCTTATTGAACATGTATGATCATGAAAAAGAGAATCAGACAACCACGACCACAGACTGATGAGCAGTTCTTATATCTTCAAGATTCAGCAAATATTCCACTTGTAATTAGTATCTTAAATTGATTATTTAAAAAACTATTAAATGATTAAAAAGTGTAACTAAAAGGAAAGGTGATGTGACAGTGGTAAACATGCCTGTGTCCTCACTTATTTGGAGTGTGTAGCAGACATCACAATCAAAATGTCTTTATCTTTACAAAATACAAGTACAACATCGGAAATCATTTCTTGGTGATTTTGACAGTTATATAAAGGTTAAAGATAATTAACAAATCAGATTCTTCATTTTATTTTATTGCATTAAATAAAATGTCCCAACTTTTCTGGGAATAGGGATTTGCTGTTGATGTATTAAACTGATTTAAACTTTTTTTCAGATGACATCAGTGTAAGCTGTGCTAATGTGACTGGAACTGTGGGTGAAGAAGTAACTTTCACCTGCAGCGTCTCTCAGAAGAAGTCTGACTGCTGCATTACACTGTATAAGTTTCAATACCCTGATAAATATAATGACTCTGCAATCTGTAGAGAATATTTTCCTCAGGACTGTGAACAGAGAAACAGCTTCACATGCAGATTCACTCCAACTACAGTAATGACGGGACAATTCAGATTCTATATCCAAACAAACTGTGGACAGAAACAAACTCCATTCACTGTGGATATAACAGGTACAGTATGTAATACAGTTGTTTATAATTCAATAAATGTTTGCAACTGTACTTTTATTTTCAACCTACTAAATGGTTTAAAATCTGTTAACAGAGACCAGCACACCTGAACCTGTCACTGAAGATCCTGTTAAGAAATATTTTAATTGTATTATAATTATTTATTATTGAATACAAATTGATTACTAACAGAATACAAGAAGCTTTTATATATGCATTATATAGCTATAAAACAACGTGCTTCTGTTTTTGTTATATAAACATTACTGTATAGAATCAATCAAGCGGCACACATCAACTTCACTTTTGATTTGTAAAGTGACAAATTAGATTTCTATTGACGTATTAAACTGATGTCAACTTCTCAGATTTCTGCAGTGTATGACAAGATTGGGCAAATATTCCACTTAAAAATGTATTAAATGACAAATGATTAAAAAGTGTAACTAAAAGGAAAGGTGATGTGACAGAGGTAAACATGTCTGTCTCCTCACTTATTTGGAGTGTATAACAGCCATCACAATCAAAATGTGTTTATCTTTACAAAATACAAGTAAGTTGGTCAGTGACAACATTGGAAATCCTTTCTTGGTGCTTTTGACAGTTATAGAAAGGTTAAAGATTATTAACAAATCACAGATTCTTTATTTTATTGCATTAAATAAAATGTCCCAACTTTTCTGGAAATGGGGTTGTGCCGTAGTTTTCTGTTGATGTATTAAACTGATTTTAACTTTTTTTCAGATGACAGTGTAAGCTGTGCTGATGTGACTGGATCTGTGAGGAAAGAAGTAACTTTCACCTGCAGCGTCTCTCTGAAGAAGTCTGAACACTGCATTATATTCTATAAGTTTCAATACCCTGAGAAATATTATGACTCTGCTGCAATCTGTAGAGAAGATTTTCCTCAGGACTGTGAACGGAGAAACAGCTTCACATGCAGATTCACTCCAACTACAGTAATGACGGGACAATTCAGATTCATTATCCTAACAAACTATGGACATAATCTAACTGCATTCACTGTGAACATAGCAGGTACAGTATGTAATACTGTTGATTATAATTCAATAAATGTTTGCAACTGCACTTTTACTTTCAACCTACTAAGTGGTTTAATATCTGTTAACAGAGACCAGCACACCTGAACCTGTCACTGCGGATCCTGGTAAGAAGACATATATTACATTGTATTATAATTATTTATTATTGAATACAAATTGGTTACTAACAGAATATAAGAAGCTGTTAAATAGTCATTATATAACTATAAAACTTGCTTCTGCTGCTGGTTTTGTTATATAAACATTACTGTATATAATCAATCAAGCGGCACACTTTACTTTTGATGTGTAAAGTGACAAATTAGATTTCTATTTATGTATTAAACTGATGTCAACTTTTCATATATCTGCAGTGCTGATGTTTAAAATTCAATAAATGTTTGCAACTCTACATTTAATTTTCCATCTACTAACATTGTTTTTTAATATCTGTTAACAGAGCCCACTAAACCTGACGTTATTGGTCAGAAAGATATTACATTCTATTATAACTCTTTGTTTCAGAGTATAATTCAGTTTACTTACAGAACACAGAAAGATGCTATATAGTTGTTTGAATTGTATATTTCTGTATAAAGTACATTTAGATATGTGTATAAATTCTAACAGCAGCAGAAATGTATTGTGAAGTCTGTGATGTTACAAACAGTAACAGTGCTACACCATTTGAATGCATCTAAAGAGATTACTGAATATTCTTAATTTTATTATAAATCATATTAAACAGGTCGTGGATCTAAGGTCATCACTGGTGCTGTTGTAGGCGTTTCCATCGTCATCATCTTCATCGTCTTCATTACCGGGATGACAATCTTTTGTGTAAAGAGATTCAAACGCAACATCACTTCTGGAGTCCAGATGAACTATGAAAGAGGTGTTTCTGCAGAACCAACAGTACATGTTCTGAGTGACACTAAATGAAATATTCATTTTTCATGTAAAGATCATGCAAGTGATAATGTTCAGTTTAATGCCTTTAATTGAACTAAACCTCGTCTACTTGTTATTTTACAATGATAGATCAATATTGATCTGACCCATTAATCAGCCAATATTTGGCCATGTTGAGATAATCTGCATCAAATTATAATTCTGCTTTTGTGTTTTCAAAGACTTCAATAATTTGAGTAAAATATTGTTTTTATTAGCAGTTTTGACTGACATTGTGTATGCCATTGCATTGACCCATTTATTTAAAAAAAAAACGTTGCCATTACAATTGTATTTATTAAAGTCTCATGATGCTGTGCAAAGTCTCTTTTTAGAATGTTTAATCAACTTTAATGTCTGTGAAGGGAAAACTATACTAGTGACAATTACAAGTTAATCTGTGGTGATGTATGAATATAAAGTCAGAAAGCCGATCTCTGCTCAAGTGTTATACTGTACATGTATGAATATAATGTATTAGGAAGATGCCTCTCTTAAGAGGAGTGTGGATTTACTTTTAAACTGTAACATATTTATACGTTTAGCATGTGCTGGATGATGATGCATCAGCCAATGTGTTTTTATAGGAAAATAAATAGAAATATCTGCCAATTTAGTTCTTATAGCACAATAATTACTAATATTAAATGAGGGATAAGATGTTCCCTATTGGCTATGCTTTTACAGAATGTATCATTTACTTTTGATTTAATTCTTATTAATATATATATATATATATATATATATATATATATATATATATATATATATATATATATATATATATATATATAAGTGGCATTAATGTAAAATAATATATTAGCTATTGTATTTAATTTTATTTTGACAATTTAGTTCAATAATTTAATAACCGATACATACAACGCAGAATCCCAGTAACAGAGATTAATCTGAAAGGTAAAATTATTCTATGATTTATATACATGCTAATGAATATTTACATATTTAATTGCCCATATTTTAATTGAAGATATGTCATAATAGAAACACTAAAAGCGAATTGAATGATTTCACTCAATTAACGATAGGTTTTTAATAAAAGCAAACAAGTATTAAGTCTAAACATAATAACACAAGTTACATTCCACTTATTATATTGTTACGTCAAAATATAAACTATATATTTTACTCCACAAATCCAAAAACACTAATGTGTCCACAAATCACTCATTAACAAATAGACACAAAAAACTTTGATGTTCAACACAATACAGTATCATAAGATCACCATTATCCTGAGACACAAAATTAGATAAATTATCCTCAAAACGTTGTTTCGGCTGACTAAATCTCACAAATGTTAATATTCAGATGAAATGACAAAATTGTAAATATCGTAGCCATTGATTAAAAGTGTTGAGATGAGATTTTGTGGCATCTATTGTCAGGAAAAATTATTTCCCCGTGTTACCCGAGCTGTTGTGATGTGTTCTCCTGCCAGCAGAGGTCCTGCTCGGAGGAAATCAGTGTCTTTGATCATATGATTATCAGATGAAACTGAAACTGAAACAACAACTCATTTTTCTTTGAAGTTTCTTTATTGTTTCACTTTGTTCCTGGTCTTTCATACAGTATGTGGTTCGCTTGTAAAAAGTTCCGTAAGGACCGTGTTTGTACAGCCTCTCTTTATGATGGCCTATCTACAGAAATAAATAACAGACTATAATGAAATGCACCAAAATTCCCGCGTGACGTTCTCGGCTGTTTTATTAAGTATTAAAACAGCACTAGGTCAATTAAATCAGATTTTGTTCATTTCTGACAGTCACTGATACTTTTACTTTATTTTAAGTTAGTTAGATCAAAACTTTTTTTTTTAATAGTAAACTTTTTTTGTTTCTAGAGGTCATTTTCACGGTGTTTATGTGATACACTCAAAGTATTGTGCGTTTCCTTTTATGCTGTTCAGATTAAGTGTATTTTATTCACACGGACAGAATTAAAAAAAAGGACTTTTATTTTGTAATTCTGCATGCCACTGCCTCCTCATAACAGCAGAGGAGCTGCACCACCAGATTATCATGATCATACTCGCACTGTTTGTCAGGGTTTCATGCTTGAACTGAGTTTGATGTCAGTGCTGGAGAAACGAATAAAGATGTGTGAGACAGACAGAAGTAATTAACTGAGGATTAGGGACGGATTAACCCTTTAAACCCTGAAGGCATTTTTTTCTTTTCTTTTTCTGAGTGACATACAAAAACAGTAAAGACTCATTTCTCCAAAACAACAGCAAGGAGCCAAAAGGTATGTATCGTTTGATAGAAAACTTTTTAGAAAAAATAAATTCATCACATTTTGAGATTCTCATGCTAAGAAAATACAATATATATATATATATATATATATATATATATATATATATATATATATATATATATATATATATATATATATATATATATATATATATATATATATATATATATATATATATATTATAATTTTACACGAGCCTATCTTTCTTATTTGATATTGAGTTACTCAGGAAGGGAATGAGGTAGGAGGAAGGTTTTTGGTGAAGTTTGAACTGCATTTGTATTGCACAACGCCGCTGGTTGTTCCAGCATCTGGAAGGTAGCCGGTTTATTAACCCTTACGCCCGAAGGCATTTTAAAAGTGTTGTTGCTTTGTGAGGAATATCTCGTGATCATTCACTCTACTTGTGTCTATTAAAATGTTTTAAACTATATGATGCGTAATTGTAAAAGCCCATGTTTCATGTCGCAGTTTCTCCCGGAGCTCGTTATAATTTGTTGTTTTATTTAACATGGAGGCTAGTATTATTATTTTTAATTAGAGGTTTTAAGATATTTTGTTATTATATATTATAATAAAGAATTGTCTCAATCGTCCCCGAAGCGAATATATTACAAAACAATGATTTCCATAGCCAAATGCATGTTTACTGTGAAAGTCTATGGAAGCACCTCGAGGTACAACAGTTGTGACTTGTATTGTTTGTAATGGTGGAAAATATTAGACAAACTGCATGCATTTATTCTTTGAGACATGGTTTAACAACTGCATGTAGAGGTGATGCAATCTATCAAAAACCTGTTTGCATTTGATGATGGAGAGATTGGCAGGTTCTTTATAAGTGGATAATGAGTTTAATGCCTTACAAAGAGGAAAAATCTCCCTGTTGTGTTTGTTCAGGTGTGCAATAGTAAAGGGAAACAAGACCCTTTGAATGGCAGTCATGAGCATTGAGGAGTAGAGCAATTAAGTCCAAGTTGTTCAAATCCTTGACATATTAAGCTGAGTAAAAATAATCAACGATTGTGATTTGTAGTAGGCTATATTCCCTAGGAGGATTTGAAGTATTGAAATGCCAGCTGCCTTCACCTTTATATCATGAAGGGGAGATTTGCAAGTCAGTGACTGACACTGACAGCACGACTGCCAGCTAAAAATACCGTGAAATCAACAACTGTTTATGTCCTGAGAGAAACTTTGAAAGTGAAAGTTTAGTCCTTTATAAAGCTAGAGTGAGCTAGAGAGAGTAACAGTGAATTAACTCACACGCTGAAGACATAACTTAAACTTACAGACCAGAGGTGAGCAATAACTCTCTCTCAACAGGAAAATAATAGGCTATCCTTTATATTTACTGATCCATACTCTATGTTCAGATGGCATGGCAGACGTGTTGTTTTTGGTTGATCTATTCCTAATGGACTTGATTTAATCCAAGCAATCATTTGCTGATAAATTCTGGCATTTCTGCTCAACTTTCAGTAAATCGTCTCAAGCTACTATTTAATAGCACTTTATTATTAGTCCTAATTGTTTAAGTTTCACTTTTTCCTTGCAGAATGAAAACCATGAATGCTGTAAATGCAGTTCAACTGTTCATTCTGGTTTGGACTTTTACTGCTGTCTGTCAAGCTGATGGTAAGAGAATAAACTTTCCCCTAGAAAGAGTGTGTGTGGATTTAAGAAGGGACTAAAATCTAAAATAATGGAAAAATTAAGGGTTCATATATATGAATTTGATTACAAAAATAAAGATGCACAATATTCAGTGGAAGTAAATCTGATTTTCTTATTAAATTTACAGACATTTTGTATGATTGTTCAGTTGTTGTATTATATGATATACATTGTTATTTTTCAGATGAGATCAGTGTAAGCTGTGCTGATGTGACTGGAACTGTGAGGAAAGAAGTAACTTTCACCTGCAGAGTCTCTCAGAAGAAGTCTCACTGCTGCATTATATTGTATAAGTTTCAATGCCCTGAGAAATATAATGACACTGCAATCTGTAGAGAAGAGTTTCCTCTGGACTGTGAACGGAGAAACAGATTCACATGCAGCTTCACTCCAACTACAGTAATGACGGAACAATTCAGATTCTTTTTGCAAAAAAATTGTGGAAATGGAAAAACACAATTCACTGTGGATATAACAGGTACTCAATACTGTTGTTTATAATTCAATAAATGTTGGCAACTTTTACTTTCAATCTACTAACAGTGGTTTAAAATCTGTTTACAGAGACCAGTATATCTGAACCTGTCAGTGAAGCTCCTGGAAAGAAAGGTAATATATTTTATTATACCACGGGACTGTTGAATGCTTGATACTGATTGGTTGACGAATGTTCCAAAGTGTGAAATAATTTTCCAGTAAACGCACAGCAATGAAGCAGTTCGATGTCTGTGGTCCGCATTACAGTTCCATATCACTTCGCCAATTCAATTCACATTCAAAGACAATGACCAAAACAAATATGACACACACACACACACACACACAACACACACACACACACACACACACACACACACACACACACACACACACACACACACACACACACACACACACACACACACACACACACACACACACACACACACACACACACACACACACACACACACACACACACACACACACACACACACAGATGAGCATTGAATCTTGTCAACGCTGCCCGTAAATTATCAATGGAATAGTGTAGCGACTGAAAAGATGCATGACATTTCTTAGTTGTGAGTTGGTAACATCACTGTTTTTTAAGTAGTTCAACACGCAAGAGCATTTTAAGGACAAAAACTTGACAAATGTCTTGAAATAAAAGACCTGTGATAAGATTCAATAAACTTTTATTTTCAATCTACTAACAGTGGTTTAAAATCTGTTCACAGAGACCAGCACACCTGAACCTGTCACTGAAGATCCTGGTAAGAAATATATTACATTCTATTATAATTCTGTATGATTTTAGGTTACTAACAGAAATTACAAAAAGCTCTTATAGTTGTTACATATAAAAACAACTTCCTGCTGTTGTTATATAAGAAGAATATCAAGTAGTTATATATCATGAATTGATGTTCATGATAATACAGGTATCGTGTACCATATTCAGATATAATTGATCATTATTTACTGACACGAATTACTATAAAAATAGAAACTACTCTTTCATCATTTTTCAGAAATAGTCGCAGAAATAAACCCAAAGTCCAAGAAAGTGTTAATATTGATCATGGAAGAGTTTCCAAATAGTGACATATCCTAATAAAGTTGAATTTTAATACTGTTGTTTATAATTCAATAAATGTTTGCAAATGTGCATCTATTTTTAGTCTAGTAGTTTAAAAAGTGTTAAAAGTGCACACCTGAGAAAAAAAATCTTGTTAAAGCTTCTGATGATCAAGTTATTGTATAAATTTAAGACCTGGTTTCACAGACAAGGCTTAGATTAAGTCAGGATTATGCCTTAGTTAATTAAGGACATTCCAGTATATGTTTTAAATGTGCCTTAGAAAATAAAACATAAGGCCTATTGGTTTGCATCAAAGTTGCAACAAAATTGAGGTGACAAATTTATTATACAAACAAAATTGTTTAATGTGTATATAAATGATATTTTTACTATATCCAAAGTACTGGAACTCATACTATTTGCAGACGACACGAATATATTCTATAGTAGTTATGATTATAAGGAGTTTGAAATACAGTAAACAGGGAACTAAATATAATAAAAAAATGGATGGACACAAATAAATTATCCTTGAGTATAAATAAAACTAAAACAATGATGTTCGATAATCGTAAACAAAATGACTGAACAGAGAATAAGTATTGGTGGTACCCAAATTGAAATTGTGAGTGAGAATACATTTTTGGGGGTAAAAATTGACATTAAATTGTCAAGGAAATCCCATGTCAGACACATTAAAAGAAAAATCTCCAAAAGCCTCTCAATTATAAATAAAGCAAAACTATACCTTGATGAAAATGCACTCCGTACTTTATACTGCACTTTGGTACTACCATACCTTATGTATTGTGTTGAAGTGTGGGGAAATAATTATCATAACACAAAAAATCCTCTGATCATATTACAGAAAAGAGCTGTGAGGATCATTCATAAGGTTGGTTATTTACTCATAAGCTGTTTACGCAGTCAAATCTGCTAAAATTTGATGATCTTGTAAAATATAATACATCAATAGTCCTATATAAAGCATTTAACAACTTATTACCGCCTAACTTACAATGTTTTTTTCAAATTCCAGTGCGAGCTCATAACTTGAGAGGCTTTGGATATTTTTCGTTACCAAGAGCCCAAACCACTGGTAAACATTATTGTGTGTCTGTATGCGGAGTGAAACTCTGGACTTGCAACAAAAGCAATGTCAAACTATCCATCAATTTAAATTGTTATATAAACATTGGGTCTGGTTAAAATACAGAGATGAGGATCTTATTGATGTTGTACTCTGTCTTATAGTGTTAACATGTGCTTACCATCGTTGGTATTGTTTATTCTTCTTAAATTGTTGGTACTGTTGTTATAATAAATTCTTGTTGCTGTGGTAACGCCACCATATGTAAACAATCCGTGACCAAAGTAACAATGAAGCTTAATGTATTAATCACTAAACTGGGAACTGGGGTGGGATTAAATAAGTTGTCTTCTTCCCACTCCCTTTCAGGCAGAATTCGATTGTCAGTTAAAAAAAAAACTGTATGTTCTGTCTTTGTTATTTTTGTTTCTTTTTTGCACTGTATGACTTAACAATATTTTGTCTGCCTTGTACTTTCTGTGCCATTGCCTGAAATAAATGAATAAAATAAAAAAATAAATAAAAAAAAGCAATGGCACTGGTATATACAAGTGGCTTTCAGTTAAAACAGCTCAAACATGCATTTTAGTCTGAGACTAGGCTTAAAGGGATAGTTCACTTTGAAATTAATTTTTGGTATGTTTTAGCTTACCTCAAGGGCATCCAAGATGTAGGTGTCTTTGTGTCCACAGTATTTTCAATTTTGATATTTTTAGGTCAAACCGTTCTTGTCTGTCAGTCACTCTCAGAAAAAAAGGTACAAAAGCTGTCACTGTGGCGGTACCTTTTCAAAAAGTACACATTTGTACCTAAAGAGTGCATGTTAGTCCCTCAAAGGTACATATTGGTACCTAAAGAGTGCATATTAGTACCTAAATGGGACATATTAGAACCTTTTTAACTGTCCCAGTGACAGCTTTTGTACCTTTTTTTCTGAGAGTGTATAATGCAGGTCTATGGTCAAAAATGAATTTCAAAGGGAACTATCCCTTTAAACCTTGTCTGTGAAACCATGTATTAGTGTTTAAAGTTTAAGAAGGAAACTGATGTATGATCCTGGTTTCCATATAAATGTATATCCATATTCCACGTATGTGTCAAGAAATCAGTTTTACCAGATTCTCATCAGAAGAATCATATTGTGATGTGATGGAGAATCTCACTGTCTGCAGTCTGATAGGCTGAAATTGTGAATTATGATTTTAATGGTTTGTTTAATGCATCTTTCCAGAGAAATTCTGCGAGAACGTATCAGGAACATCTCCACAAGACACAGCAGAAGATGGTCTGGCTTTTAAAGGATGTCTTAAATACTGATTTTCATAAGTCATATATAGCTTACCGTGTATAAAATGATTTTTACTCTTGGTATTCTGTACATGCAGTTTTGTAATAGTTTGAGTACTGTGGTATTGTACAGTGTGCCTTATTGTTTAAAAAAGCAAAGAAATGTATAAAGACTTCTCTCTAAAGATGAATATCTGGTGTGATGGGTATACCAGTAAAACCAGTAAAGTCAGTGAAGAAGAGACACACAGCTGATCAGTATGCCTTATTTATTTTTGTAAAACAAGTGAACTAAACTTATTCTGCGGTAAATCTGTAGACATTTGTTGTTAAATATTGGATTAATTAAAATTGTAATACAGTATAGATTTTAGTTACATTTTTGGACTATTTTTCCACATTCTGAGGAATGAGTTGGAGCTACTGTATTTATATTTAACTATTCCATAAAATAAATGTTTTTATTTTTTTTAATTTTGAGTAAAATTTCTGCAAACCCACAGGCACTATTTATTTAGAAGAATAGACCATAAAAATATTATGGGATATATATAATTATAAGGGAGAGCGGGGCACAACCTAACGCTTTTTGACTTTCTCAGTTTGTGTAAACCTATAGGGTTCAGGGTATTTATTTTTTCCTGCATTCATTTCACATGTCTACTACAATTATGTGGTTTTGTTTCATTAATACAGTGTACACTAATAAAAAATTATGCAAGACAAACTAAAATATTTTCTCAATAACATTCAATTAGTGTATATATATATATATATATATATATATATATATATATATATATATATATATATATATATATATATATATATTATATATATATATATATATATATATATAAAATAATGGCATTTTTAAAAAAAAAATTAATAATTAAAAAAACTATTTTTGAGTTTGACAACAAACTCAGTTATACAGCATAGTTCAAAACAATAATAATAATTAATAATTTCTAAACATTGACTCTCAGTCTTTATAGTCATTTTTCTCCTGGTTTCACAATATAATTAATAGTTCTAATAGGGGTTCATTGTAACTCAGTGTTCTACACAAATGGGATTTAAACCCGACTAGTGTCTTCTGCTACTTAGCGAAGCATTAAAGTACGATCTCAACTGTTAAGTAACAGATGGTAGATAAAATAATATCAGATTTGTCTAATTTTAAATAAACACAAAAAAACAGAGATGAAAAATGTACAAAAGAAATTGACTTTTGCTGGTTAAATAAATGTTCGGTGATATCTTACAAATATCTTATTACATTATATATAAGAATTATTTTTTCACATTTTTAGCATCAGTTTCAATGGCCTCCACAGTAGTGCACATTGTGTGTTTGCTGTCTTTAGCTATAGCTAAATGCCACCACAAGCATATGAAACTAGAACAAGACAGGATATCAGTACGAATCTAGGCTACATATTATGGGATGATTATAGTATCAAAATGATTAACACGTGCAAGCACACTTATCAATGAACTTGATACATGTTGCAGAAATGTTTTATCCATGCCTTTCAACTTGCGTGTGCAAAATTCAAAATTGAATGAATGTGAAGCAATTTGTACAAATAGAGACATTTTTGTGAATACAAATGTTTTCCTTTGTATTAGTGAATCATAATTTGCACATGCAACACAGAAGATGTGCATGTGTGGATCAGGTGACACGCGTGCATTCATTGACGTCTTTTGTTTGCAGATCTCATTTGATTCATTTGGATTTTGAGACTTTCTTTTCGCGGTTTTTAAGCATTTCACAACCCACACACAAACAACTACAAATGAATAGGCCTGGTGCTAATTATTAATGTGTGCACAACTACCCATCTATTTGACAAATTCACAAATGTGCGTCACTACATTTAATACAATATAAAACTAATACACTACATCTAAAACTAATACAATACAACTTGTGTGTGCAAAATCCAAAATCACATGAATGTGCAGCATTTTGTACAAATAGAGACATAGTTGTTAATACAAAACCTTGATTTTGTATTAATGTAGGCCAGAATTTGTGCATGCAACAAGTACGATGTGCATTTGTGGATCAGGTGACACGCGTGCATTCATTGACTCGTTTCTGAGTCGATCCTATTTGATTCATTTGGATTTTGAGACTTTCATTTCGCGGGTTTTGCCTTGCACGATCCACACACAGCTGTCTGAGAAAACCTGCTACCACTAGATGGCAGTATTCTGCTAAAACAGACAACGGCAGCATAATCAAGCGCTCTTCCGCATTTAAGACGCTTAATGAGAGTGATATTGAAGCACCTAATTTAGTACACAATAATATAGGCCTACCCTATTAATAAAGCATACTTTGTAGAGGCAAACATTACATCAGATTATGAACAGCACCCATAGAAAACCATTATAAAACGCTTCACGTGCAATCGCGCGTTGCATGTTCAGGAAGGTGTATTGGCTACTGAGTTTAAATATCACCGTCTTACTGCATTGACGTTAAGCTTTTTCTTTATAATATGCTCTATGGGAGGAAAACTATATAGCTAGCCTACAGACAAGAGACTACATGAACGCAACGCACAGCGTTTCAAGTTAATACAATTTTCCTTCCCGAGCCTGTTAAAAAGAAAAGGCTTAACATGAAATTCTGCAGTTGCGTTTAATGGGAGAGCAACCGGTCCGAGAGCGCAGTGAAGTAAGTTTTAGGTTTGACATTCGCCACATTTTATAAAGGGACCCTCTGCAAATTCCACTCACAGTCAAAAAAATATAAACGTCCAGTCATTCATTCAAATGAACATCTTATTATATTATACATATACATACATTACATTATATTATAATATAAACATTATATTATAACCTTGCTTGGAAGTCTAGTGGGCAGACTGACTTAGCCTACAATTTTTTAAATTACTGTAAATTGTTTTTCTATTCATGTTCCAAAGGTTGTAGTACGTAGTGATAAATCAGGTGAAATTTTACATTATTCACCTGTAGTAAGTCACCAAAAACCCGTGTGGTTAATTACAGTAATTTCTATATAAAATAATAATTGTTTACTGTAAATAGGCTACATGAAGGGAGGTATTGGGACAATTTCACCTGTAGTAAGCCAGTCTAGTCACTAGCAACATACTACAACCATTTTGAACATGAAAAAAACCCTTTTGGTGAATTACAGTATTTTTCTGCAGAATACAGGCTACATGAAGGGAAATATTGTCCAAATTGTACTTGTAAGTCAGTCTTACAGAAACCTTCTACGAGCTTTGGAATTTGAAAATGTCTGTTATTAAATTTTAAAAGTAATTTGAATTAAAACAAATTATACGTTTTAACCACTGATCTATCTAGAATGACATTATATAGATCAGTGGTTTTAACGCAGTTAGTGGAATTGGCAGACGTTCCCTTGTGCATCATGACATGAGCTGTGGTTAGTTAGCGTTCTCATGTAGAAATATGCAGCTACAGGCCCGCTACGCCAGTTGATTTTCAATTAATATTTCATGTCGATATACAATGGTTGCATATTGTTAAAACTCATCGTGCTATATAGTAAGAAAGACTATAGCCTATAACAGTGGCTTAAGGGTCAAGGGAAAACAAATGTAGGCCTACTGTGAAAATCGTCTTTAATATTTAAAAACAGACATTTTCAAATTTCAAAGCTTGTATACTATGTATACAATGTGTAGTCAGATAAAAATAAGCATATAATATGAACGCAACTGCGAAATTTCACCTTTTTTTAACATGAAGGAAACTTTTATTAACTTGAAACGCCGTACGTTCATGTAGTCTCTTGTCTGTAGGCTATATAGTTTTCCTCCCATAGAGCATATTATAAAGAAAAAGCTTAACGTCAATGCAGTAAGACGGTGATATTAAACTCGGTAACCAATACACCTTCCTGAACATGCAACGCGCGATTGCACGTGAAGCGTTTTATAATGGTTTTCTATGGGTGCTGTTCATAATCTGATGTAATGTTTGCCTCTACAAAGTATGCTTTATTAATAGGGTAGGCCTATATTATTGTGTACTAAATTAGGTGCTTCAATATCACTCTCATTAAGCGTCTTAAATGCGGAAGAGCGCTTGATTATGCTGCCGTTGTCTGTTTTAGCAGAATACTGCCATCTAGTGGTAGCAGGTTTTCTCAGACAGCTGTGTGTGGATCGTGCAAGGCAAAACCCGAGAAATGAAAGTCTCAAAATCCAAATGAATCAAATAGGATCGACTCAGAAACGAGTCAATGAATGCACGCGTGTCACCTGATCCACAAATGCACATCGTACTTGTTGCATGCACAAATTCTGGCCTACATTAATACAAAATCAAGGTTTTGTATTAACAACTATGTCTCTATTTGTACAAAATGCTGCACATTCATGTGATTTTGGATTTTGCACACACAAGTTGTATTGTATTAGTTTTAGATGTAGTGTATTAGTTTTATATTGTATTAAATGTAGTGACGCACATTTGTGAATTTGTCAAATAGATGGGTAGTTGTGCAAACATTAATAATTAGCACCAGGGGCCTGTACCATGAAGGTAGCTGAACAAACTCGGAGTTACAGGATTAGTTTTGAGTTGACAAAACCAAACCGATGGAATCAGGCTTTATTGGTACCATGACGAGGCTCATCAACTTTCTCTGTTAACTCAGGCTTTGATCTTAACTTATGATTAATCCACGAGCGCGTGCACATAAAAGAGTGACGTCGGCACTGAACAACCAATCGCGTTCGAAATGGATAGAGCAAGAGCTATTTATTTTTCCGCGCAGGAGCAAGAGATAATTATTCAAAAATATGAAGAATATAAAAATGTTTTTCAAGCACGCAGTAACACTGTATCTGCTGCCAAAGCAAGAGAAGATTCTTGGAGGAAGATTGCTGATTGCGTTAATGCGTATAAGTTAAACAATTAATGTAAAATGATGTAATCATATTAAAAATGCTAAAATAAACATGTGTGTATTCGTGTTGATATACATGCATGCATGCATACTGTACATACGTGTGTGTAGATGTATGTAAAATGTGAATGTAGGCTTTTCCTAAGAAAGATTGATATTCATATATTTTTAGATGCAACCCCAACTCCAAACGTTCTTGGCAGCAGATCAAGACAAAATATAAAAATATAATTCAAAGTGGTGAGTATTTACCACAACCTTTTATTATTTTTGTGAACATTTATTCATAAAAACTTGTTTGCAGCAAACAGAAAAAAAAGTGAAATCAGGAAAACTGGGGGAGGGCCACCTCCTCAAAATTACACTGTGGCCGAGGAGTTGGCGCTGAGTAATAATAAGGGACGGCCGATTATGGATGGCATTGCAAGTGCTGTACAGTCTGACCCTGGTGCTGGCTCCTCGAAGCAAGTGACACTGGGTATGTGTGTGCAATGCATTACTAATGTTTTAAAAAGGGTTAAATTTGGCTGACTCTGTTCTGCAGTAGAGGGAAATACAGTGTCCCTGTTGAAGCCAGCACACATGCACACAGTCTCCCACACAGAGGTCAGTATATGCAGCAGACAGAACACCATGAACATAGCCTGCTTTATAACAGTTATGCTTTATATTTGCCTTTTATTTATTAGGGTGAACCAAATGATGAAGACACTCTGTCTGTGTGTTCTGAGACAGTTGCTGAGGTGAATGCACTGGGCTATTTATTATGGCACACATTTGAATGTCATAATTAAGTGACTGGCCCTTACACATCTCTTTTATTGTAGGATTTTTCACAACCTGCCCCAGAAACTGAAGCCTCTACCTCAATGGGCTACAGAAGGAATGTGAACAAGGTAATGCTTTAAACCCTTGACATAAATTACAGTCAGTCCTATGTTTGTAGATAGTCATGTCACTTTTTGTGATTTGATCAACCTCCAGAAAACTTGTAATGATCATGTTTGTGGTGGAATTGTTTCAGGTGGAAACAGACTCAGTCAGGGCCCTTTATAAAAGGAGCCTAGAACTAGACGGTGAGCTAAAGGAGCTAGACTGTGAGCTGAGGAGGCTCCAAATTAAAAAAATTAAATTGGAGATCAAACAGCTGGAAAAAACAGATCTCAGTATGTGAACTTTTTTTTTAAACAAGTAACGCTTTAGTATGAACACTATGAATGTCTATTAATGTAATTTTTCTTGCTCTCTTTCTTCCTCCCTAGCCACATGACCAATAAAACAGTTCGAGTCCTATCTGCAGTGTCAGTGTGCTTTTATTAAGTAAAATATTGTGTTGTGATTGCATCTCTGACAGCTGCCCCAGCTGGGTGGTCAAGTGTGATGGGGTCAATTTCATCAGGGAGAAGCTGGTTTTGTGGTGGTTCTCGCTCCTTTCTGATAGTGGCTATATTATGCAGAATGGCACATGCAGCCACTATCTGTGATGCCCGCTCTGGTGACACTCTTAAACGCCTAAGACAGTTGAAACGTGCCTTTAGGATGCCAAAGGTCATCTCGATCTTGACCCTGGTTTTACTGAGGGCCACATTGAAGCGGTTTTGTGGCCCTGTCTGGGGGTCAGGATAGGGGGTTAGCAAAAACCTCTGGCATGCATAACCTCTATCTCCTACCAACAGGCCATCAAAAAGCCCTGTCATAGAACAGAAAAGGGGAAAAATTTGTAAGTTTTGCAATTAAAATAAAAAATGTAAAGTGTACTGTACCAAATTTAACTTGCCTTCCTCAAAGCGCTGACACAAAATAGACTCACGGAAAATTCGTGAGTCATGCACTGAGCCAGGCCATTTGGCATCCAAACTTGTGATCATGCATTCATGATCACAAGTCATCTGCAGATGAAATGTACAGTAAATCATTGTCCTATCTGTTAGTTACTATTTATTTAAAGATTGATCTCAATGCAAATAAAAAGAATTTCACATAGGGTATAGTAGCCCTACCTGAACATTAAGGCTGTGAAAGGACTTTCTGTTCACATAATCTGCCTCATGTTCTCCTAGAGCTGTGGAGATTGCAACATGTGTGCAGTCTATTGCTCCTATGACTCTAGGGAATCCTATCATAGGAATTAAACATATATATTTAAAACATTTCTTAACAGGTAGCTACTGCAGACTATTGTATAATAGATTTCTAAGTGTGAAATATTTTTTTTTTTGGAAGAAAAAAAAATTAGTGTGACCCTATCAATATATCTTACCGGCAATTTTATAAAAGCCCTCTTTTATGGACATGGTGGATAAATGTCCAGGGAACACAATGAAGCTATTTATGTACCCCTGCAGAGCGAGGACCACCTTGCGAATTGTTCGACAGACCGTGTTTTTCCCTAAATTCTCTGCATCACCGACCGCATACAAGTATGTACCACTTGCAAAAAAACGCAACGCAATACATACCATTTGCGGTACAGTAAGTGCATGGCTTCGACGAGTCACATTTGTTATGTGCGGCTCAAGAAGTTCGCAAAGATAAGACATTCCTTCCGCGGAAAATCTGTATCTTTCATACAAGTAAATATCAGGAAAGTCAAAGGGATTTTGTCTGTCCCTAAAAACTCTTTCTCTACGAAGTGCTCGTCTAACAATTTGCGCGGAGATGTCCACAGGATTTGGGAGAAAAGGTGAAGCCATTGCAGCAGAGAACAGACGCTGGGAATTAGTTGCGTCACCTATATGTTTCTTTGCTCACAGCTGATTGGTCAAACTTCAGTCTGAGATCTCGAATCCAGAACTTAACCTGCCCCGGAGCAGGTTAGCCGTGCAGCGTAAGATACCATGGCAACGAACACCGATTAAAGCCGAGCTACTTTCATAGTACCTAAAACCCAGGGTTGGCGGAAACTAAGCTGAAACATAGCTGGCTAGCCACCTAAACCGGCTTCATGGTACAGGCCCCAGGCCTATTCATTTGTAGTTGTTTGTGTGTGGGTTGTGAAATGCTTAAAAACCGCGAAAAGAAAGTCTCAAAATCCAAATGAATCAAATGAGATCTGCAAACAAAAGACGTCAATGAATGCACGCGCGTCACCTGATCCACACATGCACATCTTCTGTGTTGCATGTGCAAATTATGATTCACTAATACAAAGGAAAACATTTGTATTCACAAAAATGTCTCTATTTGTACAAATTGCTTCACATTCATTCAATTTTGAATTTTGCACACGCAAGTTGAAAGGCATGGATAAAACATTTCTGCAACATGTATCAAGTTCATTGATAAGTGTGCTTGCACGTGTTAATCATTTTGATACTATAATTATCCCATAACATATTGACAGCGAACTTCACATGCATGACAGAGTAAGTTTGTACAGATATTGGAAATTAAAATGTGTGCTTGTCATGAGTTTGACTAATTTGCTGTTTTTGTCACCGCCTCCGTATTGTGACGTGGGCGGTGGCGTTGACAAAGGCGTGGCTCAGTCACGTGGGTTGTGATGGCGGAGATGACTTTACAAACGGGTTTCTCCCTGTTTAAGTTTCAGTTCTAAAGAGTTAATCCCCTTTTCTTTTTCTCCAAACATCTAACTCAGCGAATACAAAGTCGCAACTTCGACTGATGGAAATTAGGAAGTTAAGAAGCGGAGTAGGTGAGCATATGATGGTATTCAGTTGAGCCGATGTGTTTGAGTTCTGTTCATTAGCAGCAAGAAGAGCCAAGCGATGATGTGTTTCCTGTTGTCCAAAACAACTAACTTAATAACATTACAGCATATGAAGGCGATATTCTCCTCTTAAGCGATCACTTTGGTCAATTTCTGTTGTTTATATTATAACGTTACATCAAATGAGTAAGGGATGTCGCCACTGAATCACAGTAATTTTGAAAGTGAAATTGAAAGTTTATAAATTCACTGGACGAAGACATAAGCTACAGACAGCAAGTCAAATAGTTAGCACTAATAGTCACACTTAGCACAATCTCCTCTTTAAATCGAAACTGTGCGTTTCTGTGAATTGAAATAATTGTTTTACCCTGTCCCTGTAAACTAAGGTCCCGATAGGCCCTTATGCCTACATGAAATGTTCGTTAGATTGAATGAATATATACTTCAATGTATGGCAGACCAGGGTTATCACAGTTATAGTAAATTGTTGCAGGTCTCGGTCGGCACAGGACAGGTTGTAGTCTACTGAGTGTTGTTACACAAGTTTAACACGATTTGCTTTTACTGAACCCAGTGAGGATGTAATTTTGTGATTTATTTATATATTTATATATAGGTTATACGATTCCCAAAACAATTCCTGAATCTGAAAAACGTGTTGTGGAAATTAAACATTAAATAGGGCCTTAAAGTTGTCATGAAACAAAAAATATATACCTTACCTATATGCCTCAATTTCTGAGTGCCACGCCCACATCTCAACATTAAATATAAATATAGCATCTACCCTCACTGAGGTCCATTCGTTTGCACCTCATCTTGCTTTCACTTAAAAGTGCTCACTGATCAAAGACTTTAGATATACCAAAACAGTGCATTTAAATGTTACTATGAATGGGGAAAAAGGGCAGTATGGTGGAATAACCCTGCCTTATAAATAAATGAGCCAATCACAGATTCGTTAAGTCATCACTCTAGTTGCTATAGAAACAGTCAGCATCCTTCTGGTCCAGCCCGAATATAAGAAGCATTATCTGGACGCTTCGAAAGAGTAGGGGTGTAACCCCGGCATCCTGGCCAAATTTGCCCCTTGGCCTCTGTCCATCATGGCCTCCTAATCATCCCCATTGTGAAGGACCAAGCTGGCAGGCATGAGGAGTCAAAAAATATGTTTTCAAAAATATATGTTTTTATTTACAAAACAAAAAAAAAACAACTATTTCACAGAGAAAACAGAAAGTTCTGGGCCCATAAAAGAGGTCAACTAAACAGAACTTAGCTCAGGCAGCATAACCTTAACATAGGTTGAACAAAACAAAACCGAGCTAAACTGAGACATGGGGGAACTTATATAGTGGCTGATCAGGCCATTCTGACACAAAAGGGGATAGACAAACACATAATATATAAACAAACCATAATAATTACAACACACGTCAAACCAACGCTACCTTATATGAACTAAGAACAAATCAATCAAATAAATCATAACAAAGCATACACAGCAAAGGAAAAGAACAAAACTCCCAACAGCAACTCCGGATGATTGCAGGATTTCCCTATTCAAATAAATAGGACTTGGTCTTGGATGCCTGAAATAGAGACCTAGAGGCGTTGCAAATATGGCCACTTTTCCTTTAGAGACTTTGTTAACCTACAGCTAGTGAAAGCAGTGAGTGAATTTTAAAATAAAGTAACCTAACGAATGTTCACAAGTTTGTCAAAAAGGGATCTAATTTGCATCTTTGTGATATAAGTCGTTTCGGATAAAAGCGTCTGCTAAATAATGTAAGTGAATACCGATGATTTCTGATTTACAGCAGAACCTTGGGGTTTAATTCATTATTCAGCAATTTGCTTAGTCTGCACACAGTGACTGTTAGTCCAGGATAGTTACGGTGATCAACACACAGGACAAGTTCTTCCTTTATATAGCCTAGCTAGTTGGAGCACAATTGCAGTTTCACTTCAGATCTAAATGTTTGTCATGTGTTTTTTCCAGAAGCACAGCCATGGGTGCTAGTAATGTGCTGATGTTCATTCTGGTTTGGACTTTCACAGGCGTCTGTCAAGCTGATGGTAAGAGAATATATTCTAAAGAATTTACTTTCTCTAAGCTAATTCATCATGTGACCCAGAGTCAGACGGTAGATGAAGAGTCTCAGATGGAGAGTGTTTGCAGAACCTGCTGCTATTTTTGCTTTTCTGTTTGGTGATGCTAATATTAACAAAGCAAAACACTTTAAATTTAATTTCTTGACATGTAAAATGACTAATTACAACCTCATTTCCAGAAAAGTTTGGACATTTTAAAAAAGTGCAATAACAATAAAGAATCTGTGATTTGTTAATTTTCTTAAACCTTTATTTAACTGAAAATATCTCAAATTTTACTGACCAAATTAATTGTATTCTGTAAAGATAAAAAATTTTTGGTTTGGATGGCTGCAACACACTAAAAAAAGAAGTTGAGACAGGCAAAACAAAAGTTAAAAGATTATAGAATATCCAAGTTGGCTGTTTCTAAAGTTTCACAATAAGCGATGAATTGGCAATAGGTGAGTGTACCTTGATTGGGTATAAAAGGAGCAAGTCTTCATGCACAGATCTGGGCCCGTATCCCTAAAGATTCTGAGAATCCTCTCAGAGAGCTCCTAACTTAACCTAAAAATTCCTTGCCAGGAGTTTTAGCTTAGAAGTGATTCCAGAACATTTTCAGTGAACTCTGAGCAAGGAATGGATGGAAAATCCTATCTTAGTGAGGAGGTGTGGTTGACCCCGTTGCTCATCATTTCAAAAGCCGTGATTGGTTGATCCTACAAAATGAACTTTTGGTGATAATGAGCAAAGGATGTACCCTCAAATCAATAAACATAATTATACACTCGAATCTTATGCAGACTGTAATTGTAAATAATATTTCACATTCAAGAAAATATCTGGAAAATGAATAGTAAGCTGTAGGGGTTATAGCCTAACATTAGAATCTAAAATATGTGAAAACTTAAGCTCATTACACCCTGTTCAAATAATGATTTGTGTCTTATTTGCTCATATTAATATCCTAGCTGGCATATTTTGTACTTTCACTCCCATATGGACCCCATTGAAAACAAGATGGCCTATCTCAAGGGGCTGTCCTTAACCCCTTATCAAGCACCGGCCCAAGGGCGGGCCGTCGAGGGCGTGGCTATACTTTTATTACTTTTTAAAGCTTTGTTTTATAACAAATATTCAACTGATTGTCACCTTGTGAGGGTTTGGAATTCAAAGGGGAATCGGATATGCGTGTTTAAACTTAGGTTGGATGTCCAGATATCAGATATGTATGTGATTTAAACCCACATTTGGAAGTGGCTCAGATCTGATGCAGAAAAATCTGATCTCGTGCGGATTTTTGGGTTTACACGTGTGCAACAAATTCTGATCATGTGTCAGATGTGAGTAAACAATCAGGGCCTGTATTCATAAAGAATCTTAATGAAAAGAGAAGCTCCTAGTGACAAAATTCTAAGAAAATTCTTAGAAATGTGGGCGTTTACTCTTAAAATTAAAGTAATTCAGAAAGCATCTTAACCCTTAAAGGTCCCTGACATGGTTATTTTTATTTTATAATGTTTCCTGGGTTGCCCTTATAATTTTTGTGTTTTTAGATAAAAAATAGTCATAATTTAGAAATAAAAGGCATTTTTCCTAGTCTGATTTTAGCCTCTGATTTGAACACTCTGTTTGAAGGGGCGTGTCTGCTGTGGGATTCAGTGTAACCGCCCACTGCTGTGATTGGCTGCTGTCAGATTCAGTGTAACCGCCCACTGCTGTGATTGGCTGCTGTCAGATTCAGTGTAACCGCCCACTGCTGTGATTGGCTGCTGTCGGATTCAGTGTAACCGGCCACTGCTGTGATTGGCTGACATGCTTGGATATGAAATAGCTACGTATTACATGTGAAAACTCTCTCGAATAGTTTTACTACAGCTATTATACGATTTTACTAATACAGCTATCGATATTAAGTTAACGAATCGTGAGATTTTTATAAAGTATTTAAAGGGCCTATATGCGTTTTTCTGAAATTTAAACTCGCCACTGACACCTGTGGCCAAAAAACAGAACTGCTCTTCCTTTCTGCTCGCTCTCGCAGCCAGGGTTGCCATGTCTGCACAACAAACCCAGCCCAATTGCTCATCAAAACTAACCCAATCACGGCCAAAAATAGTCAAATAGCGTTCCCGGGTGTTTCCCCGATAACAATCATGTTCCAGTGAGTAAAACAATCGCGTCAACCCGTGCACCACACAAACAACCCGCGGAAACAGTGCAGGCATACGGACCTGGCAACACTGCTCGCAGCGCTCGTACGTGCGTGCACACTTCACAAGTCATCTGCTGCCTGCAAGGAGGCCAACATTATGTTTACAGAGGTAAGAACAGTCAAAAACAAATATTGTTTGAGATACGTTTGCGAGTGTAGGCTACTTGCTGACTAGCGGTGGTGGCAGAGTGATCTGAAACGTTTAACACGAACGCGCTTGACGTCACATCCGCAGACAGCGCGGGAAAAATCCGACCCGACAGAAAATAGGAAAAATAGGATACAGGCTTATAGGTGCACCCACTGTGAGCGGACAAGGTGTCAGTATGCTCAACAGGAGATGTTTGAGTCATAAATGGTAAAATAAAAAGGCTATTGTTACGTTTCTTTTGGGAAAAAAAGTTCCATATAGTCCCTTTAAATCTATTCCCATCACATAAAATGTTGCCGTGATCATTGTAAAGCAGTTTCTGCACTCTCTCTAATGCTTTCATCAATGCAAGCAAACACGATGATGTACATACAGTAAGAGCTTCGTTGTGCAGTGTAACGTGCGTCATTGATTTCATAACGAGTTGTCCAGATAAACTCGCGCTGTGTGGAAAGATTGTTCTTTGATCGCTTTCTGTATATAATTTGTTCACAATTTAAATACGATTATTTTCATTCTACTAAAAGAAACGATGTGAAGTTGATATTTTAGTCACTGGCTTGACTTACTGATGCATAAACAGTGAACGATTTTGAGAGAAAGATTACCTGTCTGAACTTGAACTTGAATTGTTGCTTGGTAGCTCGATGATTTATTTTCAGACGTTCATCGGGGCCAGCTCTGTATTGGCCCAAGTTGAAGAAAACAGTCGTCGGTGAAATGTTTGGACCATCCAAAACTTTGGGAAGTTGTTCTGCTGAAATGCTGCGCATTTCCAGAGAAAATAAAATTAACCCATTGTTTCTTCAGAGGCTCGGATAAAGGAACTAAAAAATACTTTTGTGTTCATTTGTACATCCGAACACTGATTAACTGCCATGCTTCGCTCGTTTGCATTGCAAGCCATTATATCTCTCGAGGAAAAACTCAAATCGCACTCGCGCGTTTGTACTTCCTAGCTCGTTTTCTCATGGACGAGCCAAATTCTCTGTGCGGGGAAAGCAGAGAAAGGGGAGGTAACCTTTCCTCCTTATGACTTTATGACGGGGAGATTCAAGATCTGCGCGTCTGAGCTGCAGAGAAGAGAAAGATAGCCAAAGCTCGATTTACACTGATTGAAAATTCTAGACAGGGGACCAAATACAGGCTAGGGGAACTTGTATTAATGTTAAAAAACCTCAGAAAGTGAAAATTTCATGTCAGGGGACCTTTAAAAGAGGTCTTAAGGTCAAAATTGTTAGGAATACGGATGGGGACTTTTAAAAGGCGTAAGAGTTTCTTTAGCAGAGGAGAAAATGGCAGAAAGAAGGAGAAGAAATGTGTGGCAGACAATAGATGACAGTGAGTTACACGCTATAGATTAGATCATGTTTGTGACTGATCTTATTATCTTTGTGATCATTCTAAACCTATGAAATACCTTATAGGAAATTAACAGCATGTTAAATAAAAAAAAGGATTTATATACACATATATTGTGTGTGTGCGTGCGTGCGTGCGTGCGAGAACTGTCAAATAGGAAAAATTAACCATGTACGTAATTTCAAAGTGTAGGCTACATTAAAAATTGTCTTTTTATTCGGGCTAGTAAAATCCATTTCGGGCTACCAAAATCTGAAGAGTGCCTGCCCGAAGGGCTACCAGCGATTTTCAAATTTTGCGAGCCCTGGGACAACCAACCAATCACAGTCTTCAAAAGATTGTGTCACACATAGCAACGGGGTCAGCCCCGCCTCCTCACTCTTTTCCTTACTCAGAGTTGCTCTCAGATCATTCCCGAATCTCTCTTAAGCTCAGACTCCTACGTAAAAGATTTAAAGCGAAATTAAGAGTTTTCTGAGAGGATTCTTAGAATCTTTATGAACACGGGCCCAGATTTTTTGTGCCAGTGAAAATGCAGCCTCAATCTTTTCTTGCAAAGAGGACTCATGGCGTATCACTCTGTGCCAAGTTTCATGAGAGAATTGTCAAACAATTAAAAAAATCGCAAACAATTTGTCTTTCACCATCTACCATTCATAATACTGTGAAAAGATTTGGGGAAACCAGAGAAACCTCAGTCTGTTTTGGGTAAGGCAGGAGACCGCTGTTGAATGTGCGTGACCTTCGAGCCCTCAGATTAGCCTCGTGAGACCATCCTGATCTCGCGAGCTTTCAAGGTTTCACTCGCAGATCAGTCTGGATACTTTCCGTTAAAGAAAATTTGGGAGCAGTTCACCAAACGAACGTCCAATCAGCGTTGGCTTTGAGGCGGGTTGAGGTGTGACGCAACGAGAAGCGCGACAGTTCAGTCTTAAGAACATGGCGGCTTCAGCGGATGAAACTAGCATCAGTGTGGCTATCGAGCAAGTTTTATTGGAATTACAGAGTTATTACGGAATTACAGAGCTAACGAGCCTTTACCTGCAGCAGCAAGAGTAGCCTGGCTTGTGGTTGTGTTTTCGTCGTCGCTCTCATATGCTTCGTTGATCTGATTGGTTGATTTGGCCCGTCTATCACCAACATAGGCAAATCAGCTAACCAGTATTTTCGCCCCTTACCAAAACTACTTCAACGGAAGGTTTCCAGATGTATATGCGGAGCAAATCCATCTGGCGGAGTCAGGTTACCCTCAGATGGCACTGCATGAGAAACATCATGCTACTGTTAAATACAGACACATGTGCTCAAGATTACTTTTCCTAGAAAACTGTTTTCACTGAACACATTCTGAGAAAGCTCTACAACGGTTCTAAGCAGAGATGCGGCGAGTTGTCTGGCCTGAGCTCATCTCAGATGGTCTAGAGAAGACAGTGGGAATGTGTGCTGTGGTCAGATGAGTCCATGTTTCAGCTTGTTTTGGGGAAAAACAGACATTGAGTTCTCAGTCCCAAAGACAAAAGGGACCAACTAGACTTCCATCAGTGACAGGTGCAAAAGCAACATCTGTATTAGGAGGCATCAGTGCAAACGGCATGCTGGGTAACCTGCATTTGTGTGAAGGTACCACTGACATGGAGGCGTATATTTAGATTATACATTGACATAAACTGCCATCAAGATGACATCTTTCCTGGGAAGCAAGACAACGGCCGGCCTCATTCTGCACATGCTAAAACTGAGTGGTTTCTAGCACTCTGCACACAGAAGAGATGTGCCTGATCTGTCTCTTATTGAACATGTATGACCATGAAAAAGAGAATCAGACAACCACGACCACAGACTGTTGACAGTTCTTATATTATCAGACAAGATTGGGGAAATATTCCACTTGTAATTAGTATCCTAAATTGATGATTTGAAAAATTATTAAATGACAAATGATTAAAAAGTGTAACTAAAAGGAAAGGTGATGTGACAGTGGTAAACATGCCTGTCTCCTCACTTATTTGGAGTGTGTTGCAGCCATCAAAATACAAATGTGTTTATCTTTACAAAATACAAGTAAGTTGGTCAGTGAAAACATCGGAAATCCTTTCTTGGTGCTTTTGACAGTTATAGAAAGGTTAAAGATAATTAACAAATCACAGATTCTTTATTTTATTGCATTAAATAAAATGTCCCAACTTTTCTGAAAATGGGGTTGTAGTTTTCTGTTGATGTATTAAACTGATTTAAACTTTTTTTCAGATGAGATCAGTGTAAGCTGTGCTGATGTGACTGGAACTGTGAGGAAAGAAGTAACTTTCTCCTGCAGCGTCTCTCTGAAGAAGTCTGAACACTGCATTACACTGTATAAGTTTCAATATCGTGAGAATGACTCCACAATCTGTAGAGAATGAGTTTTCCTCAGGACTGTGAACAGAGAAACAGCTTCACATGCAGATTCACTCCAACTACAGTAATGACGGGACAATTCAGATTCATTATCCAAACAAACTATGGACATAAATACACAGAATTCACTGTGGACATAACAGGTACCGTATGTAATACTGTTGATTATAATTCATAAAATGTTTGCAACTGTATATTTATCTTCAATCTACTAACAGTGGTTTCAAATCTGTTAACAGAGACCAGCACACCTGAAACTTTCATTGATTATCCTGGTAAGAAATATATTACATTGTATTATAATTATTTATTATTGAATACAAATTGGTTACTAACGGAATACAAGAAGCTGTTAAATAGTCATTATATAACTATAAAACTTGCTTCTGCTGCTGGTTTTGTTATATAAACATTACTGTATATAATCAATCAAGCGGCACACTTTACTTTACTTTTGATGTGTAAAGTGACAAATTAGATTTCTATTTATATATTAAACTGATGTCAACTTCTCAGATTTCTGCAGTGTATGCCGTGCTGATGTTTAAAATTCAATAAATGCTTGCAACTTCTAATTTTCCGTCTACTAACATTGTTTTTTAATATCTGTTAACAGAGACCAGTATATCTGAACCTGTCACTGAAGCTCCTGGTAAGAAATATATTACATTGTATTATGATTATTTATTATTGAATACAAATTGGTTACTAACGGAATACAAAAAGCTTTTATATAGTCATTATATAACTATAAAACAACGTGCTTCTGGTTTTGTTATATAAACATTACTGTATATAATCAATCAAGCGGCACACTTCAACTTTACTTCTGATGTGTAAAGTGACAAATTAGATTTCTATTGACGTATTAAACTGATGTCAACTTTTCAGATTTCTGCAGTGTATGCCGTGCTGATATTTAAAATTCAATAAATGTTTGCAACTTTACATTTAATTTTCCATCTACTAACATTGTTTTTAATATCTGTTAACAGAGCCCAGTAAACCTGACGTTATTGGTCAGAAAGATTTTACATTCTAACTCTTTGTTACAGATATAATTCAGGTTACTTACAGAACACAGAAAGATGCTATATAGTTGTTTGAATTGTATATTTCTGTATATAGTACATTTAGATAACAGAAGCAGAAATGTATTGTGAAGTCTGTGATGTTACAAACAGTAACAGTGCTACAGCATTTTAATGCATCTAAAGAGATTACTGAATAATCTTAATTTATTATAAATCATATTAAACAGGTCGTGGATCTAAGGTCATCACTGGTGCTGTTGTAGGCGTTTCCATCGTCATCATCTTCATCGTCTTCATTACCGGGATGACAATCTTTTGTGTAAAGAATTCAAACGCAACATCATTCTGGATCCAGATGAACTATGAAAGAGGTGTTTCTGCAGAACCAACAGTACATTTCAGAGTGACACTAAATGAAATATTCATTTTTCATGTAAAGATCATGCAAGTGATAATGTTCAGTTTAATGCCTTTAATTAAACTAAACCTCGTCTACTTGTTATTTTACAATGATAGATCAATATTGATCTGACCAATTAATCAGCCAATATTTGGCCATGTTGAGATAATCTGCATCAAATTTTAATTCTGCTTTTGTGTTTTCAAAGACTTCAATAATTTTAGTAAAATACTTTTTTTATTTTAGCAGTTTTGAGTGACATTGTATATGCCATTGCATTGACCCATTTATTTAAAAAAAAAAAAAAAACGTTGCCATTACAATTGTATTTATTAAAGTCTCATGATGGTGTCCAAAGTCTCTTTTTACAATGTTTAATCAACTTTAATGTCTGTGAAGGGAAAACTATACTAGTGACAATTACAAGTTAATCTGTGGTGATGATGTATGAATATAAAGTCAGAAAGCCGATCTCTGCTCAAGTGAATGAATATAATGTATTAGGAAGATGCCTCTCTTAAGAAAAGTGTGGATTTACTTTAAAACTGTAACATATTTAAATACGTTTAGCATGTGCTGGATGATGAAATGTGTTTTTATAGGAAATAAATAGAAATATCTGCCAATTTAGTTCTTATAGCACAAAAATTACTAATATTAAATGAGGGATAAGATGTTCCCTATTGGCTATGCTTTTACAGAATGTATCATTTACTTTTGATTTAATTCTTATTAATTAATATATATATATATATATATATATATATATATATATATATATATATATATATATATATATATATATATATATATATATAGCCTATTTAAGTGGCATTAATGTAAAATAATATGTCAGCTATTGTATTTAATTTATTTTGACAATTTATTTGAATAATTTAATAACTGATACAGACAACGCATAATCCCAGTAACAGAGATTAATCTGAAAGGTAAAATTATTCTATGATTTATATACATGCTATGAATATTTACATATCTTCAATTAAAATATGGGCAATTAAATATGTCATAATAGAATCACTGAAAGCAAATTGAATGATTTACTTAATTAACCGATAGGTTTTTAATAAAAGCAAACTAAGTATCAAGTCTAAACATAATAACACAAGTAACATGCCACTTATTATATTGTTACGTCAAAAATAAACTATATCTTTTACTCCACAAATCCAAAAACACTAATGTGTCCACAAATCACTCTAACAAATAGACACAAAAAACTTTGATATTCAACACAATACAGTATCATAGATCACCATTATCCTGAGACACAAAATTAGATAAATTATCCTCAAAACGTTGTTTCGGCTGACTAAATCTCACAAATGTTAATATTCAGATGAAATGACACAATTGTAAATATCGTAACCATTCATAAAAAGTGTTGAGATGAGATTTTGTGGCATCTATTGTCAGGAAAAATGATTTTGCCCATGTTACCCGAGCTGTTGCGATGTGTTCTCCTGCCAGCAGAGGTCGTGCTCGGAGGAAATCAGTGTCTTTAATCATATGATTATCAGATGAAACTGAAACTGAAACAACAACTCATTTTTCTTTTTTCTTTAAGTTTCTTTATTCTTTCCCTTTGTTCCTGGTCTTTCATACAGTATGTGGTTCGCTTGTAAAAAGTTCTGTAAGGACCGTGTTTGTACAGCCTCTCTTTATGATGGCCTATCTACAGAAATAAATAACAAACTATAGGTATAATTAAATGCACCAAAATTCCCGCGTGACGTTCTCGACTGTTTTATTAAGTATTAAACAGCACTAGGTCAATTAAATCAGATTTTGTTCATTTCTGACAATCACTGATACTTTTACTTTATTTTAAGTTAGTTAGATCAAAACATTTTTTTTTTAATAGTAAACTTTTTTTTTGGTTTCTAGAGGTCATTTTCACGATGTTTATGTGATACACTCAAAGTATTGTGCGTTTCCTTTTATGCTGTTCAGATTAAGTGTATTTTATTCACACGGACAGAATTAAAAAAAGGACTTTTATTTTGTAATTCTGCATGCCACTGCCTCCTTATAACAGCAGAAGAGCTGCACCACCGGATTATCATGATCATACTCGCACTGTTTGTCAGGGTTTCATGCTTGAACTGAGTTTGATGTCAGTGCTGGAGAAACGAATAAAGATGTGCGAGACAGACAGAAGTAATTAACTGATGATTAGGGACGGATTAACCCTTTAAACCCTGAAGGCATTTTTTTCTTTTCTTTTTTCTGAGTGACATACAAAAACAGTAAAGACTCATTTCTCCAAAACAACAGCAAGGAGCCAAAAGGTATGTATCGTTTGATAGAAAACTTTTTAGAAAATAAATTCATCACATTTTGAGATTCTCATGCTATATTTGTATTATAATTTTACATGAGCCTAGCTTTCTTATTTGATATTCAGTAACTCAGGAAGGGAATGAGGTAGGAGGAAGGTTTTTGGTGAAGTTTGAACTGCATTTGGATTGCACAACACCGCTGGTTTACTATGGGATTAATATCCTGCCAGGATTCAAAACTGAAAATAAAGTTTTGAAAGGTTGAAACTAAGTGTTCAAAAACTCAAAATCTCACAAAAAAGTTTTGCAAGATCGAAAAATAAGATTTGCAAGCTTGCAAAATGTAAAAAAATTAAAAATATTTCTGCAAACATTATGTTGTTTTTGATATTTCCTTCTTCAGAACTGCAACATTTTTTTTACGATGTTGTGCAAACAATTTTTCAGAGTTTCAAATTTGTCAGTGTTCTCCCACTGTATTAGTTTGTTTTCCAGGTTTGAAACCTTGTAAATGGTGATCTGAAAACTGGTGTGCGAATGTGTGCACAAACGTTTTGAAACTCTGAAAACAGAGTTTTGCAGGCTTGCAAAGTGGTAAAAAAAAATTAAATCTCTGCAAACATAATTTTGTTTTTGAGTTTTCCTTCTTCAGAAGTGCAACACTCTTTTTTAGGGTGTTGTGCAATCATTTTTTCAGAGTTTCGAATTTGTCAGTGTTCTCCCAATGTATTAGTTTGTTTTCCAGATTTGAAACCTTGTAAATGGTGATCTGAAAACTGGTGTGCGAATAGGTAAAAAAAAGTTTTGAAACTCTGAAAACTGAGGTTCGAAAGGGTGAAACTTATTACATTACATTACATGTGCACTCTTATTGCAGACTATTTTTTCAGACCCGAGTTTACAACACCCACTTTGCGGAGATACGCCCACACAGTTGCGAGCTTGCGACTTACGTGATTGGTTGCAGCGTTGTCACGCAGCTCTGCTCTGAAACTCTGAAACTCAGACTGAGCGAAAATGAAGCTTCGCAACCTCGCAACCTAAAAAAAAAAGCCTGGAGGGAGGCCTTCTGCTCTTGGCCAATGATTTGCTGTCTGCTGACGTACAGTCCAATCACAAGTATTTACTGGAAAGGTGGGATTGACCGACTGCTCCGCCAATGACGAAAGCGTATGGGATGAATATAGTCAGTCAGTCAGTCATATTTATTTATAGAGCATATTTAAAAAACAACAGCTGTTGGCCAAAGTGCAGTATCAAAATATAGTATCAATATATATATAGGCTTATATCTTATATCATATATCTTACTCATGCTGTTCAATTTTCACAATCAGCATAGATGTAGGCTAAAAAAAATAACATTATAATATTTTAACAAAAATGAAACTAAATGCGCATATTTAATGGCTACAACACATATAGTGGGCCAGGGCCTATACAGACTCTCTAAATATTGACATTAACATTAGCAATGCTAGCTGTAGAAGTGCAGTTTGTTAATAGTAAATGTTAACTAATCTATAAGTGTTACCGATTTTTTATAGGCCTACACCGATTCAGAGGTCTCGTGCAGTTCAGTGTTGGACAGGTCAGTTGTTTTAACTGTTCATTAAAGTGAATAGTTAAAATGACATTCGTTTGCGTATCGGACGTTAGTGGACGTCGTACTGCACGCTTGTGTGATTATCTCGGCAGTTTAGGACATCGCACAAGATTTGCAATTTGTACAAATAGAGACATTTTTGTGAATACAAATGTTTTCTTTTGTATTAGTGTATCATAATTTGCGCATGCAACAAAGAAGACTTGCATGTGTGGATCAGGTGACGCGCGTGCATTCATTGACGTCTTTTCTGAGTCAATATCATTTGATTCATTTGGATTTTGAGACTTTCTTTTCGCGGTTTTTAAGCATTTCACAACCCACACACAAACAAACTACAAATGAATAGGACTGGTGCTAGTTATTAATGTGGGCACAACTACACATCTATTTGACAAATTCATAAATGTGCGTCACTAAACTAATAGGCTACAACTTGTGTGTGCAAAATCCAGAATCACATGAATGTGCAGCATTTTGTACAAGAACCATAGTTGTTAATACAAAACCTCGATTTTGTATTAATGTATCTCGCATGCAATAAGTAAGATGTGCAATTGTTGATCAGGCGACACGCGTGCATTCATTGACTCGTTTCTAGAATGCATGAATAGCCATATTATATTCATCCCATACGCTTTCGTCATTGGCGGAGCAGTCGGTCAATCCCACCTTTCCAGTAAATACTTGTGATTGGACTGTACGTCAGCAGACAGCAAATCATTGGCCAAGAGCAGAAGGCCCTCCCTCCAGGCTTTTTTTTTTTAGGTTGCGAGGTTGCGAAGCTTCATTTTCGCTCAGTCTGAGTTTCAGAGTTTCAGAGCAGAGCTGCGTGACAACGCTGCCACCAATCACGTAAGTCGCAAGCTCGCAACTGTGTGGGCGTATCTCCGCAAAGTGGGTGTTGTAAACTCGGGTCTGAAAAAATAGTCTGCAATAAGAGTGCACATGTAATGTAATGTAATAAGTTTCGCCCTTTCGAACCTCAGTTTTCAGAGTTTCAAAACTTTTTTTCACCTATTCGCACACCAGTTTTCAGATCACCATTTACAAGGTTTCAAATCTGGAAAACAAACTAATACATTGGGAGAACACTGACAAATTCGAAACTCTGAAAAAATGATTGCACAACACCCTAAAAAAGAGTGTTGCACTTCTGAAGAAGGAAAACTCAAAAACAAAATTATGTTTGCAGAGATTTAAAAATTTTTTACCACTTTGCAAGCCTGCAAAACTCTGTTTTCAGAGTTTCAAAACGTTTTTGCACACATTCGCACACCAGTTTTCAGATCACCATTTACAAGGTTTCAAACCTGGAAAACAAACTAATACAGTGGGAGAACACTGACAAATTTGAAACTCTGAAAAATTGTTTGCACAACATCGTAAAAAAAAGTTGCAGTTCAGAAGAAGGAAATATCAAAAACAACATAATATTTGCAGAAATATTATTAATTTTTTTTACATTTTGCAAGCTTGCAAATCTTATTTTTCGATCTTGCAAAACTTTTTTTGTAAGATTTTGAGTTTTTGAACACTTAGTTTCAACCTTTCAAAACTTTATTTTCAGTTTTGAATCCTGGCAGGATATTAATCCCATAGTTTACCATATAAACATCTGGAAGGTAGCCGGTTTATTAACCCTTACGCCCGAAGGCATTTTTAAAAGTGTTGTTTTGTGAGGAATATCTCGTGATCATTCACTCTACTAGATGTGTCTATTTAAATGTTTTAAACTATATGATGCGTGATTGTAAAAGCCCATGTTTCATGTCGCAGTTTCTCCCGGAGCTCGTTATAATTTGTTGTTTTATTTAATTTAACATGTAGTATTATTATTTTTAATTAGAGGTATTAAGATATTTCGTTATAATTATAATAAATATGTTATAATTGTCACATTCGTCCCCGCAGCGAATATATTAGCCTACAAAACAATGATTTCCATAGCCAAATGCATGTTTACTGTGAAAGTCTCCCTTATGGAAGTCTACCTCGAGGTACAACAGTTGTGACTTGTATTGTTTGTAATGGTGGAAAATATTAGACAAACTGCATGCATTTATTCTTTGAGACATGGTTTAACAACTGCATGTAGAGGTGATGCAATCTATCAAAAATCTGTTTGCATTTGATGAGGGAGAGATTGGCAGGTTCTTTATAAGTGGATAATGAGTTTAATGCCTTACAAAGAAGAAAAATCTCCCTGTTGTGTTTGTTCAGGTGTGCAATAGTAAAGGGAAACAAGACCCTTTGAATGGCAGTCATGAGCATTGAGGAGTAGAGCAATTAAGTCCAAGTTGTTCAAATCTTTGACATATTAAGCTGAGTTAAAATAATTAACGATTTTGATTTGTAGTAGGCTATATTCCCTATGAGGATTTGAAATATTGAAATGCCAGCTGTCTTCACCTTTATATCATGAAGGGGAGATTTGCAAGTCAGTGACTGACACTGACAGCACGACTGCCAGCTAAAAATACCGCCAAATGAACGACTGTCTGTGTCCTGAGAGAAACTTTGAAAGTGAAAGTTTAGTCCTTTATAAAGCTGGAGTGAGCTAGAGAGAGTAACAGTGAATTAACTCACACGGCGAAGACATAACTTAAACTTACAGACCAGAGGTGAGCAATAACTCTCTCTCAACAGGAAAATAATAGGCTATCCTTTATATTTACTGATCCATACTCTATGTTCAGATGGCATGGCAGACGTGTTGTTTTTGGTTGATCTATTCCTAATGGACTTGATTTAATCCAAGCAATCTTTTGCTGATAAATTCTGACATTTCTGCTCAACTTTCAGTAAATCGTCTCAAGCTACTATTTAATCTCTAGCACTTTCTTATTAGTCGTTTAAGTTTCACTTTTCCTTGCAGAATCAAAACCATGAATGCTGTAAATGCAGTTCAACTGTTCATTCTGGTTTGGACTTTTACTGCTGTCTGTCAAGCTGATGGTAAGAGAATAAACTTTCCCCTAGAAAGAGTGTGTGAGAATTTACGAAGGGACTAAAATCTAAAATAATGGAAAAAGTTTTGGTTCATATATGAATTTGATTCATATATACACACAAAAATAAAGATGCACAATATTCAGTGGAAGTGAAACTGATTTTCTTATTAAAGTTACAGATATTTTTTTTATTATTGTTCAGTTGCTGTATTATATGATATACATTGTTATTTTTCAGATGAGATCAGTGTAAGCTGTGCTGATGTGACTGGATCTGTGAGGAAAGAAATACCTTTCACCTGCAGCGTCTCTCTGAAGAAGTCTGACTGCTGCATTACACTGTATAAGTTTCAATACCCTGAGGACCACAAAAAAACTGATATCTGTAAAAAAAGTGTTTCTGAAGACCCCTGTGAACGGAGAAAACAGCTTCACATGCAGCTTCACTCCAACTACAGTAATGAAGGAACAATTCAGATTCTTTTTGCAAACAAATTGTGGAAATAAAAATGCACGATTCACTGTGGATATAACAGGTACTCAATACTGCTGTTTATAATTCAATAAATGTTGGCAACTTTTACTTTCAATCTACTAACAGTGGTTTAAAATCTGTTCACAGAGACCAGTAAACCTGAACCTGTCACTGAAGCTCCTGGAAAGAAAGGTAATATATTGTATTATACCACGGGACTGTTGAATGCTTGATACTGATTGGTTGTCGAATGTTCCAAAGTGTGAAATAATTTTCCAGTAAACGCACAGCAATGAAGCAGTTCGATGTCTGTCGACCGCATTACAGTTCCATATCACTTCGCCAATTCAATTCACATTCAAAGACACTGACCAAAACAAATATGACAAACAAAAGGATAAAAATGACAAACAACTTCCATGTTTTTCCTTCTAAATGACCTTTTATTATCTATGTAAATCACGCTGTTGTTCTTCAGCTCTGTCTACACACACACATACACACACACACAAAACACACACACACACACACACACACACACACACACACACACACACACACAGATGAGCATTGAATCTTGTCAACGCTGCCCGTAAATTATCAATGAAATAGTGTAGCGACTGAAAAGATGCATGACATTTCTTAGTTGTGAGTTGGTAACATCACTGTTTTTTAAGTAGTTCAACACACAAGAGCATTTTAAGGACAAAAACTTGACAAATGTCTTGAAATAAAAGACCTGTGATAAGATTCAATAAACTTTTATTTTCAATCTACTAACAGTGGTTTAAAATCTGTTCACAGAGACCAGCACACCTGAACCTGTCACTGCAGATCCTGGAAAGAAAGGTAATATATTGTATTATACCACGGGACTGTTGAATCCTTGATACTGATTGGTTGACGAATGTTCCAAGGTGTGAAATAATCTTCCAGTAAACGCACAGCAATGAAGTAGTTTGATGTCTGTCGACCGCATTACAGTTCCATATCACTTCGCCAATTCAATTCACATTCAAAGACAATGACCAAAACAAATATGACAAACAAAAGGATAAAAATGACAAACAACTTCCATGTTTTCCCTTCTAAATGACCTTTTATTATCTATGTAAATCACGCTGTTGTTCTTCAGCTCTGTCTAACAACACCACACACACACACACACACACACACACACACACACACACACACACACACACACACACACACACACACACACACACACACAGATGAGCATTGAATCTTGTCAACGCTGCAAATTATCAATGAAATAGTGTAGCGACTGAAAAGATGCATGACATTTCTTAGTTGTGAGTTGGTAACATCACTGTTTTTTAAGTAGTTCAACACGCAAGAGCATTTTAAGGACAAAAACTTGACAAATGTCTTGAAATAAAAGACCTGTGATAAGATTCAATAAACTTTTATTTTCAACCTACTAACAGTGGTTTAAAATCTGTTCACAGAGACCAGTAAACCTGAACCTGTCACTGCAGATCCTGGAAAGAAAGAAAGAAATGACGAAGATCCTGGTAAGAAAGAAAGAAATTCCATTCCATTATAGTTATTGATTATTGAGCTCCAGGTTAATTATGGAACATAATTTTAAACAATATCATGAAACATTTTAAATGTCCTTTTCCAGAAAAACCTATCTTGGATCCATCAGAAATATCTAAACATGAGAAAGCAGAAGGTCGTGGATTTAAAGTGGCTGTCATCGCTGCGGCTGTAAGCTGTCTTATCATCATCATCGTGCCAATCATTTACAAAATGAAACAAAACTACAAACAGAGGAGGATGTTTCTGGACAACAACCCAGAAAATTGTCCAGAAAATATGATCTAATATCACTGACTCAGCCGTATGAAAACATTGAGTTTTGTTTGACTTTTAATTTGTAGATGAAAAGACACAAACTTTATAGGAACTCCAGTAAACTATATCTATGCATACATTATCTGTTAAACACCAAACTGCTGAACTATATAACTCTGATTTCTGTTTTATGATTTCTGTGAAATATTGGTAAATTATTGATCTCTTTGATCAGTGTGTGTGTGTGTTTAATGATATTAAGCCTGTGTGAATATTAAAAGCGTAAAGCAGCAAAAACCTAACTATGTTTGCTTTAGCTTTTTTTTGTAGCTTTTTTCCCTGACATTCAAGGAATGTATATAATGAATGTTTGTTTTGTATTTGGTACGTATGGAAATTATTTTTTACTGTTAATATTCTACACATGCAATTTTCTAATGACGTAAATGGTGTTGTATTGCACAGCATGTTTTATTTTTTTAAAAGCAATGGAATAAGGAAACGTGTGTTTGTCTATAAAGATGAATATCTGGAACCTCGTGGACAAGTTATACCAGTTAGTGGATGAGATTACTTTTCTGAGAAATGAATTACTGTTATGAGAAAGTGAGAAAAAGAAAGAGTTAACGCATTCTGAGAGAGTGAGAAAAAGATAGACTTCACATAATACTTCAATTAAAATCCAGTGTGTAGCAGTCAATTATATGAATATAACATAACTGTTGCAATGCATTATAGCAGAGTCATATAATAATTACACACAGATGTAACTATATTTTTATTTAAGCAGCACCTGAATGTACATAAACAGCATTAAAATTCTTCTGCTCATTTGCATCTTGTGTCTTGTTTGTTCTGAGGTGAATATATGCATCATTTCTGTTGTTGGTCGAGTGTCGTCTGTTGACTCTTGGTGGAGGATTGCTGCTTGTTTAAGCTTGTTATAATTGTAAATGAGGACAAAACTGAAATTGTTATAGACTGAAAGTGAAAGAAACACTGAGTTGTTTTGTTTACTTTTTATTTCTTTGACGTTTCTTTATTCTTTCCCTTTGTTCCTGTTCTTTCATACAGTATGTGGTTCGCTTGTAAAAAGTTGTGTAAGGACCATGTTTGTACAGCCTCTCTTTATGATGGCCTAGAATACAGAAATAAATAACAGACTATAATGAAATGCACTTGATTCTTGATTGTGTTTTAGAAAGTAATAATACAGCACTATAGGTCAATTAGTTCAATCGTTTCATTTGAAGCTTAGTAGGCCACTTGATTTCTACGAGAATAATGAAATCACTTTTTTTGTTTAAATTATAGGTCATTTTAAGGGTGTTTAGTATATGCACTGATGCCTCAGACTAAAGACAGTTCATATGATTATCAATATCATACTCATGATTAGGCCTATATTAGCCATCAGGCTTTTATGCTTGCTGATTCCCTGCCGAGTGATGCTGAAGGAACGAATGGAAAAAAAAATGGACGAGAGAGACAGAAATATTTAGAATTAAGATGTAATGAGAATTAGCCATTTTAAATGCATATTTATTACTATGAAAGTCTGCCTAATGCACTGCTCGAGGCACAACTGTGGTACATTGCATTGTTTGTGATGATGGAAAATTTTGTACAAACTGGATTAAGACTCGAACCAGTTTAACGGCTCCTGGTGCATGTAGATGTGATGCAATCTATAAAGCACCTGTCTTTGAGGGAAATGTTTTACAATGACAGGTTCTTTCATAGGTGGTGTTTAATGTTTATAGTATATCTAAAACTGGATCTGGGTAAAGCTGGAGTGAGCTGTAGAGAGAGTTGAACTCGCACGCTGAAGACATACAGACCAGAGGTGAGCAATAACTCTCTCTCAACAGGAAAATAATATCCTTTATATTTACTAATTCATAACCAGAAAACTGTGATGTCATCGTCCAGCTCAGTTCAGTTCTCATATAATGGTGTCAATGGAGGCAGATCAATAATATTGTTGAATATTAAATTAAATTTTGTGGTTGTATTTTGTGCTCATGCATGAGTCCCTTCAACACCTCCAAATTAAGGTATGATTCGTTATGTTGTGTGAATCCTTGGAAAACTGTTTCAGTGTGACATATTGAAGAAGTTGAGTATTTTCCCAAACTTTACAAGTATTACTTTTTTACTGTGCAATTATCATATTCTGTATTTGACCAAATATAAGTCTAAAGATGCTAAATAAAATGTTGGTGTTTCTTGAAATGTGAAGGGTAATTAATTAAAGAAGAAAAATGTCATCTTTTAATCACCCACATATCAATTCAAACTACTTTAAATCATTGAGATTGTCCACATAGATTGTACACTATGTACTTCCTTATTAGTCGTTTTCCTTCTGATCATTTTTAAAAAAAAAATTTTAATTGCAGAATGAAAACCATGAATGCTGTAAATGCAGTTCAACTGTTCATTCTGGTTTGGACTTTTACTGCTGTCTGTCAAGCTGATGGTAAGAGAATAAACTTTCCCCTAGAAAGAGTGTGTGTGGATTTTGAGGAGGGACTTAATCTAAGATCATGAAGAAAAAGGTCCAATTTGATTAAAGCACAGGAAGCTCTTTAAACCTTTTGAATTTATCCAGTTCCGCGTTTGAACAGTTACTTTTTAATGACTAACACAATAGAGGAAATCCATTACAGTCAGGGAGCAGTGCATTTTCTGCTAATTTATGTTTATACACACACTCTTTTACGTAACATAATGTGTTCACACAGATAAGCACAAAATCAAATTTCAGCCAAGACTACAGGATCTTGTGTTTCTCAACTGACTCTACAGTCTCTGCACAAACTGTTTATTTTAATCATGTGCATCAGTATATATTGCTATTGAATATATAAGCTGTAATTCATAATACATAATAAAATCTGTGACCCTCCCATTACCAGATATTAAATCCTGTTCAAACTCTAATGTACAAAAACACATAATGCAGTGGTTTTATTTAAGAATTCTCTAATGAAAGAGTCAATGTTTATTATATGATTCACATGGACAAAGACACATCTGACAAATTATTATTTTTCAGATGAGATCAGTGTAAGCTGTGCTGATGTGACTGGAACTGTGAGGAAAGAAGTAACTTTCACCTGCAGCGTCTCTCTGAAGAAGTCTGAACACTGCATTACATTGTATAAGTTTCAATACCCTGAGAAATATAATGACACTGCTGAAATCTGTAGAGAAGAGTTTCCTCTGGACTGTGAACGGAGAAACAGCTTCACATGCAGATTCACTCCAACTACAGTAATGACGGAACAATTCAGATTCTTTATCCAAACAAGCGGTGGAATGAATCTAACTGCATTCACTGTGAACATAACAGGTACAGTGTTTATAATTTAATAAATGTTTGCAACTGTACTTTTATTTTTAATGTACTAACAGTTCAAATATGTTCACAGAGACCAGTAGGCCTACACCTGAAATTATCACTAAAGTTCCTGGTAAGAAATATATTTCATTATAAAACGGTTAGTTCTGTCAGGTCCATTAAGTCAAGAACACACATGACAATAAAAATGATTGGGGCATTTTTATTGAATAAATTGCAATTCAAGTTGATAATTAAAATTTGGCGGTATGGCTCTGTTCAGGGAGTCCTCTGACCTTTCATGAGCACCATGAAATAGCAGAAAGTCAGAGGACAGCAGCAGCATTAGGGAACGCTCATAGTTTAGTACTGGGAGAGCAGAACTATTCCCCCATATGAACACAGCAGCAACGATGACAGAATAACCCGGAAAAAACGTTATACACGACAAGGAGGAGCTGGGAAGGTGGTGGGTTGCAGAGAGCGAGCAGCAGCAGTTAGGAGCGAACTGAATCTGCTTAAATAAGACGCCCTGATTGAGCGTATTCATTAGCAGCGAGGGGAGATGAACAGCTGATGCGCTGATGCAGATCGCTGATGAGACCGTGTTGTTTAGCGTTTAGCGCATCTTGACTACTGACCTGCCAGAACTGACGCTGATGCTCAATTTCCAGTCATTGATTCTGATTGGTCAATCGCTCTGTGTTTTATTCACGATAAAACACGACTATGACCGTTTCACTCATCGGTTCTATACACAACACCCCTAGCAACTCTTAGCAACTTAAACATAATAGTTCTCATTGATAAGATTATAGAGTATTGTGAGAGATTGAGTAAGCGAGTGTAGGCTATGCATTTACAGTAGGCCTAGATATAGCATTTTCATTCAGGTCAGTCCTATATTCGTAATAAAAATCAGTTTGAATGTCCGCAGCGAGATCTTGTCCTTTTAACACTTTGCCAGTTGCGTCTTGCTTCTCCGTGGCCGTGTTAGGGATAGCCTCTCATACATTGCTTACTTCTATTATAGTTATTGATTATTGAGCTCCAGGAACACAGAAAACTGCTCTTTAGTCTGTTTTCAGCATATTTAAAAAAAATTATCTGTGAATATATTATTTTAGAGTTTATGGTTTAAGAATGAAACTGATGTATGATCATGGTATCCATATATTGGCACTTATTCTCTCAAAATATTTCATCAGAGTGATTTCAGAGATGTTTAGATTTGGTCTGTGTGTGTCAGTCTGTATTCCCCTTTCTTGTGTTAAAGGACTTTTATGTTGAAGTGTTTTTTCTGTTCCCATTGTTTCTGTGTTCACTTCATGTGTTTAGTTGTTGATTTTTTGTTTCTATAGTTACCATTATTTGATTCCTTGTCCTAAACATTTACACCTGTCTTCATCAGCCCCTTGTAACTGTGTGTAGTTACTTAAAGGGTCATGAAATCCCAAACCAAATTTTCTGAGATTTTAACAGAGGTATGTGTGTTGAACACCATTGAAGACAATGTTAGCATCTGTTAGATTTAATAGGAGGGTTAAAATGGTTAAATTTTACGCGTTTTTCGTCTTCCGGGTGCTTGATGACTCATCGGTGTCTCATAATTATTAATGAGACTGAGTTTTCATTATACTATGAGAAGACACTGTCTCTTAATTATTCATGACACCACGTGGATCTTTCCAATGACAGACATATGTCAAACTGTGATATCGTGTAGTAGATGAGAGAGGGACGCAAGTGTTTGTGTGACACCCTGTATGTATTGTCACAGGAATAATTATATTTTTCTGCATGTATTTTATTTTATTGTGTTTATGATATCGTTTCAATTACTGTTATTATGTTGAATTTGTGATGAGTGATACCCACAGTGGACAGTAGGTGGAGACAATGTGCTGATCGGGGACTATGTGAGTAACTGAGTTGCGGAGAAGAAGCCGCCATTACAGAGCAACTCAGACTACTGATAACAGCACAACTTTGTCTGTCTCATTGTTTTACGAAACAGGTGGGTGAAATCAATCACCATGGACATAAAAACATGAAACAATATGTTGATTACATGTGTACACGGTTGTAAGAGGGTTATATACATTTCCTGAGTAGTGTTAAGATGTTTAATGGAGACGGTGTTGTGTTCATAGAAATTACGTTTCATTTGCGTATGTGCCGCGTTAGGCCTGGTATTAATATTATACAATCTGAATGGTTAGAGGCTCCAGCACACTGAAAACCCAAAGTAATGTGATGTTTAATTTGTTTATAGCTTTCTAGTTATGTTTATAGCATAAAAGTGATGTATTAAGCAATTGAAATGGGTTATAAGATTGAAGTGTATATGTAGATACATCATACATATGTAATGTTAATTGTTGAATATTATATATAATCTTTCCATACTATATTATATAGGTTATTGTTGAAATGTGGATGTTTTAATAATCTTTGAATATACGCTGTACTGTATATAATAATTCAGTTTAAATGGTTATTGCGTAACCACTGGTTCGCTCAACTATTCAGTAATATAGTATTTATTAGGATACATTTGCACAGACAACAGAGACTGTATGGTGATGTATGTTTTAAGGAAAAAGAGTATTGAGTTATCAGAAAAATAATACTAAAGCATAAGAAGAAAGACATACAAGAGTGATGCAACACATGGTTATTGGTGTTTTGTTTGAGTGAGTCACATGTAAGGTGACACAAGATATTGTGATTTGATTATATAAAATATATATATATATGCATAATCTTTGATTTATTGTAATAAAGCCATTACAGAGCAACTCAGACTACTGATAACAGCACAACTTTGTCTGTCTCATTGTTTTACGAAACAGAATTCATTTACTGCAGCACCGCCAGTCGGACGGCGGGCGTGCTACATTTGTTTTCGTCGTGCAAAAGTCCAAGTGTGTTGAATATGTTTCCCCGCGATGCTGCCAGTGCAGGGCTAGACAACCACGGGCACATCTAAACTATAGTGTGAGCAGCAAACATTTTTATTCGAGAATCGGAGAATGGTGGACTTCTCCTTGTTGACAGCCAATGCAGGTTGCGTCTTGCGAGTGATGCGGTACCAAGTCCCGAGGACTTTTCTATCCCTTCAGAGGAATGTGTGTGTGTGTGTGTGTGTGTGTGTGTGTCTAAAATGAGAAGTCATCCACCTCCACAGAGTCTTTATTATGGGGTTCAGGGGGTTCTAGGCTATGCACGGAACGTTTTTTAAAGAGTAAAATAAATAATTTTCAAATATATGCATTTATAGTGTCTATATAAACAACTATATATTTTATAATGACATTATAATTATAGATGTTGCCTAGATTAATTTAAAATTAATGTTTTAAATAGAATTACGATTACTGTAGGCTAATATATGTAGCAGGGCGTTCAGTAACTTTTGAAAGGACAATAATAAAGTGTCAGTGTATTTCATAAGACTTTAACTTTGCCAGCTATAAAAAAAAAAAAGAATCTAGCATTTCCTCACGTTTTACCACTGCTTTTTAGTGACAGTCGATATGCATGGGACACTGGCGATGACAAACCACATCCACTCCCTTCTTCTCACAGCCATTCACGCCCATTTAAGTTGCATTTTTCAAAAAGATTGTGAGCTAGACTTGAGCGGAAAGAGGGGGTTTCATGACCCTTTAAACCCCACTGTATCTCATGTTCCTTGGATTGGTTTTGTTAATAATGAATCTTTTGTAGGCCTGTTTCTGTGTCTGGATTACCTTGTTCATAGCCTAGATTTACTTTTGTTGTCTTGTATAGATGTTTGATAGGCTGAAGTTGAGTTTATGAGATAAACAATCATTTAAACAGTTTAAATGCACTTTTCCAGAGCCAACATCAACAACAGAAGGGAATACAACATTAATAAAAGGAAGTGATACTAAATCAATACCAGGAAAACATGGTACTGTCATCGGTTCAGTTACGGGCTGTTTCATCATCATCATCATCATCATCATTATCATCATCAAAATGACAATCATTTACAAAAGGAATGACCAAACCAAGTGGATTCCTGTGTGTCTGGGCCTCAGACGTGATGATGGGAACAGCAGTTATTCATAAAAAGTGATCTAATATCACTGACTGAAAGTATTGAGAATTGACAATATCACTATGAAAGTATTGAGTTTTGTTTTACTTTAAATGTGAAGATCATGAAAGACAAAAGCTTTATAGGAACTATATCTGCACATACCGGACTTTATGTTATACCTCAAACTACTGAACTATATATCTCTGGTTGAAGGTTTTAAAACTCTGTTTCTGTTTTATATTGATTTCTGTGAAATAATAGCACATTATTGATCTCTTTGATCAGTGTATATATAGTATTTGGCTTTAATGATCTTTAGCCTGTGTGAACATATGCGATGCAGTGAAACCCAAACTGTGTTTGGTGTTGCTTTTTTTCTGACTTTAAGGAATGTCTTTTGTGAATGCCATGTTTGGTTAATTGGTATAACTATAAAGCTTAAGTATGGAATTATTTTAAACTTTTAATATTTTGTAGCAATTTTCGAATGCTGCGAATGGTGTGGTTTTGTACAGGGTTATTTTATATTATTTAAAAAGGAAAAGGAAAATTGGAATGAATGAATAAACAAATGTGATGCTCTCTTTATGAATATCTGGAAACTTGTTTTAATCAGCATGGTGATGGGTACACAGAACAGTATTTAAAGTACTAGTAAAGTGTGTGATGGATAGCTGCACAGAGATGATCTGAATTTATGCCTTATTTAAGTTACATGAACTTATTGTACAGTAAATCTTAAGAATTAGGCTGAAGTTGTGTTTATGGTTTAAATGCACTTTCCCAGAAAATATAACCACAGCCACAGCAATCTCAGTCTGATTGAGAACAGACAGACATGCGGTTTGAGTATCCGCCAAAAGCCCCAAAAAATGTGTATAATTAAACAAAGCCACTGTGGATAATATCACTGTCTCATAGGCTGAAGTTGAGTTTATGGTTTAAATGCACTTTCTCTGAGAAATTCAGCCAGGAACATATCAAGAATATTTCATTAATCGACAGCCGAAGAGCGTCATAGATCATCTAATGTTGCTTTCTCAAAGTCACTTTCCAGATCCTTCACCCTCTCTGCTCCTCTCAGGTGATGAATATGATTATTGTTGGTTCTATGATAAATTGCTATTTTTCCTCTATTGTAAGTCACTTTGGATAAAAGTTTCTGCTAATGCATGATTGTAATGTAATTTCATCACACTGTATATGTTTGTTGCGCAGGCTAATCTTTGACCAATGCATTTTTCAGTGGCTGATGCAGATATTAATACAGTGATGTAAAGATTATGAACTGCAACTGTTCAAATCTTTCGTTTTCACTTTATTTTGAACCAAAATATGACTTTATTATTCTCAAACAAGCTTTTATACTTGAACTGATTGCTTCAGATTGCCCCGTGGGGCTGAATGAATGGAAACGTGTGGGCGAGACACTATTGCTAAAAAAAAAAATAAAAAAAAGATTCCAAAGTCATAAATGCAGTGAAAGTTTCCCTAAAGCATCATGGGAAGCACCTCACTTGAGGGACAACAGTTGTGACTTGTATTGCTTTTAATGATGGAAAATATTAGACAAACTTCATTCATATTTTGACACATGTTTAATGACTGCATGAAGAGGTAATGCAATCCATTAAAAACCCTGTTTACCTGTGATGAGGGAGAGACTTTGCAATGCCAGGTTCTCTCATGGGTGAATAAGTATGGAAGCTTGTTTCCGCCACTAAATAAAAAATTAATAATAATAATTATTGCGACTTTTTATCTCACAATTCTGACTTTTTTTCTCACAATTGCGAGTTTACATATCGCAATTCTCACTTTATTTCTCTGAATTGCGAGATATAAAGTCAGAATTGCGTGAAATAAAGTCAAGTCACCTTTATTTATATAGCGCTTTTTACAATACAAATTGTTTCAAAGCAGCTTTACAGAGATAACAGGAAAACAATGTTGTAATAGTATTGTTAAATTCAAAATTAAATGTTAAATGTCCCCAACTAAGCAAGCCAAAACAAAAGGCAACAGTGGCAAGGAACCAAAACTCCATTAGGTGACAGAATGGAGAAAAAAACCTTGGGAGAACCCAGGCTCAGTCGGGGGCCAGTCCTCCTTTGGCCAACGAACGAACAGTGAATGATTGTGAGTTAGGCAGCATAATGTCAGGAGTCAGATGGGATCAGAACTTTCACGATATTATCCAGTTCATCTGGTTGGGTTGGGTCATCCGGCCGGTGAGGAGATGAGTGTGTTGAGGTGTCCATGGGCCTTCACAGTGTTGATGGAGCTGGCTCATCAGGGATGCGCTGATCTAAACTATGCAGCCTAACATTGAATTATAGAAATCTATAATGTGTTATGTGTATGCTAAGCCAAAGAGATGTGTTTTTAGTCTATATTTAAACTGACAGACTGTATCTGCTTCCCGGACCGTGTTAGGAAGATTGTTCCAAAGTTTTGGTGCTAATTAGAAAAAGGATCTACCGCCAGCAGTCAATTTTGATATTCTAGGTATTATCAACTGGCCAGAATTTTGAGATCGCAATAGACGTGAAGGACTATAATGCGTTAAGAGCTCGCTCAAGTACTGGGGAGCTAAACTATTTAGTGCTTTGTAAGTAATCAGCAATATTTTAAAATTTATACGATGTTTAATAGGCAGCCAATGCAGTGTTGACAGAACCGGGCTAATATGGTCATACTTCCTGGTTCTGGTAAGAACTCTAGCGGCTGCATTTTGAACTAGCTGTAGTTTGTTTATTAAGCGTGCAGGGCAACCACCCAGTAGAGCATTACAATAATCTAGCCTTGAGGTCATGAACGCATGAACTAATTGTTCCGCATTTGTCAGTGAGAGCATATGACGTAATTTAGATATATTTTTAAGATGGAATAATGCGGTTTTACAGATACTAGACACGTGACTTTCAAATGAAAGATTGGTATCAAAGAGCACACAGGTTCCTAACTGACGACAAAGACTTAACAGAGCAGCCATCAAGTGTTAGACAGTATTCTAGGTTATTACGTGTGGAAGTTTTTTGTCCAATGATTAGAATCTCTGTTTTTTGAGAATTTAGTAATAGGAAATTACTAGTCATCCAGTTTTTTTATATCAGCTATGCATTCAGTTAATTTTGTGAATTGGTAAGTTTTGTTAGGTTTTGAAGAAATATACAGCTGAGTATCATCAGCATAACAGTGAAAGCTAATTCCATATTTCCTAATGATATCTCCTAATGGTAGCATGTACAGAGTGATCAGCAGCGGTCCTAGTACTGAGCTTTGTGGTACGCCATACTGAACTTTTGATCGATAAGACATCTCTTCATTTACTGCTACAAACTGAAAATGGTCAGATAAGTATGATTTAAACCATGCTAGTGCAATTCCAATAATGCCAACATAGTTTTCTAGTCTATTTAAAAGAATGTTGTGGTCGATAGTATCAAATGCAGCACTAAGATCAAGTAACACTACTAGAGAGATACAACCACGATTGGATGATAAGAGCAAATCATTTGTGACTTGAGAGCAGTCTCAGTACAATGGTACGGTCTAAATCTGGACTGAAAATCCTCACAGATATTATTTCTTTCTAAAAAGGAACACAGTTGTGAGGATACTGCTTTTTCTAGATAAAAAAATATAAACTATTCTGAGAGGAAAAAAGTCTGTCTTTTTCCCCCCATAGAATTGGACTTTATAACTCGCAATTGCGACTTTAAATCACGCAATTGCGACTTTATATCTCACAATTCTGACTTTATAACACGCAATTGCGACTTTATATCTCACAATTCTGACTTTATAACACGCAATTGCGACTTTATTTCATGCAATTCTGACTTTATATCTCGCAATTCTGAGAACTAAAGTCAGAATTGCGAGATGTAAACTCGCAATTGTGAGAAAAAAAGTCAGAATTGTGAGATAAAAAGTCGCAATTATTATTATTATTTATTTATTTAGTGGCGGAAACAAGCTTCCATAGTGTTCATCTAATGAATATAATTATTTTAATAATTAAATATTATTCAAATAATTTTAATAAATAAATAGTCTCAGCTGATGAGACCGGGCCAGTCATATAAACTGCTTTTATGAAAAGTTATTCATGTTGTTGTCACAACTTGCTTGTAGAAAGCACAGAAAGAAGAATATCAGGTTCAAAAGTCTTTAATAATCCACACTGAAGTTAATCCAAGCAAGGCAGGTAAACTAAACACAACTGTAACATAGATGAGACCGGACAAAGAACAGAAACACAGGAACTTAAATACAAGAGACAAACAAGGTAATTAATCACACAGCTGAAAAGAATGATGAACTGAATTAACATCCAGAAAATCAAGCAAACCAAAGGAAAGGTGTTAGGCTTGTTCGACTTGAACGGTGTTGTGCCGAATTTTGACCCCTTGCCAAATCATTACCCCCCTCGTTGAAGTCCTGATTGCCTAATCCTAACCCCACCCCTAATCATAACCCCACCCCTAATCATAACCCCACCCCTATTTCAATGAGCCTTACTATGAGGCTAGTCTAATGAGGCTAATGAGGCTAGTCTCCTGAGAACTGAAACTTCTTTCAGCTGCAGCTGATGAGACCTAGCCTAGATGAGACCGGGGCCGGTTGTTTAAACTGCTTTTATGAAAAGTTATTCATCTACTTTTTTTTTCAAGAGTGGTCCTTAATTTTTTAAGTCAGTTACATAAAAAGGTCTTTACTACCTCTTTACTAATTGCTAGTGTGCCAAATTAGTTCTTTGCCATTGCCACTTATCTCCCGATTGTCATTAAAAAAAACTGCACTGACAGAACAGTTGATTCTGACACTTAAGGCCAATGCACACTGAAGTCCGAATTTTTCGTATGCGTTTTTTCGTGTTCATCAGCCTAAAAATTCGTCACGCACAGAAACCTTGCACACTGAGTCCGATGCGTATTTAATAAACCTTTGCGTGAAAAAAACGCAAAATTTACAAAATGGATTCGTCAAGCAGTGAGGATGATTTTGTTGCCCTCTCTCTTCTTTAAAAGAGAAAAACAGTCCATCCAATCTTGTGCCGAGAGGAAGGAGAGTTTCAGCTCCTTAATCAAGGTTGCGCAATTATCCCGAGCGATTCAAAATTTACCTCAGAATGTCAATGGAACAGTTTGATGCTTTGCTAGCGATACTGGAGCCACATATTAAAAAGAAGACCACCAAAAAAGACACACACACACACACACACACACACACACACACACACACACACACACACACACGGCCGGCAGAAACGCTGGCCAGACAGAACAGCTGTAGCCTATAGGTTTGTTTATCATACAGTACTTTGTGCTGCGAGACGAATGTGTATCAACTTGTCAGATGCCATTCTGGATTGTGTCGTTCGCTTGTACGGTGGATCTCATAGATATATATCTATGGGTGGATCTGAATTGTCAAAAAAGCCTCTCAAAAAGCTGGCTGTGGATGCGAAAAACGCAGAAAATTGAACCTGATCCGAATTTTTTTATGACGGACGAAAGTTTCGGAGGCAGTGTGCAAGCATGATTGACATAACATGAGGTCGATTTTTTTTTTAACGTGCGAAAATTTCGGATGCGAATTTCGGACTCAGTGTGCAATGGCCTTTAGCCTACCGCATCTTGGTTTCGGAGGACTATTGCCACTTTGAAGTTATACTCTCATCTGGTTCTACCAGACTCTCGTACATTTCATTTGTACATAGAGTCTGGCATCGCTCCACACTGTAAAAAGTGAAAAGTTGGATCAACTTAAAAAAATTACTTCAATTGGTAACACCTAAAAAAATTAAGTTTTCTCAACTTAAATTACCACGTTAAAAGGTGATAATTTAAGTTGAGAAAATTTAATTTTTTTAGGTGTTACCAATTGAAGTAATTTTTTTAGGTTGATCCAACTGTTCACTTTTTACAGTGCATTGAGAAACGTTAAATTTCTTCTAGGCGGGAACTCTGTTGAAGTCTAAAACTATTGGATCTGCCCAGAGTCACTCTATCTGCCATAACCCATCGCTAACGTTTGGTCGTGACATATGTCTTTTCCTGAACCCCGTGGGAGGATGGCCATAAACACAAAACTAAGCAAAGATTGTTCTTGCTCCTGCTTTAACTTCTTGATATTCGGCAGACGGACCGAATGGCTTCACTCGCATCTTTCTCCTCTGCCATTACTGAACTACAACTCAAAATAACGCACGAGTCGACATCAACGTCATCGTTCTCAGACATTCCCTCTGTTCGCTGATTGGTCTTACAAAAAATTGATTTCTGGAAACCGAAGTCTACAGCACAATCCCAGACGTAGTAAGGAAAATGAAATTGAGCGGAAGTGCGTAGGAGGGCGGAGCCAGGCTAATACTCTCACTCCACCTGAGGTAAAATTGGTCTGTGGAAACTATGATGTCCAATAGGGAAATTCAACTGCAGGAGCCACCGTTCAACCTGAAGAGGACAGCCCTCAGACGTTTACACTATTGTAGAATTAAAACACTTTATACCCAAATGTCAAAAAGTGTAGGCCTACTCGAATCAATGAACAGCATTAATAAAGCGTACAGATCATTAACTAAAAAAAGTTGTCTTAGGGTTTAGTACCTTTAAATTACAACATACAATTGACAAAAACTGTTCTCTCATACCTTTTCTTTTGCCTTTAAATATTTTTTTACAAGAAATATTGTGGGTCACAAAGAACTTGTTTTTCCACCTCCAGAAGAGACGAGAAGCTAGACTACATCCATTATGTCACGTTGTTGAGGTAGTCTACAGTAGTTCTCTGTGTGCACTGCACATACCCATTACCCACCGCCGCATCTGGAACGCATTGACTGACCGCATCCACGTGCAGTGTGAAGCTCTACTCTGTTGGGCACGGGGGGAAATGCCTGAGTAGCATATGTGTGAACAAATTGTCTCTGGTGTGAATCAGAAGTTATAGAGTTCCTTTCTAAGTACGCACCTGGTCAAACGCAGTTTTTATCCAGTGCTGATGTATGCAGGATCGCGAATCCTCTCATTAACAAGTAAGTAAGAGATTTATTGTTGGGTATGGTTGGTTGGCAGCTTAATTGATGATGACGGAACTTTGTGAGATGGAGATGAAAGAATAAAGCGTCAGTGTTTTAGTAATTGTAAAGGGACTTGGCTCATTTTCGAGGCTAATTCCTATATAATACTACATCAAATAAAACTATTGTTTTTAATCCTGCTAGAGGACCGACAGCCATGCTGCAAAGTTTTGTAAGTGACTGACATAAATTCTGGATTCATTTTGCGTGGGACAGAGGAATGGTGTGCCTGGCCAGACTAATAGATTAGACTACTAGAAAAATGTTGGTAACACTTTAGATTACAGCCCGGAAAGTACTGCGTAATTAAAGCGATTTTACAGTGTGACCTTCGGTAATTATAGTGTGCCTATAAGGTAGCCTACTTACAATACAAATATAAGGGAACAATATTATAAGTTTGGGGAATAAAGGGGTAACAACCAGGAGAATTAAAAAATTATTTATACTGTAAGTATCATAGAACTAAGGGGTACTTATTCTACTATTATGATATAACAATCGGGAGCAATTTAGCGAGAACATACACTGCCTACCTTTTAAAATAATGGTGAACCAGTACATACTGTAGGCTTTTTAAAAATTACAAGGTAGGCCTACATATCTATGCATTTATAAAGTAATCTTTTAACAAAAATGCACTGAAAACGAAAACTATTGCAACTTTTGCTTAAATATTGGGGAAAGATACTTTTGTTTCATGTAATGTTACCCTCTTGTTTCATGTATAGCCTAATTACAGAGTAAGTGTGACATTGCGGGCTGTAAATTAAAGTGGTGCTTGTTAATCTCTTGTAGTTACAGGGTAATTACAATAAAAATGCATGCCCAATTTTATATCACTGACTCGTAAACCTTTACAAGCACCACTTACCCTGTAACCACATCAAACAAGATATATTTCCCAGTATTTAAAAAACTTGCAATAGTCTTAGATTTTCTTGCCTTGAAACATGTTAGGTTAAACTTAAACATTTGCACTTTTGCTATAAAAAAATAAATAATAATAATAATAAAAAGTATAAATGCACTGATATGTACCCTGCCATTTTTTAAAAGGCTATACAGTATGTATTGGTACACATACACCTACAAAAAGGTACGCAGTGTATGTTCTTGCTAAATTGCTCCCAAATGTAAGATTGTTGTATCATAAGTAGGCTACCACTTAGTTCTAATACTTACAGTATAACTATATTTTTAATTCTCCTGGTTGTTACCCCTTTATTCCCCAAACTAAAAATATTGTTCCCTTATACTTACATGAAAGTACTTTATAATTACAGAAAGTTACACTGTAATTTCCTCTTCATTACACAGTACTTCCCAGGCTGTAATCTAAAGCGTTACCAAAATATTTGTTTCTAAATATATATATATTAAATTATTTTCCTATTATTGGTAAACGTGGCGTCTTGTAAATAATCTTAAATGTCTCACTGTTCACTATGGTGGAGCCGTGCTTATCCTTCTAACACAGTCTCATCCAAGCCGTTTTAGCTTAGTAAAATGTTCTACATCTGCACTTTACTATAGAGTAAACTTTAGTGATTTCTGATTTGATTCTGGAACCGGGCCTGCACTTTTATATACTAATCCATAAACAGACACAGGTTAATCTTCAATATGCAATGCTGGTTTATTGTAATAAATATTGTGGTTTTGCGGTTGTATTCTGCACACACACCTCCCTTCAACCCCTCAAAATTAATGCATGATTCATTATGTAACGAATAATTGACATGGGGCCATTGAATTATTAGAAAATAATGAAACCCAAGTTTTATGAAGTGGAGTCCCCGTTACACAATGGGTGAACATTAGTTTCTAATGCAGTTTATCTGCTTCAAAAACAGTGCCATTATTACCTGAGTGAGAATTAACCAGTCCTGTGATATAGAGAATAACGAAATTGTCATTTTCAATCACCCACATGTCATTTCAAACTACTTTAAACCACTATATATACTGTCTGTCCTCGTGGCTACACTATGTTCAAATGGTGGTAGATTTTTTTGTTTCCTAACAAAACTTTATTCTAAACATCTATTGATTTATTTAATCCTGATAAATTCTGACATTCTGCCGAGCTTTCAGTAAATCGTCTCTAATTTAATCTCTAGCACTTTCTTATTTGTCCTAGTTGTTTAAGTTTCACTCTTAATGCAAATTTATGTAATTTTTTGCAGAATGAAAACCATGAATGCTGTAAATGCAGTTCAACTGTTCATTCTGGTTTGGACTTTTACTGCTGTCTGTCAAGCTGATGGTAAGAGAATGAACTTTCCCCTAGAAAGAGTGTGTGAATTTTGAGGAGGGACTTAATCTAAAATCATGAAGAAAGAATGTCCAAACGTATTATTAGATATAAAAAACAAGTGGCTCTGTTTGCAAGTGTATCCAGGTCAGTGCAAGTGTTTATGGCTCTGAGTATTATATCCTTCCAGGGATTCAAATTTCAGATTTAGTATTTGAAGTGAATTATTTTGAACAATAGAGGGAAATCAATTACAGTCAAGATTACAGGATCTTGTGTTTCTCAACCGACTCTATCTGATGCACATTAAAATAAACAGTCAGGGTGGTTTGTGCTGAGACTGTGGTGAATACAGTATATATTTATTTCTATTGAATATATAAGCTATAATTCATAATAAATAATAAAATATGTGACCATCCCATTACCAGATATTAAATCCGGTTCAAACTCTACTGTACAAAAACACATAATGCAGTGGTTTTATTTAAGAATTCTCTAATGAAAGAGTCAATGTTTATTATATGATTCACATGGACAAAGACACATCATGTCCGGAAGTGTTCAAAACACAAAAAACTAGATATTAAATATATATATATATAATATTTTTATAATATTATTATTGTTCAGTTGCTGTATTATATGATATACATTGTTATTTTTCAGATGAGATCAGTGTAAGCTGTGCTGGTGTGACTGGAACTGTGAGGAAAGAAGTAACTTTCACCTGCAGCGTCTCTCTGAAGAAGTCTGAACACTGCATTACACTGTATAAGTTTCAATACCCTGAGAAATATAATGACTCTGAAATCTGTAAAGAAGAGTTTCCTCAGGACTGTGAACGGAGAAACAGCTTCACATGCAGATTCACTCCAACTACAGTAATGACGGGACAATTCAGATTCTTTATCCATACAAGCAGTGGACAGAAACTAACTGAATTCACAGTGAACATAAACAACAGTATTACAAACGGTACCTGTTATAAGTTGTTTGCAACTCTACATTTATTTTCAATCTACTAACAGTGGTTTAAAATCTGTTAACAGAGACCAGCACAGCTGGACCTTTCACTGCGGATCCTGGAAAGAACGGTATACATTCTATTATTGATTTTTGAGCTCCAGGTTACGTAAGGAACACAGAAAACTGCTCTGTAGTCTCTTTTCTGCATATTTATCATTTTAAAAGTCATAGTTTCCCATTTGTGAAATCTCTCTAGATATTTAATCCATGTGATTTTAGAGATGTTTAGATTTGATCTGTGAGTCTGTCAAGAAATCAGTTTGATCAGATTCTCATGTTTGCAACTCTACATTTATTGTCAATCTACTAATTAAAATCTGTTAACAGAGACCTTTAAATCTGGACCTGTCACTGCGGATCCTGGTAAGAACGGTATACATTCTATTATTGATTTTTGAGCTCCATGTTACTTATGGAACACTAGAAATCAGAAATCAAACTATTTTTTATGATTGTTCAGTTGCTGTATTATATGATATACATTGTTATTTGTTATTGTCCAGCTGCAGACCCGCAGCACCACCAGTTTCAGAACCCCAGCGCCAGAACCGGAAGTGAGGGAGGGGCGGAATTATTATTATTGCATAATAGTTATTTTTGCAAGAATGTAAGAACAAAATGGGCCTGAGAGTGAGTTCCTCATTTTATACATTGTAAGTTAAATTTATACAGGATTGTTGTGATAAAATAGGGTTGAATTGGTCATTTGTTGTATACATATTTATTGTTTCTTTTAAAACAATGCCGAATTTTCTCTCTCTTTTTTAGATTTTTGACATTATTATTTTACATAAAGAAAAATGCATGCTGCACATGTTCTTGTGAAATAAAGTATACTTTATATAAAATGCCCATAAGTTTTTTAATTTTTTTTATTAAACAATCAATATCAGGCATTACAAATTCATATTAACAATACATACCTTCAATATCAAAACAATTTAAGATTTTGTAAACACAATAAATAAATAAATACATAGAACATAAAATATCACAGACGACTAATCAGTTATCAAATTGTGTATAATTTTGAAAACCTCAGAGGCTTGTCTTGTTTTTATATCTTTTAAAGCTTTCTTATAAAGAGTTAACTCCTTCATAAAAAACAAAAACAAAGGTCTTACCTTCATAAATCTACACTTATGTATAAACTGCTTAGCTAAAATAATTAAACTGTTATACATTAATGCCCATACGTTTCAAGCATTATTTTTCACCATCATGATCAGGAAGTAGGCTAACTCTCATAATACAATGAAACGGATAACTATATACAAATATATTACACAAAATCAATGTTTTAAAATGCTTATTGCTGTACCTTAATGTATCATTATAACACATATAAAGTATGACGTTTCGTGTGTAATAAAAGCATGCCGTTTCATGTCTCCAATTACGCTCCAAACCGTCCAAGGTAAGCTCCGCCCCTCACTTCCGGTTCTGGCGCTGGTGTTAGAACGTAAGCTCCGCCCCTTACTTTCGGTTCTGGCGCTGGGGTTCTGAAACATATGCTGTGTCCGAAATCTCCCACTACTCACTATATAGTGGACTATAGAGTGAGCTCGCCATTTTGTAGTGCTGTCCGAATGTATAGTGATGATTATTATACCCTATATAGTCCACTCAATATATCCCAGAATGCATTTTGAAAAATAGTGTACAACCGATGGTCACTAACCCAAGCCCTACATACCATCATGCATTGCGCTGATCGTAAAAATGGCGGATGGACGTCAAGGAGAGCAGCGCGACCATACGAATTTGCGACAGTAATGCCGTAATCAACGGCGCCGAGAGACGATGGAGTAGTGTCCGAAAGTGGTGTTTCTATTATGCTGGTGAGCTCACTATATAGTGCTCTACTCCCTACCCCATACATAGGGGTTAGGGAGTAGTGGTTTGAGTGGAGATTTCGGACACAGCCATAGATATAATAAATACAGACGCCCTATTGGCTGCTGGAGCATACGTCAACGGCGCCGCCATATCAAGGAGGGCAACTTTCCCATACCTCTCATTATGGGAATTGAGAAAAATGCCTGTTTCGTGCGTTGCTTGGGGCTGTACAAGTCGCCACACAATTGAAAACAGGTCTCGGGGAATTACCTTTCACAAACAAGACTGAATTTTTTTTTTTGGTTGTATTTGGTCATTATATAATTAGTAATAGAAACGTACACCAAGTACAAACCACTGAAGTCGGGTGATAAATGTAAACGTTATTATTGTTTTTATCCAGGAAAACCGCAGCTCACCCGTTAACTTGCATTTGTTCACAGTGCAGTCTTGACCTCCGCAAAATGGCGGACACGTTGACGTATCGCAGCAACGTTCCAAAGCGGCCAATAGGGCGTCTATATATATATTATGTCTATGTTCTGAAACTGGTGGTGCTGCGGGTCTGCAGCTGGATACTATAGGATCACTCTGGTGCGCGGCGACACTTTGATAGTCCAGTTCATTCATTAGGATCTAAACAGAGATGAAGTTAGAATCGACCAAACACCTCCATGTTTTCCCTATTTCAATACAGTTACACAAGTAGTTACACGACCAAGTATGGTGACACAAAATAAAACGTGTGGCTTTTCAAAGCGGGTAAAATGGATAACTATAATGTATGGCGGAATAGCACTTGAGAGCACTTCGACTCGGCACAGTATTATCATCACTCCAGGATCATTCAGGAGTGATGATATTATTGCGCCGAGTCAAAGTGCTCCCAAGTGTTACTCATTTTCAGCATATTTATCATTTTAAAAGTCATAGTTTCCAATTTGTGAAATCTCTCTAGATATTTCAATCCATGTGATTTTAGAGATGTTTAGATTTGGTCTGTGAGTCTGTCAAGAAATCAGTTTGATCAGATTCTCATCAGCAGAAATGTTTTGTGAAGTCTGATGTTTGATAGGCTGAAGTTGACTTTGTGATTTAAACAATTATTTAAACTGTCACTGTCATCGCTGTAGTTGTGGGCTGTTTCATCATCATAATCATCATCGTCATCATCGTCATCATCATCATCATGACAATCATTTACAAAATGAAACTACACCACAGAAATCCTTGTGTATTGCAAAAAGAAGATGCTTCGGCCAGAGACATGATGATGACAACAGCAACCGTCCAGAAAATGAGATCTGACACAGCAGAAAGTGTTGAGTTTGGTTTGACTTTACAGTAAACTATATCTGTACATACAGTACTATCTGTTATACCTCAAACTACTGAAATAGTTCAGTATAACTCTCCATAACTTTATAGATTATAGAGTTATAACTCTATAATCATTCTATATAATAGTGTAGGTTTTAACACTCTTGTTTCTGTTTTATATTGATTTCTGGGTAACAATTATATATCATTGATCTTTATGGTGTGTGTGTAGTATAACATTGTTACATAGTGCTTATATTGCCTATAAATATACCATAACTAGATGGATTAGTGGCCTAAGATATATATTAAAAAAAGATCGATCATCACTGTCAAGTCCGAATAAGCTTGAGTAAGCCTACAGTGCACATCTCTATTAAATGCACACACACACACACACACACACACACACACACACACACACACACACACACACACACACACACACACACACACACACACACACACACACACACACACACACACACACACACACACACACACACACACACACACACACTAATCCTAAACTAATCCCATATCCCTCCATCACAGGAGACATTCTGCATTTTTACATTTTTAAAAAAAACATGTTTTTTTTATGTTTTTTAAGCTATTTGAAATATGAGGACGCATGCAATGTCCTCATATATCACATGTAAGTTGTAATACCAGTGTGATATGCATGTCATTATACACATTTGTGTCCTCATATATCACAAAAACAAGAGCACACACACACACACACACACACAGTACTAAGGTATGATTTATACTGAATTGATGTTTTATTAAAGAAAATGTACCGTATAAATGTGGGGATACTGATCTTGAAGAAATGGAATAACCGCAGTGGTTCTTTGTAGAACCATTACAAAGAGTTGTTTGTAGTGCCAGAAAAGGTACTTTATGGCACTGAGAAAATGGTTCTTTAAAGAACTTTTCATAAAACGGTTCTTCAGGGAAACAAAAATGGTTCTTCTGTGTCATCGACGTTAAAAACCCTTTTTGGTTCTTTCTGGCACCTTTATTTTTTAACGAAGTCAAGCCTGTGTAAACATTAAGCAATGTCATAAAAATAATGAATGTCAATTTAAATTTGTTAAATCAAAGTGATTTTTTACTTTTAAAATGTTGTACCTGCAATTTTCTAATGCTGGAAACAAGGTTGTTCTGTACAGGATTCTTTTCCTAAGAAAAATGGATTGAATAAGTATGCCTGTGATACTATCAAAAGATGAATATCTGGAAACTTCACATGCAGGATAGATAGATAGATAGATAGATAGATAGATAGATAGATAGATAGATAGATAGATAGATAGATAGATAGATAGATAGATAGATAGATAGATAGATAGATAGATAGATAGATAGATAGATAGATAGATAGATAGATAGATAGATAGATAGATAGATACAATTTACTCGAATCAATGAACAGCCCCAGTCTTACAGATCATTAACTAAAAAAAGTTAGGGTTTAGTAGCCTACCCTTTAAATTACAAAATACAATTGACAAAAACAGTTATTTCATACCTTTTCTTTTGCATTTAAATATTTTTTTTACAAGAAATATTGTGGGTCACAAGAACTTGTTATTCCACCTCCAACTCCACGAAGAGACGAGAAGCTAGACTCCATTGTCCATTGTCCATTGTCCGTTGTTGAGGTAGTCTACAGTAGTTCTCTGTGTGCACTGCACATACCCATTACCCACCGCCGCATCTGGAACGCATTGACTGACCGCATCCACGTGCAGTGTGAAGCTCTACTCTGTTATCATGGGCACGGGCGGAAATGCCTGTCAGCCTATGTGTGAACAAATTGTCTCTGGTGTGAATCAGGCGTTATAGAGTTCCTTTCTAAGTACGCACCTGGTCGAACGCAGTTTTTATTCAGTGCTGATGTATGCAGGATCGCGAATCCTCTCATTAACAAGTAAGTAAGAGATTTATTGTTGGGTATGGTTGGTTGGCAGCTTAATTGATGATGACGGAACTTTGTGAGATGGAGATGAAAGAATAAAGCGTCAGTGTTTTAGTAATTGTAAAGGGACTTGGCTCATTTTCGAGGCTAATTCCTATATAATACTACATCAAATAAAACTATTGTTTTTAATCCCGGGGACCGACGGCCATGCTGAAAAGTTTTGTAAGTGACTGAAATAAATTCTGGATTCATTTTGCGTTGGTGGTGCCTGGGCCAGACTAATAGATTAGGCTACTAGAAAAAATATTCGTTGTTAAATATATATATTTTAAATTATTTTCCTATTATTTTAAACGTGACGTCTTGTAAATAATCTTAAATGTTTTACTGTACACTATGGTGGAGCCGTGCTTATATCCTTCATATGTAATGCCGTTTTAGCTTAAAATGTTCTACATCTGCACTTTACTACAGAGTAAACTCAGTGATTTGATTCTGGAACTGGGCCTGCTCTTTTACTATAAACAGACACAGCAAAATCTTCAATATGCAATGCTGGTTTTTTATTATGTGATTTACACATTTTTCAAAGTTTTCTCAAAATAGGAATAGCCTACTAAACCAACACAGTCTTATGAACGTGCGTATCTATACCACACATGTTATTACTCGTGCCATTTATACAAAAATGTTTTTTTGCGTGCATATGCTACGCACTGAAAACCCCTTGGGTAGGATTAGGGGGAGGGGGGTGGTATGGGATCAATATCTCGCCAAATGTATTGCAGCCACGGATCAAAATATAATAAGCGTGAATCAAAAAATAACAAGCATGAATAAAAATTTTAAACAATTAAAAAATTAAAAATATTTTTCACAAAACTTAAAATTGTGTTCATGCTTTCTTTAAAATTATGTTTTCTTTGGTTTTATTACTCTGTACTTTGCGCTCTCTTTCATTTTCTGCTTATAATTAATTTTTTTGTACACTTGTGCTGTTTTTCGCTCTTAAGGCTTAAGCATCACCATTGGTCCACTAATTCTAGATTGACAGCTCCTCTTCTAGCCAATCAAACGAAGAGGGGAGTTGACGTCACTCCAATGCGACTCACGCTACTGATGTTTACTCGTACAGGGGAAGACAGCAGTTTATTTTAAACTTTACAAGGACTTTTAAGCAGTAAAGCTATCTGAAATATAAATAATTAAATTACTCTTTTTTGAGATAGCCTACATTTTCATGTGCACACTGGTAATTGGTGTTGAACAATACTTGGCTCATGATGTAACGCGTTGTAATATGCTAAGGCAGCTCTAAAACATCATGCAGTTTTGAAACACTAGATTTCTTTGCAAAAATTAAAAACGACCATTTTACCCGTCTGAAGAATTTAGGACTTTGACCTTTCAATGCTACACACAGCCTATTTATATATTTTATTTAGTTCCATTACAGACAAGGCATACCGTGCAAAAAGTACAAGACAAATACAAAGATATTTGTGGTACAGTTCAGACAGAGTATGTAAAACAACGATCAACAACAACTAAAATGTAAAATAAACGTAGCCTTTTATAAAAAAAAAAAAACACATAGCCTACCTGGTGATCCGTTACAGTTAAATACAACATCCTCAAATATTTTCTTAATTGTTGTTGTTAAGCGATCATATAGCCTAGGTAGCCTGGTAAGTTAATTCTAGATTAGATGTAGCCTACCTTTGGACAAAAGATTAATGAAAATGATAGTGCACAGACAGTGGCGCAAAAAGTGGGTATACGATACCAATTTTCAGTTGGTAAACATGGTGACGTTTTTCTGTGGGCGGAGCTTAGGTGGAGGCAGAACGATCCCTCTGGCCGCTTCCCTAACGTCAGTTTTCAAGTTTTGTTAGCTTGTTTTTTAACAATGACTGGAGATAATCCGATTTTATCTTAATGTGTAAGGTCAGTCACTGTCCAGGACCGCGATTGCTATTTGCAAAAGTTAATTTTAACGGACGGAACTAGACTGGCTGATCCGTAGCCGTTACACGCTCACTCAATGGACGATCTGACAGGATTAATGTTACCTCGGTTGAGTGGCCTGACTTCTACACCTATCCGATATAGAAACCGAGCGTAAAGAGAAACTGAGGGCATATAAATCTTTAGATGCCTATAACTATGTGCTGAATGGTCACGTACAAGACTTGTGTGTGTACGATCCGCAGTTCTGCCCAGCCAGCGCCAAGAAGACCACAATGTAAACAGTTAGGGTGACCAGATGAGATTGGCTGAAATTCGGGACCGGGGGGGGGGGTGTTTGGGGGTGGGGTGGGTTGTTTATGGGGGAGTGAGATTGTTGACGGGGGGGGGGGGGGGGGTGTAGGGGGTTTGTAGGCTGCTGTATCATGTACCGTTTGAACTGACGCGCTACAGCGACCTGTCACATTTCAAAGAGCCAAAACGTTATTAATTGTGTGAATCTCGTAAAAATATTGACAGAATCGGACAGCTGTGGATTTGTTCCATATCAAAAGTAACCTGTCTGTCTTGTCTGTCAGTGTAAGTGTCCTCTTTGTCCGCGATTTTTCACTGCGTGAGAAAATGGATGTGTAGCGTGAGAGTGTGTGAAAAGGGTCAATTGCGTGAGTCTCACGCTCAATGCGTGAGAGTTGGCAGCCCTGAAAGCCTATAATAAAAGATATAATGAATTTCAAACCTATTTTTTTCAATGATCAACAGTCTGTCATTAGTCTTAAGTCTGCTACTAAAAAACAGCATGTTGGGTTCCGGTACACCAGTCATGTCAACGTAACGAATGAAAGAAAATTTGCTTATCAATATGTATCTAAATTCGCGCCTACATCTTTCTAGAACTTCAAAAAAGAAACAGAAAATGAGCCGCCGGCAGGGGCCGACTCAACCTCCACGGACAGTTTTTAATATTTTATCAGACAATAACTAAGATTTTGCTTTAGTATAATTTTCGGGACAATTAGGGTCGGATTCGGGATTCGGGACAACAGCTCAGATTTCGGGACTGTCCCGAATTTTTCGGGACATCTGGTCACCCTGTCAGTGACATTACGGTGCAATTTAATGATGTGAATATTTTCTAGAAATAAAAATTCCAGATACAGCATATTCATTTTTCATTGATTCTAGCACCCAACAACACAACAAGATGACATTTAATAAAAATAATAACAATTTAAGCTCCTTATTATGTAGCCGAATCTGTGCTGGTTTGTATTAGCCACCTGCAGTTTTCCCTTCTTTTTTTTTTTTATTTTTTTTTTATTTTTTATTTTTTATTTTTATTGAATTTTAAGAATTACAAGAATTCAGTCAGGGGTACAATGATTAAACTAAATAAACAAAAATAAAAAGACAAACAAAGAAGTGACAAACTTAAAAGTTAAACAAAAATGTGAAAATGTTTACATATAGATACACACTTTGCAGCTTTCTTATTTTTCAAACCCAGTATTGTTTTTAGGTATTGTTGAATTTCTGCTCTCAAAATTACAAATAAAGGCTTGTTTCCTCCAAATTTACATTTATGAATACTAAATTTAGCTAACAGAAGAAGCAGATTAATTAAATAGTATTCCTTATGAAAAGATTGGTCATAAAGGAAAAAACCAAATAACACATTTTTAAAGCAGAGTTGAAAGCTGGGCATGATATGAGCCTTAACAAAGGAGCAGAAATCTGACCAAAAACAAACTGAATGAGGACAACTCCAAAATAAATGATAAGATGTTTCATCATGTAGATCACAAAATGTACAAAATGTATCAATATCACAATTAAATCTGTTCACAAGATAATTATTACATGGGTAATATTTATAAATTAGTTTAAGAGAAATTTCTTTGATTTTGTTTGTGACTAAATATTTATGAGGAAGTTTCCAGATTTTACTCCATATCAGATTATCAGCACAACCATTCCAAAATGATATAACAGCAGGTCTGGAGACAATATCCCTTTGAAACAAAGCCCGTACACAACGGTTATTATTTTTAGTATAGGAAAGAGAAAAACAGATACGGCCAACTTCACACTGTAAAAAAAAAAGTTGGATGAACTTAAAAAAGTAAGTTACCTGGTTGCCTTAAAATTTTGAGTTAATTGAAATTAAAACTTTGAGTTAATACAACAAAGGAGATTAGTTTAATAAATAGAAACTCAAAATATTATGTTATCTGAACTACATTAATTATCTAAGTTGATTTGACAAAATATAAAAAGTTGTGATAACAAATCATGAAAATAATTTTTTACAGTGCAGTGTCAGCAGGATCCAATGAGTATGGAGATGGCAAAGGGCAGGTATTTTTAAGAAGCATCTTTAGACCAGAGGGAACAGCATCCATAACCACAGCAAAATCTTTAGGAGTAACTGGAATATTATATTTAGAAAGAAATTCGGAATAGGTCAACATAAGTCCTTCATGGTTATACAGTTGGCTAACAAAAACGATATCATTACAAAACCAGTTCATAAGAAATAAAGATTTAGATTTATACAAAATGTGCTTATTATTCCAGATAAAACACCTGTTTGGGGAGAAATTGTGTTTATAGATTAAATTCCAGGAAAGAAGCATCTGTTTGTGAAAATTAGATAGTTTTCAAGGAAGTTTGGCAATTCTGTAGTCACAAAGCAAAAGGAATGGAAGACCACCAACTTGAGAAAAGATAAAGTGAGGTATGATATTCCAGATAGATGTTGGTTTTTTAAGAAATTGCTTAATCCAGTTAACTTTGAAGGTGTGATTAAGGGTGGTAAAATCTAAGAAGTTCAGGCCTCCATTTTCAATTGAGTTCATAACCACAGATTTCTTTATATAATGGGTTTTATTTTTCCATAAGAAGTTAAACAGTATTTTATCAATCATTTTACAAGTATTATCATTAACTGCTAAGGAGAGCGCTGCATAAGTCTCGAGATGCCCTCTGCTTTTGTGATCAGTACTCTCCCCCTCAAGGATAGGTCTCTCAGTAACCACTGATTTAATTTTTTCTTTGTTTTGTCAATGACTGTGAAAAGTTAAGCTTACATCGTTCCTCTTCATTCTTTACAATCTTAATACCTAAATATGTGATTTCGTCTTTAATGGGAATATTACAAATTGACAGAAGATTGCTGTTTTTAAGAGACATTAATTCACACTTATTTATATTCAGATAAAGCCCTGAAGCTTTAGAGAATGTATGGACAATTTTAAGGGCTACGGGTATTTCTCCTGCATCTTTTAAAAAAAGAGTGGTATCGTCTGCCAATTGACTAATGATAAATTCACTGCCAGCAGCAGTGATACCTCTTAAAGGGCTCTGTTTAATATGATCTGCAAGAAGTTGTGTACAAAGTAAAAATAAGTATGGGGAAATAGGGCATCCCTGTCTGATACCACGACTGAGATTGAATCTGGGTGAGGTGCCATTACGCAGCTTGATTGAGCAATTTGCTGCAGTTTTCCCTTCGTTTTGCCTCCAGCTAGCGCTGTGACGTAACTGTGACGTCGGCTCGAAGTTGGTCTATAGAGCATCACAGTCCCGCCCACAGCCTGAGAGAGCGTTGGTGCCGGAAGTAAATTTCCCATTCATTTCTCCCATTGACATTTTGTTAAATCCATGTTTGTTAAATCTAAAGAGTATAAGAGCATGTCTGGGGATAACCAGCTACGGCTGAACTCATAAGCATACAACATATCATTTCGAGTGAAAAAACGAAGAGAAAATCCAAAAAAAAAGTCAATGGTACAAGCCTGTGTACATATTTTCATTTCCAAGCAAACGAACTACTCCTCCCATAAACCACCGCGCCTCACTAAAGTCGACTGAAAGCCACCATGAAAGAGCCTTTTGAGTGACTTCCAAATCTGACGACGGCAACGTGAACTTTTTCCTCCAGTGAATTTTATATAGTGAATGTACAGGGAAACTCCTCGATTTACTGAAGCTTATGCAAATGCAAAAACATTGAGCATCTGGCTCACTGATAGGCTGTGCTGGGGCAACTGCACATCCAATGGCGCGGGGTCGTCTCTGAGGTGCGACCAATGAACTTAGCCCTACGTCATTACGCGATCTTCAGTCTTCACGCGCTTTCGCGGGGTTTCAGACACGTGACACGACTTCCACCAATCAGATGCATCACTGTGGGATTGTGGGATTGTTCAGGATTGTCGGTAATGAAGTACTTATCCAATACATCGCGAATAAAAGGGATTTATCTTAAAACAAGGTTAGTGCCCCATGAACTTTTGGCGTTTATATGAGCATATACAATCACTTAGTACAGCCGTAGCTGGTTTTAAGTCTACCATGTATGGTTACGTTTTTATGGCTTATATCCCAAATGTCAATGGAGAAATTGTATTGAATTTTTACTTCCGGCACCGGCTGTGGGCGGGACTGTGATGCTCTATTCGGTTGTTAAGTCTGACGTCACGCGTGACGTTTAGCCTCTTCCGGGCCCAAGCGTTCCGCTCGTCTTTCAGATCCTGGACTACATAAACCCTTTTCTTAAAGGGCTTTCTTCGCTTCAGTGCCAGTGGGTGTTACTAGGGATTAAGGGATAGCACCCACTGGCGCCAAAGTTTCTTCATTCGTTTAAGATTTGTAACTTACCTAATCAACTGCCGACATTTTCTCTTATCTTTCCCGTCACAGGGAAAGCGGTAGATGCAGTTAAATGTCACTTTTTTTTTTTAACTCCGATCTATTTAAACTACACGGGGACACGTTAAAACTCCGGCGAAAGCGGTAGGTAGGTAGAGAGGACGCGGCCTTTGGACCCAGAAACAGTATTATCGGAGAGCGCTTACGTCACGACTTAACAACCGGATATGCAGCGCATAGGGGCGCAGCACCATGGCATGGGGGGCGCCAAAGCGATGGTAAAAAAATAAATAATTAAATTAAATTAAAAATATATATATTGTATTTCCTATATGTAGCTGCTGTTGTGCGTTTCTAAATCATTTCTGCATTTCCTCAAAGTTATATAAAATTTTAGAGGACTAACAGGCTAGAGTAGGCGCCCTCATGGAGAAGGGGGGCGGGGTAATGTCGCGAGCGGGCGGGGGCGCCGTGAGCGCTGAGCGAGCAGGTACGACTAGTGAGTTGTCGTCGAAAAAGATGGATAAAGCAAAATGCTGGGGGGCTAAAAATAGAAAAAGAAAGAGGGAAAAGGAGATGGCATGTCGATTGGTGTGACAGCAGCTAAATAAGTGCATGGTGAAAGCCAACAGGTAGGATTTAAAGTGTGACATCCAGACATGTAGGCTGTCTCTCTGGCCATCGGGACTACCGGGAGATTCCTGGTGGGCCAACGTTCTTTTTCAGCCGATACATCCTGATCCTAATATTTATTTATTTATTTTTTAACGTCCCATAAAACTCGTACATCGGCGGCCCATTCGTTGTTTTTTTTTTTGCTTAATTGGTTAGTGCCGGTGTAATGCATTGGTCAAAAAAAGTCAGCGTTAGTTTTTTTTTTCGACACCTGCCCATGAAACATGTCATCATGTGCATCTCTTTCAAGTATAGAAATTAGTACAAAACTAATTATGAAAGTTTCCTTTATTTTTCAGTGCATTTGTTTTACAATATAGCCTATGGCTATTACTATCATGGGATTAATATTATAACTATTATTATGTAGGCTAGTGTAATGTAGACAGACACTAACTAAAAGAGTTTAGAATTTGTCTTTGTTTAATTTGCACCCTGAATATGGGTTGGAGCTTTTAATTTTGAACTCTCAAAGTGCACCAGACTGATGAATTTAACATTAAAGAACACAAAATTTTCTTGCGGGGGTGCTGCATACCCCCAAAAATAGTTGCTGCATATCCCTCTGACACTGTGTAGTTGCGCCCCTGTGTACAGAGATTACAGAAACCAGGTGGATTTGATATGAAGTGATTTATTACATTGTTATTGTGTTCATTTACATAGCTACATAATTGCATATTACTTTAGGATTAATGTTTTAAAGATAGCTTCAATTTTTAATACAGCAACATGAAAATTATTGAAAAGATCAGGGATAGGCAACGTCGTTTCTGGAGTGCCGCTGTCCTGCAGAGTTTAGCGTCAACTAAATGATAAAAACCGATAAAAACCTAGCAGCAGTATTAATAATCCTAGAGATGATGATTAGCTTGTTTATGTTTGATTAGGGTTAGAGGAGCTAAACCCTGCACCCAGGACCGACATTGCCCTTCCATGTTATAGATTAAAAATGAAAGTAAAACGGCAAGTAGGTGGTGGCAAGTTACTGTCTTTATAAATGAGTCATTCATTCAAACTTCTCGTTCAAATCAGGAATTCTTTAATGAAACACTGTTGTGTGGCTCGCAGGAGATCGACGCTCACAGTGCCAGGTCCAGAAGTAAGACCAGGGCATTAAAAGGTGAACATGATGGATCGTCAGACAGGCTCAACTGTGACAGGTCGTCGTCGTCGTTATAGGGTGACGAATTTAACGATAACGGATCGCCAGTTAGACATAACAGGTCGAGTTGCAGGCACACATACAGTTTAACGGTGTCCTGCCACGGAAAGATTTTTGCCAGCTGAGCTGATGATTATCTTCACCTGTGGCTACGAGAGAACATCAGATCAGTAGCGTGAGTCGCATTGGAGTGACGTCAACTCCCCTCTTCGTTTGATTGGCTAGAAGAGGAGATGTCAATCTAGAACAACGCATTCTCATCCTAGTGCGTCATATAGGTGACGGTGACGCCATATGACATTTAGTCGAAATCCTACGCACATGGCACCCTTTAGCGTCAATATAACAGGCACTGTTATGGGTAGGTTTAGGTCTGGGGTAGGGTTAGGGTGTCAAATGACGCCTTGGGATTACAACCGCTGCGTCTCATATTGACGCTAAAGGGTGCCATATGCGTATACACTGAAAACCCTAATAAGTTGATTGAACTCAATTGATTTGAGTAAACTCGTTCCCTCAATTTAATTGAGTAATGGGGTTTCCCAAAACGTGCATATTTAAGTTTACTTAACTTGGTGCTTATGTAGACTTGACTTAAATTGTTTAGTTCACCAAACTTGACGATTATTTAATGTACTTAAACAATAAAGTTCATTTAACTTAGTGTTAATTTCAAGTGTACTTGTATATTTAAGTTAACTCAACATGAAAATTTAACTGAAATTAGAATTTAGTTCTAAATTTAAAAGTTATTATTTTGACACTAAGCTTTGTGCACACTGCACTTAAATAAAACAATGAACAACATATTGATCCTTTGAGTCTTTATTGACCAAAATGTACATAACTCTAAAGGTGGCAACAATGTCCAATATTAAGTAGTGCACTACATCAATTGTACAACTCTGATCACTTAAACGTTACACTTAAGTCTCACATTTGTGTCAATGTAGTGAACATGTAAACGTAATGTATACATTCTTTTTAAATTTTACAATTTGGATGAAATCAAACGTGTTGGCAAGTGATTTTGGGTAATTCAGTTCTAGAGCGTAGATCAGACCGAAGAGGAGACACATAGCCTGTGGGAGGTCCTGCATTTTTTGTAGAAGTTAAATGCAAAGAAATGCTCGAGTTCAGTGTCCTCAAATAAGATGTCCACTGGCACAAGGATGGAGTTGCGATGATCAGACACCTAGTAAAAAAACAGGCATAAATAGAGTATTGCGATCAGGAATCAAATGTTTATCAATGCATGTTTATCAGAACGTCCCAATCCCAAATTATATGGACAAGTATGCATTTGACTTTATGAAAATGTACATGTTTCCAGCAAAGACAATACTTTTTTTTAATTATACTGTATAAATGACAATTTATTAATTTCAAGACTTGGCCACATTTGTATTTTAAATGAATAGTTCACCCAAACATGAAAATACACTCACTCTCAGGCCATTCAATATATAAAGGAGTTTTTTTTATTATTATTTCATCTGAAAAGATTTGGAGAACTATAGCATCACATCACTTGCTCACAAATTGATCCTCTGTAGCAAACGGGTGTTGTAAGTAAGAGTCCAATGAGCGAACTTGTGGATTAATTGTGGACTATTGTGATGTTTTTATCAGCTCTTTGAACAAGTTTAAGCACCTGTTCGCTAAAGAGGATCAATTTGTGTGCAAGTGATGTAATGCTAAATTTCTCCTAATCTTTTCAGATGAAGAAACAAACTCATCTTCATCTTGAATAGTCTGAAGGTGAGAACATTTTCTGCAAATTTCCATTTTGGGGTAAACTATTGCTTTACAGTTTTTTCTGATTGCTTAAGCACATTTTTTGTAACTATTGGCTATTTTTGCAAAACTCTACACACAAATAAGAACACCTTTCACCCAATTATCAAAACATTGTAGTTCTCTTGCAAAAGCGAACACAGCTAGATTAACTCTTCACACCTTCGTAAAAATGGTGTTTTCGTATCAAACAGTAAACACAAGCCATCATCTACTAAGCACACAATGTGCCAACTACACACTGATGGTATGAATACAAAACACATCTGTCTTTTGCTTTCTCTGTGTACAGATGTCAATTTGAGGTCATATTTTTGTCATAGTGTCTGTAAACATACAATGATCCAAACTTCAAGTATTGGTGTTTATTCACACTCATCAAAACCAAGACAAAGTCAGAACACAAAATAGTAATTTAAAAAATAAATAAAAAAAATCAGCCTACATCATGTCGTCTTTCTGGGTCCGGCCACAAAGTTTCGTCCACATCGCATGCGATATCCTCTAGTCCAAGGCACCGGGGAAAATATCTCCTTGAATGCCGTTTCCAGGCCTGACATGATGCCTGGTAAATATCTCCACATGCCTCCTCCATTGCCTGTAAAAGGGCTACCTGTTGATGAGGATGACGGTCGTACACTTTCCAGCGCCAGGCAGAGAAGAACTCCTCGATGGGATTTAAGAATGGAGAGTATGGAGGGAGGTTGAGTGCCATGAAGAATGGGTGGTCTGTAAACCAGTTGCGGACCAAAGCAGCCCTATGGAAACTAACATTGTCCCATATGATGACATATCGGGTATGCTCTGGTCTCTGAACAGTGAGCATGTCATGTAAGGTGTCCAGGAATGCAATAATGTGTGCAGTGTTGTGTGGGCCTATGGTTGCATGATGGTGAACAACACCATTTTGGCTTATAGCTGCACACATGTTTATGTTACCACCATGTTCTCCTGGGACATTGATGATGGCACAGTGTCCAATAATGTTCCTGCCACGTCTCCTGGTTTTACTGAGGTTAAAACCAGCCTCATCTACAAAAAGTAGCTCATGTCCCATGGCATCTGCTTCTAGTTCTAATCACTCTCTGGACAAGACAAAAGAAATGCAACACATCAGGCCCATGCACAGCACTACAGTATGCACTTCCAAATTCAGAACCAATGACACTATAGCTTACCTGCGCATAGTCATATCGCAGTTGCTTTACACATTCTGTGTTTCTCTCAAAAGGAACTCTGTAAATTTGCTTCATTCTTATTCTGTGGCGCGCAAGTACACGCCTAAGTGCAGAAATGCTTACACTGTGTATATTTTGAAAGATGGTGTCATTATCAATTATGCGCTGCTGTATTTCACGCAGTCTTATTGCATTATTGGCAATCACCATGTTCACTATATGGGTCTCTTGCTCTGGAGTGAACATTCTTCCTCTGCCCCCAACATCTGGACGTCTAGCAATTCTGTAAAGTAACAATTTCAGGATTTTTGCATGTATGGTACTGTTGTGTTTCTCGTTAGAGTATGGCAGTGCTAAAAAGTACTTACCAATTCTCATTTCGAAATGTCCTAATGATGCTTGCCACAGTGTAGCAGCTCAAATTAGGCTGAACCCGTTGGCCAGCTTCCCTCAGGGTCATCCCATGGTTGATGACGTGGTCCACTATTGTAGCTCTGATGTCATCAGTTATTCTATTTCTTACTCTTCTTACCCTTCCTCTTTCCCCTCCTCGTCCTCTTCTTGCTCCTCCTTGTCCTCTTCCTCCAACTTCTTCACCTCCACATCCTCTTCCTCCAACTTCTTCACCTCCACATCCTCTTCCTCCAACTTCTTCACCTCCACATCCTCTTCCTCCAACTTCTTCACCTCCACCTCCAACTTCTTCACCTCCACGTCCTCTCTCTCGGCCTCCTCTGATTCCCACTCTTCTAACTCTTATTGCTCCTTCCATTGTACTCCACACAGACAGCTTACCTGTGGCTTATTTATAGTGCTTAGGCTGATTGCAAAGTGAACTAATTATCTAAAACAGTTTTCACATTGGAAAGTGTGCCAGACAGTTGGCAAAATAGTGTTAATGATAGGCATACATGTGTATAATTTTGCTATGAGTGTGTTGGAAATTTGATAATTGAGTGTAAGCAGTGAGTTGTGTTTAAAGTTCTGCAAAAAGAGTGTTGTGCAGTGAATTGTGCCTACAGTTTTGCAAAGTGTGTGTTACAAAATTGCAAACTGAGTGCAAAGCAGTGTTTGTGCTTTTAGTTTTGCAAACTCAGTGAGTGGTTTTGCTATACGTATTAATAGTTTTAGAAATTGTGCTACAAGAATCACAATTAGCGCTTAAGCATTCAGAAAAAACTGTAAAATCAACATGATTTTAAAATGCTTGACAAATGGGAGCACAGGTGGTTCTTTTAATGTAAACAGGTTAAGAACAGATGAACTTACTTTTCAACATGACTTGAAGAAAGAGGAGTCATCATCTCCAAGCATGATAGGTAGTCCTCGAATCACAAGGGTCCGGACCTCCCTTGGCTGGGCTGACTTTAGAGGAAAACACGAAATTCCATTACTGCCAGAACTACTAATCAATATATTTTAAGCACTTTTGTGAGAATAGGCTATACGATTAAATGCTGACAAAATTAAAAATTAGTCACCCTCAAGTTAATCCAAACCTGTATAAATTTCTTTGCTCAGCTGAATACAAAGGAAGAATACATTTTGAAGAATGTTTGTAACCAAGCGGTTTTGGGCCACCGTTGACTTCTACATGCTAAAAAGAAATACTAAGAACATCAATTGTACCCAAAATTGTTAAATTACAAACATTCTCCAAAATATCTTCCTTTCTGTTCAGCGTTAACAAAGAAATGTATACAGGTTTGGAACAACTTAAGGGTGAGTAAAAGTTATCCTTTAAGTTATCTAAAATAAGACAAAATTACTAACCTTTATTTGATTTAAAAAGTTAGCCAAGTACCGACCAGGAATCCCTCTTTTGGGTTTAAAAAGGTCCATGAACCGTGGACTATATCTATCAAGTTCTCGTAGAAATCCTGCTTTAGGTTTTTGCCAGTAATTATGTTGAACTCCAAGCAGATCTGAGGGAGACACGGGCAGGTCACAGAATCACATTAGCGTGCACATAGACATGCTTTAAATAATTAGGAAATAAGTCGATTTCTCAATCAATCAGAAATGTATCATGAAATTATTGTCAATTACTGGTGAAACTGACAAAGTTTGCCCGGGAAAAATAACCCACATGGTCTAAGCAGTAGCTGCCATGTTCTTTCTTGCACAGAAAACAAGATAATCAAATATGCATGTATCTCACAGGTAAAATAAGAAATAAGCTGTTGACATTTCAATAATCATAGCAGCTACCATCACAAAATCATGAAGAAAATATAGTTAATTAATGTCGAGGTTGTCAAAGTTTGACCAGAAAAAAAAAACATCACTAACGTTAGCTGCCATGTTCTTTTGGCGAGAAATACACGATTACACAATGATTAAGTTTATATTACACATTTAAACATATTTCAGTTTTAAAAAGTCACACAAAATAACTTTATATCTTAATAATTGTACTTACCGAGAATGGTACACAAAGAAAAACTCCCGTCTTGAAATTTGCACTGGTGGTGTCAGCGAGACGATGCGAAAATCAGCAATTTTGTAATCCACCAATCAGTACATTAGTTCTCTTGTTGCCAGGCAGAACTGCTTGCGTGGCCAATCGCATTAGAGGAAGACCAGAGAGACATTTTAATTAAACGGATTTGAAATTAATTTGATTTAACGTTAAACATAATGTGTTGTTGTGTATTTCTGTTATTTTGTATATTTTTAAATGAGACTTGGGAGGTGGCTGTGAGGAACTCTTTCATGCATTTTGGCACGTTGCATAATATGTGAACGTGCCTGTTTATATAAATGTATGAACTTATATTAAAAGGCTACTGAGTGAAAACGTCTCCGGTTACTTTCGTAACCTCGGTTCCCTGAAAGGCAAGGAACGAGACATTACGGATGTCGTATATGGAACAACTCTCTCTTATCCTTCACTTCCGCTGAAATCTTATAGGCTAACGCCAGCAACGCTGGCCAATTGACGCAAATATGCAAATACTGAAACCCCGTTGCAGTATAATGCAAGTGCAGCGTCAATTCCTCCTCAGAATCGAACAGAACGCCAAATCAATAGCGAACACGGCGGCGAGCGTAATGTCTCGTTCCTTGCCTTTCAGGGAACCGAGGTTACGAAAGTAACCGGAGACGTTCCCTTTCAAGGCTACGGAACTTCGACATTACGGATGTCGTATATGGGAACTGTATAGAATCCCGCCGTGGAAGCAAGCAAACCACAGAACAGAACCCAATACAAAACCCCGACACCGCCCCCCCAGAATGCCAGCATTTTGATAGGACGAGACTGGCCAATAGCGAGCCTCTAACCTCTGATAGGTCCAAGGGGACGAATCACAAACTCACAAAACACTGCCAGAATTTGCATATCCCGAGCAGTATAACCGGGGGAAGTCTGCACTGTAGACCAACAGGGCAACAACAACAGTAAAATAAGGCCAACGCATAGCGGTGACAACAGTCTTAATACACATAAGCACACAGAACAACTCATGAGCAAAGCGCAGAGAGCTCTAAATGCTGTGCAAGAATTCAACTCACCGAAAGCACTTGAGACGCCACAGAGGGTAAATCCAACTTGTAAAACCTGGCGAACGTATTCTGAGAAGACCAGCCAGCCGCAAGACATAAATCCTGAATAGACATACCCTTAGTCCAGGCCCACGAAGAGGCGATCGCCCTGGTCGAATGGGCCTTAACATTGAGGGGGCATTCCTGTCCCATACAGTCATAGGCCAAAAACAATAGCGTCCACAATCCAGTGAGCAAGCCTCTGTTTAGAGACTCCCCGTCCCTTATTGCATCCACCAAAGCACACAAATAGCTGGTCCGAGCTTCGGAAAGCAGCCGAGCAAGAGATGCACTCCCGGAGCGCTCTGACTGGGCAGATAGCACTTTGAGCATCCGAACCTAGAGAGGTTGATGGCTCAACAGACAGGGCAGGCAAAGAAACAATCTGCGCCCTGAACGGGGTATTGAGCGATTTAGGGACATAACCCGGCCTCGGTCTGAGAGTCACGTTACAGTTTCCGGGTCCAAAGCGAATACAATCTTCGCCGACAGAGAAAGCCTGTAAATCCCCAACCCGCTTCGCCGAAGCGAGAGCGAGAAGCAGCGCCGTTTTAATCGAAAGCTCCTTAACTGCAATCGACACTAAGGGTTCAAAGGGCGGCCGTGACAAAGCTTCCAAGACCAAAGTCAAATCCCAAGGCGGCACGGAAGGCGGCCGTGCAGGGCATAATCTCCTAGGTCCTCTAAGGAACCGAGTCACCAACGCATGTCTACCGATAGACTGTCCATTAACAGGCGGGTGAAACGCAGCAATAGCAGCTACGTATACCTTCAGGGTGGATGGCAGGCTCCCTTCGTCCATTCTGTACTGAAGGAAGCGTAGAATATCCGACACCGAGCAGTTCGCTGGGTCTAAACCGATATCCTGACACCATTTAGAGAAAACACCCCACTTCAGAGTGTACAGGCGCCGGGTAGACGGGGCTCGCGCTTCCGCAATGGTATTTTGAACCCGCGAATGAAGCACATCGATCCCGCTCAGCGTCCCTGCAGCGGCCACACATGGAGCCTCCACAGCCCGGGGCTGGGATGCCAAATCGATCCGCTCGCCTGAGACAGTAGGTCCTTCCTGAGCAGAATTTCCCACGGTTGCTCCGTTAGTAACTCTACCAAGTCCGCGAACCAGGGCTGATTCGGCCAGTACGGGGCCACTAGAGTCACCACCACCTTTTCCTCCCTGATTTTGCACAACACCATGGGCAAAATATTCACCGGAGGAAAGGCATAGAGACGGGCTTTCGGCCATTGCGCAGTTAGCGCCCGGGGGGAACGGGACAGCGAGAAAAACATCCGACAATGCGCGTTCTCGCTCGTCGCGAAGAGGTCGATCTCCGCTCTGCCGAAACGATCCCATATCAGTTGAACCGTCCCGGGGTGAAGCCTCCATTCCCCTTGAGGAATCCCGTTCCTCGAGAGCATATCCGCCCCCCGATTTAGAACACCGGGGATGTGTGTCGCTCTCACCGAGAGAAAGAACCGATCCGCCCACAGCAGGAGAGATTCCGCCTGCTTGAATAGGTCCCTGGAATGCAAACCGCCTTGGCGATTGATGTAAGAGACCACAGAAGTGTTGTCGGTTCGAATCAACACATGCCGCTGTTCCAGTCGAGACCGGAAAACTTTTAGGGCTAGAGAGCACTTTTGGGCAAAGTTAGTGACTGAATAACGCCGCGAAAGCGGAGTGGTCTGCGTTTGAACTGAGTGTGTACCCGAGCCGAATTACATTCAACACCCACGGCGAAATGCCCGGAATAGCTTCCCACGCTGTCTGGAAACGACTGAGTGTGGGCCGAACTAAACCTGCGGTCATCGCCGCTGTGTGAGGGCTGGGAATAGACACCTCGCGCTTCCCGCGAGGTGCCTTTATAGTTAACGACCGTGACTCTGCGCTGCTTAAGGGCAGGGTGGGTAACACAGTGTGTGGTGCAAGAGGAGAAAAAAGCTCTGTTTGTGAAGAAGTAATTTGCTTTATTTTGAACAACACACAACATTCACAACATAACTGCACGTGTCGCTCGCAGAACTCTGAGGGACCACGTGCTCCCGAGCGCGTCGCTTGGACGCGGGGCCATCCTGGCGCTCTTCTCTCCTCTTGCCGGAGCGGTCAGGGAGACTGCTTGGGTCTCGCCGGGGACGAGGCGGGCTTCCTGCGCGGGCTCCTCTGAGCCGGCCTCTTGTTTCCCGCTCCATGCCACTGTCCGCTTCGGCCTTTACGGGCATCCGGTCCCGGATGGGGCGCTAACTGGCGCCCTCCGCGGAATCACGTGACTCATCGCCTTCGCTTTCTTCTGAGTCTCGGAATACCGCTCGGTTACCTTCTCTACCGCGTCCCCGAACAGGCCTGCAGGGGAGATCGGTGCATTTAGCAGCGTCTTCCTGTCCGCTTCCTGCACGTCCGACAAGGTGAGCCACAGGTGTCTGTGGAGGACCACCAAGTACCCCATCGAGCGGCCAATCGCCTGGGCCGAGCGCTTCGTGGCCAGGAGCGCGAGATCCGTGGCCGAACGGAGATCCCGAATGGCGTCAGCGTCGACCGAGGCGGCGCCATCCAGAGCCTTCAGCTGCTTGGCCTGCAGCACCTGAAGCACGGCCATGGCGTGTAGTGCGGAAACCGCCTCCCCCGCGGCGCCGAAGGCCTTGTTCGCCTGGTGGGCCGTAAACCTGCAAGCTCGGGACGGCAGGCTGCGGTCCGAGACCAGGGCGGGAGCCGACGGGCAGAGATGTGCGGCGACGGTCTCCTCAACAGGGGGGATGCGGAGGTATCCATGGTCCCCCGCCTCGTCCACGGGGGCAAACATGGCCTGGGTTGAAGTGAGGGTGCGCGCCGACTGCGGGGCCGCCCACGACTTCACCACGTGCTCATGTACGTCCGGAAAGAACGGTGTTCCTCTTCTCGAAGCGGCCTGACGGCGGCTCGATTGGAGGAACCACGAATCAAGCTTGCTCCTAGATGGCTCGTCGGGAGCTTTCCAAGACAAATCCAGTTCCTCGACGGCCTTAGAGAGGATCCGGAAGAGCTCCTCCTGCAGGTCCGCCAGGTTCTCTTGCTCCGTGGTAGCCAGCGGAGCGGCCCGCTCCGTACCCCAGTCGTTCTCGGAGGCAGACAAGGACATAGAGTCTTCCTCCTCGCTCGCCCCGAAGGACACGAAGTCAGCGACCTCGCGAGGGGGTTGAAAGGCAGGGTCGGGGAAACTCACCGGGGGTCGAACCTCGACTCCGCGGTTGGGGGGGCCTGCCAGCGGCTCGGAGGCGGCAGCAGGCCCAATCCCCGCAGCAGCGCGAGCTTCGTCCCGCCTGGCCTTGAGGGCTCGGAGGGACATATCCGCACAGGAGTCGCAGGACCCTCCGTCCCTGAGGGCTGACTCAGCGTGGGCCAGCCCCATGCACGCGACACAAAACAGGTGCATGTCTGGGGGCACTATGGGGCCCGAGCACAGGTTGCAAGTGGTCGCCATCGGATGCTGGAGACAGTTCAGGTATCTCCGGCGCACCTTCAACGACTGCGAATAATCCAATATTGTAGAGTAGTATCAGCTTTCTAGCACACGATTTTGAGCGTGAAGAGAGAGATTCTGAGGAGGAATTGACGCTGCACTTGCATTATACTGCAACGGGGTTTCAGTATTTGCATATTTGCGTCAATTGGCCAGCGTTGCTGGCGTTAGCCTATAAGATTTCAGCGGAAGTGAAGGATGAGAGAGAGTTCCCATATACGACATCCGTAATGTCGAAGTTCCGTAGCCTTGAAAGGGAACTGTGCAACCCCCGCATTACAAAAACACTTGTATATGGGTATTAAAGTTTATTTATCAAGTTTAGAGTATCAGGTTTTAAAAAAAAAAATTCAAATCAGTTTATTTCCATTACGATCAATAATTGTAATTGTAATACAATGAAAGCCATTTGTTTTTTCTGGTAAAATATGAATGACACCTTGCACTTACAGAAAGCATGTATATTATCATTTCACAGTCAAGAAAACAACATTTGTGAAAATGACCTTTGTAAGGATTACTCATGATTTTGAGCTCACAGCACTTGAAATCTTAAGTTTATGAATTCTGAAGGTAAATAAGTTATTTAAACTAAGTTATTTTAAAGTAACAGGGCCAAAATGCAAAATTTTAAGTAATGCTTAGTCAAGTACACTTGATTGATTAAGTAAAGACAACATTAGGGTTTACAGAAATGTCACAAGCGTCAACTGTATGACGCCTTGGGATGAGAACGGGCTGTCTACTAGTGGACCAATGGTGACGCTTAAGCCCACCCTAATTTACATGAAACACGAACTGCAACATTTGGAAGAGCAAGCGCAGAACATGGAAAGAAGAGTGAAGAGAAAAAACAGCACAAGCGTACAAAAAATGAATTATGAGTAGAAAATGAAAGAGAGCGCAAAGTACAGAGCAATAAATCCAAGGAAAACATAATTTTAAAGAAACCATGAACATAATTTTAAGTTTTGTGAAAAATATTTTTTAATGTGTTTAAAGTTTTTTTTCATGCTTGTTATTTTTTGATTCACGCTTATTATATTTTGATCCGTGGCTGCAATACATTTGGTGGGATATTGATCCCATAGGGGGTTGGGAGTGCGTGCATATTACAAGCCATAAAGTGCGTATCATATGCAGGCGAAAACTGTGTATCATATACACGCTAAAACTATTTTTGGCGTATAAATGGCACGAGAAACAACATTCGTTCTATTACTTTCATGAGATCGGGCTCACTAAACTGATGTTTTTCACTGTGTTCTCTGTGCTTTATTGTAATAAATCTTGTGGTTTTGCGGTTGTAGCCTATTCTGCACACACACCTCCCTCCAACCCCTCAAAATTAATGCATGATTCATTATGTAACGATTAATTGACATGGGGCCATTGAATTATTAGAAAATAATGAAACCCAAGTTTCATGACGCAGAGTCCCCGTTACACGATGAGTGAACATTAGTTTTTAATGCAGTTTATCTGCTTCAAAAACAGTGCCATTATTACCTAACTAGTGAGAATTAACCAGCCCTGTGATATAAAGAAAAACGAAATTGTCAGGTAGAATTTTTATTTCCTAACAAAACCTTTAATCTAAACATCTATTGATTGATTTAATCCTGGTAAATTCTGACATTCTGCCGAGCTTTCAGTAAATCGTCTCTAATTTAATCTCTAGCACTTTCTTATTTGTCCTAGTTGTTTAAGTTTCACTCTTAATGCAAATTTATGTAATTTTTTTGCAGAATCAAAACCATGAATGCTGTAAATGCAGTTCAACTGTTCATTCTGGTTTGGACTTTTACTGCTGTCTGTCAAGCTGATGGTAAGAGAATAAACTTTCCACTAGTAACTTAATCTAAGAGTATGAAGAAAAAAGGTCAAAACTTATTAAAAAACAAGTGTATCCAGGTCAGTCCAAGTGTTTATGGCTCTGAGTATTACATCCTTTCAGGGATTCTAATTCAGAATTACTATTTGAAGTGAATAGTAAATCTGATTTCCCAATAGAGGGAAATCAATTACAGTCAAGATTACAGGATCTTGTGTTTCTCAACCGACTCTATCTGATGCACATTAAAATAAACAGTCAGGATGGTTTGTGCTGAGACTGTGGTGAATATATATTTATTGCTATTGAATATATAAGCTATAATTCATAATAAATAATAAAATATGTGACCATCCCATTACCAGATATTAAATCCTGTTCAAACTCTAATGTACAAAAACACATAATGCATTGGTTTTATTTAAGAATAGGTTCTCTAATGAAAGAGTCAATGTTTATTATATGATTCACATGGACAAAGACACATGATGTCCGGATGTGTTCAAAACACAAAAAAATATATACTAAAGATATACATATATATAACTATTTTTTTTATAATTGCTGTATTATATGATATTGTTATTTTTCAGATGAGATCAGTGTAAGCTGTGCTGATGTGACTGGAACTGTGGGTGAAGAAGTAACTTTCACCTGCAGCGTCTCTCTGAAGAAGTCTGAACACTGCATTGAATTGTATAAGTTTTATTACACTAAGAACAATAGTGACTCTGAAATCTGTAAAGAAGAGTTTCCTCAGGACTCCTGTGAACAGAGAAACAGCTTCACATGCAGCTTCAGTCCAACTACAGTAATGAAGGAACAATTCAGATTCTTTATCCAAACAAACCATGGATGGAAAGACACAGAATTCACTGTGAACATAACAGGTACCGTATGTAATACTGTTGTTTATAATTCAATAATGTTTGCAACTACATTTATTTTCAGTCGACTTACAGTGGTTTCAAATCTGTTCACAGAGACCAGCACACCTGATATTTTCACTGAAGCTCCTGGAAAGAACGGTATACATTCTATTATTGATTTTTGAGCTCCATGTTACTTAAGGAACACAGAAAACTGCTCTGTAGTCTCTTTTCTGCATATTTATCATTTTAAAAGTCATAGTTTCCCATTTGTGAAATCTCTCTAGATATTTTAATCCATGTGATTTTAGAGATGTTTAGATTTGATCTTTGAGTCTGTCAAGAAATCAGTTTGATCAGATTCTCATGTTTGCAACTCTACATTTATTTTCAATCTACTAACAGTGGTTTAAAATCTGTTAACAGAGACCATTAAATCTGGACCTGGACCTGAGGATCCTGGAAAGAACGGTATACATTCTATTATTGATGATTTTTGAGCTCCATGTTACTTAAGGAACACATAAAACTGCTCTGTAGTCTCTTTTCAGCATATTTATCATTTTAAAAGTCATAGTTTCCAATTTGTGAAATCTCTCAAGATATTTCAATCCATGTGATTTTACAGATGTTTAGATTTGGTCTGTGAGTCTGTCAAGAAATCAGTTTGATCAGATTCTCATCAGCAGAAATGTTTTGTGAAGTCTGATGTTTGATAGGCTGAAGTTGACTTTGTGATTTAAACAATTATTTAAACTGTCACTGTCATCGCTGTAGTTGTGGGCTGTTGTATCATCATCATCATCATCATCATCATGACAATCATTTACAAAATGAAACTACACCACAGAAATCCTTGTGTATTGCAAAAAGAAGATGCTTCTGGGCCACAGACATGATGATGACAACAGCAACCGTCCAGAAAATGAGATCTGACACAGCAGAAAGTGTTGAGTTTGGTTTGACTTTAAATGGAAAGATCATGAAAGACAAAAGCTTTATAGGAACTCAATAAACTATATCTGTACACACAGTATTATCTGTTATACCTCAAACTGCTGAACTATATAACTCTATATAATCGTTCTATATAATAGTGTAGGTTTTAACACTCTTGTTTCTGTTTTATATTGATTTCCGGGAAACAGTTATATGATCTCTGTGGTGTGTGTGTGTTAACATTGTTACATAGTGCTTATATTGCCTATAAATATAGCATTAATTAGATGGATTAGTGGCCCAAGATATAAAAAAAATATGATCGATCATCACTGACAAGTCCAAATAAGCCTACAGTGCACATCCCTATTAAAATGCACACACACACACACACACACACACACACACACACACACACACACACACACACACACACACACACACACACACCCCACACACACACACACACACACACACACACACACACACCGTACTGAGGTATGATTTATACTGTGATGTTTTTTAAAGAAAATGTATAAATCTGGAAGAAATGGAAGAGTTGTTTGTAGTGCCAGAAAAGGTTCTTTATGGCACTGAGAAAATGGTTCTTTAAAGAAGTTTTCACAAAACGGTTCATCAGGGAAACAAAAATGGTTGTTCTGTGTCATCGACGTGCAAAACCCTTTTTGGTTCTTTCTGGCACCTTTATTTTTAACGAAGTCAAGCCTGTGTAAACATTAAGCAATGTCATAAAAATAATGAATGTTAATTTTATATTTGTTAAATTATATCAAAGTGTTTTTTTTTTACTTTTAAAATTTTGTACCTGCAATTTTCTAATGCTGGAAACAATGTTGTTTTGTACAGGATTCTTTTCCTAAGAAAAATGGAATGAATAAATACGCCTGTGATACTATCAAAAGATGAATATCTGGAAACTTTTTTTTTTCTCATAACATACAGTATACCAGAACAACTAAAGTGCTGAAAGATAGCCGCACAGAGATTATCTGAACGTATGCCAATAGATATTCGTAGATTTTAGAAGAGATTTGCAGAATGATTTCAGTTTTTGTATAAGCCAAAGCCTAATGATTTTACTATAAGTTTAGATCAACCTTGAGATTCGTTTTCTGAAATAATATGAGCAATGAATTAAATTTATGAATTCGGCAGATGTTTTTATCCACAGCACCATACAATAAAGGTTTACATTTGATCAGTTCATGCATTCTCTGAGAATCAAACCCATGACCTTGTCTAACCTTTACCGCCATATACATATTTACTGTTCTGAGAAAGAAAACGTCTCGGTTACTAATGTAACCCTCGTTCCCCGAAGGAGGGAACGGGAGACGTGACGTCGACGTGACGACGTTAGGGGATCACTTCAGGGAGCCCTATCAACTTCGAGTATCTAAAGAACAAGCCAATGAACGTTGGCGTGCGTGAAACGCGTCACGCGCCCCGCCCCGCAGCGCGGGTATAAACAGGAAGCGGACGCCGCACTCATTGTTTTTCGCTGAGGAGCCGAGATAGAGACGGCCGTACAGCGATGGTCAGCAACTGTGGCAGCGGGACGTCACGTCTCCCGTTCCCTCCTTCGGGGAACGAGGGTTACATTAGTAACCGAGACGTTCCCCTTCAGTCGCTCACGTTCGACGTGACGTCGACGTGACGACGTTAGGGGATCCCTATGGAAGACGCCATCGGTTGCTGCCACATCCAGCGCCCTACGGAAGGCTCTCAGACCCCCAATGGCTGGGGCGGAAGACCTGCGTAGAGGGAGTTCACTGTTGTTCCTTTAACCCACACAGTGGAACTCTTGGATAACACTGGGAAAGCGTGCCTTTCCAGGGGAGAGGGACGCTGCGGAAGCCACATCCTGCCCGAAGGGAGGTAACATGTGGAGGATACACATATGGACTGGCCGGAGGGCAGTGCAACATATGGAATGTCACTGGGGTGGCTCCAGCCTGAGAAGGGGGAGGCAGCACCAGACAGTGACGGCAGAGCGGACTCTGCCAAGGGAAAGACACGGGCTCACCGCGGGGAGCTGGTCGTGGAAGAATACTCACATGGGATCGCCGCAGGAATCACCACATATGGAACCCAGCCTAGCACAAGTTACACAGGCATACGAGCACTAGGCCTGGCGTCGGACGCTCCGCAACGTCCGACTGCCGGAGGGGTGCGGAGGAACTCACAGGGTTCGCCAGAGTGGGGAACTCGACTGGAGCAAAAAAGCGCACGTATCCGCTCCATGTGGAGGGGAGTGGCGCAGCAAGCCGACACAAGAGCGGAAACTTCGGTGTTACCATCTGGTTGAAGCGAGCACACAGGAAGAAACCGGCTCAACACGTAGGCTATAAAATCTAGCGAACGTGTTAGGTGTCGCCCAGCCCGCAGCTCTACAGATATCTGTCAGCGAGGCGCCGTGTGCCAGCGCCCAAGAAGAAGCGACACCCCTAGTGGAGTGGGCTCTCAACCCGGGCGGGCAAGGCACGCCTTGGACTTCGTAAGCCAAGGCGATGGCATCCACTATCCAGTGGGCCATCCTCTGCTTGGAGACAGCCTTTCCCTTCTGCTGGCCTCCGTAACAGACGAAGAGCTGATCTGAGGTCCTGAGGCTTTGCGTTCTGTCCACGTACAGACGCAGAGCGCGGACGGGACAGAGAAAAGCCAGGGCTGGGTCTGCCTCCTCCGAAGGCAGCGCTTGCAGGTTCACCACCTGGTCCCGGAAGGGAGTGGTAGGAACCTTGGGCACGTATCCGGGCCGGGGTCTCAGGATCACGTGAGAGTTATCCGGGCCGAATTCTAGGCACGATTCGTCGACCGAAAATGCATGCAGGTCCCCTACCCTCTTGATGGAGGCCAATGCAACCAGGAGTACTGTTTTACAAGACAGAACTTTTAACTCAGCTGACTGCAAAGGCTCAAAGGGTGGTCTCTGAAGAGCCGAAAGGACCAGAGACAAGTCCCAAGAGGGTATAGAGAGTGGGCGAGGAGGATTAAGTCTCCTTGCTCCCCTCAGGAACCTGACGATCAGGTCATGCTTCCCCAACGACTTACCATCAACTGCATCGTGATGTGCGGCAATGGCAGCAACATACACTTTAAGGGTGGAGGGAGACAGCCTTCGCTCCAACCCATCCTGCAGGAAAGAAAGCACGGCTCTGATCGAGCAAGTTCGGGGGTTCTCCTCGTGAGAAGAACACCAGTCAACGAATAGGTTCCACTTCAGAGCATAGAGGCGCCTCGTAGAGGGGGCTCTAGCGGAAGTGATGGTGTCAACTACCGCTGGGGGTAGGTCACCTAGAACCTCCGCGTCCCGTCCAGGGACCAGACATGGAGTTTCCAGAGGTCTGGACGCGGGTGCCACAGGGTGCCCCGTCTCTGAGAGAGCAGGTCCTCTCTCAGAGGAATGGGCCAGGGAGGGGCTGTCGCGAGGAGCACAAGTTCGGGGAACCAGGTCCGGTTGGGCCAATACGGGGCAACTAACACGACCTGCTCCTCGTCCTCCCTGACTTTGCACAAAGTCTGTGCAAGAAGGCTCACTGGGGGAAACGCATACTTGCGTAGGCCCGGGGGCCAGCTGTGTGCCAGGGCATCCGTGCCGAGGGTCCCCTCGGTCAGGGAGTAGAACAACTGGCAGTGAGACGTGTCCGGGGCGGCAAACAGATCTACCTGTGCGGTCCCGAAGCGCCTGAAAATCAGCTGGACCACCTGGGGATGGAGTCGCCATTCTCCCGGTAGCACCTGCTGCCGTGAGAGCTCGTCGGCTGCACAGTTGAGCAGGCCGGGAATATAAATGGCACGAAGCGACCTCAGATGCTTCTGACTCCAAAGGAGGAGATGGCGGGCGAGTTGTGACATGCGGCGGGAGCGTAGACCACCCTGACGGTTGATGTACGCAACGGTCGCAGTGCTGTCCGTACGGACCAGTACATGCTTGCCACGAAGCGGCGTTTTGAAGCGGCCCAATGCAAGATGTACTGCTAACAACTCGAGGCAATTGATGTGCCAATGCAGTTGAGGCCCCGTCCACAGACCTGAAGCTGCATGCCCGTTGTACGTGGCCCCCCAGCCGGTGGCAGAGGCATCCGTGGTGACCACAGAGTGCCTGGACACTTGTTCTAGGGGAACACCTGCCCGCAGGAACGAAGGGTCTGACCACAAGCTGAGAGTTTGGCGACAGTGCGGAGTCACTTGGACCCGGCACGAGCCGCTCTGCCACGCCCATCTCGGGACTCGATCGTGGAGCCAGTGTTGGAGCGGTCTCATATGAAGCAATCCGAGCGGCGTTACCGCGGCTGCAGATGCCATATGCCCCAGGAGCCTCTGAAACAGTTTCAGTGGAGCCGCTGTTCTGCGCTTGAGCGTGCTCACGCAGTTCAACACTGACTGGACGCGGGCCTCGGTGAGGCGCGCTGTCATGTTGATCGAGTCCAACTCCATACCGAGAAAAGAGATCCTCTGCCCGGGGGTGAGTTTGCTCTTTTCCCAGTTGACCCGAAGCCCTAGGTGGCTGAGGTGACTGAGCACCATGTCCCTGTGTTCGCACAACTGCTCTCTTGACTGGGCGAGAATAAGCCAGTCGTCGATGTAGTTGAGAATGCGAACACCACGCTCGCACATGGGAGCAATGGCTGCCTCCGCGACTTTCGTGAAGACACGGGGCGACAGGGCCAGCCCGAAGGGTAAGACCTTGTACTGATATGCCCGTCCCTCGAACGCAAAGCGAAGAAACGGTCTGTGTCGAGGGAGAATCGAGACATGAAAGTACGCGTCCTTCAGGTCGATCGCTGCAAACCAATCTTGGGGACGGATGCACTTGAAAATGCGTTTCTGCGTAAGCATCTTGAACGGCAGCTTGTGAAGGGACCGGTTCAAGACACGCAGATCCAAGATTGGCCGTAACCCACCGCCTTTCTTGGGTACAATGAAGTACGGGCTGTAGAAGCCGGTCTTCATATCGGCTGGAGGGACCGGCTCGATCGCGTCCTTCGCCAGTAGGACTGCGATCTCTGCCCTGAGCACAGGGGCACTGTCCGGCGGAACGCGGGTAAACAGAATGCCCCTGAATGCAGGGGGGCGCCGGGCGAACTGAATCGCATAGCCGAGTCTGACAGTACGGATGAGCCAGCGAGACGGGCTGGGAAGCGCTAGCCAGGCTCCCAGACACCGCGTAAGCGGAATCAACGGCACCACAGACGTACCCGGGGTGGGGCAGCGCGGCGGAATGCAGGGACCCGACTCGGACGGCACAGCGGCCCGGAGTGGGGTCTGAATGTGTGGTGCAACACGTACCTGCTTCCGTCGAAGGGCAGAGTGAGTGTGTGGAGGCGGCAGAGCGTCCGGAACACAGCCACTGCTGCTCGCTGGCGATGAGAGAGGGGCTCGAGGGTGACAAGGCATAGCGTCGTCGACCGTCAAGCGCGCTCTCTTGGGACCCAGAGGTTTCAGAAATTGCTCTTTTATTGAATAAGTGGGTACCACTGAAGGCAGTGGCGGAAAAGGAACAAAAAGAAACAAAGGATTCTCCACCCGGCCCTCCACCAGGGGAAGGAGCGGTGCCTTCACCGTCTCCTGGAGAGCAACTCGATCCACCTCTGGGTCGCCCGTCTCAGGGTCGTTTGCACCTGCGCTTACCACCTGGTTTGGTAGCGGCCTGGACGGGCGTGGCCGACTTCCTGCGGCTTGCTCCACGCTGAGGCCTGGATGGTGGCTGCTGCTGCTGAGGCTTAGCGGGAGCGGAGGACGCCGCAGGAGGACGGCCTCGGCGACGAGCGGACGGAGGGTCTGCGGCCGGCGGACGGGAGGAAGCAGCGGGGGTCCGCCGGGGCAGGATGTGTCGGATAGCCTCCGTCTGCTTCTGGGCGGCCGAGAACTGTTGGGCGAAGCTCTCGACCGCATCGCCGAATAACCCAACCTGGGAGAGAGGGGCATCCAGGAACCGATATTTATCGGTGTCCCTCATGTCCGCCAGGTTGAGCCAAAGGTGGCGCTCCTGGACCACCAAGGTGGACATCGCCTGACCAACGGAACGCGCGGTTTCCTTCGTCGCCCGGAGGGCGAGGTCAGTAGCCACGCGGAGCTCCCGGAGGAGCTCTGGGTCAGAACCACCCTCGTTCATGTCCATGAGCGCCTGGGCCTGGTGGACCTGCAAGAGCGCCATGGCATGGAGGGCGGAAGCAGCCTGTCCACAGGCCTTATAAGCCTTCGCCGTGAGACCGGACGAAAACTTACAGGCCTTGGACGGGAGGCGCGGATTACCCCGCCAGGAGGAGGCGGACGCCGGACACAGTTGCATCGCGACAGCCCGCTCCACCGGGGGGATATCCACATACCCCTTAGCTGCCCCGCCGTCGAGGGTGGCGAGGGGGGAGGAGCTACTAGAACGGATTCGGGCACTATACGGTGCCTTCCACGTCCTAGAGAGCTCCTCATGCACCTCCGGAAAGAAAGGTACCGGGGCGGCGCACTGAGAACCAGCACGGCCCGCCCCGAGAAACCAATCGTCCAACCGAGAAGGTTCGGGACGTGGCGGAGGATTCCACACAAGCCCGACCTTCTCGGCGGCCCGGGAAAGCATAGCCGCCCACTCTGGATCCGGCTCGGACAACGCTACACACCCAGACGGGGGCAACGCAGCCGAGTCGTCATCTCCAGAGGAGTGAAGCTCCCCCTCCGATGCTGCGATCGACATCTGATCGTCAGCTGGCGCCCCAAAGGAAACGACCGGCCGTTCAGGAGAAGGACCGAGTCGATCGCAAAGGGGCGCGGATGGCAACAGCGCATGAGAGGCGTGAGGGGCCCGCGGAGATTGCCTCGACGGGGAAGCCCTCACGGTAATCCTCAGATCACCCTGGTCATGCGCCGAAGTAGGCTTATTCTGCAGGGCAGAATAAGCGCTAGATCGGGGCATAGGCGAGGGGACTGCACCTCCCGTGAGGTAAGCGAGTCTCGATCTAAGCGCTGCCATAGTCATATTCCCGCAATGGGAACATGAACTATTCACAAAAGCTGCCTCAGCGTGTTGAATGCCCAAACACGAGAGGCAACTCTTGTGGCCATCTGCTGGCGCCAGGGAACGACCGCATCCAGAAACGCACAAGCGGAATGACATCCTGAAAAGGACGCAGGGTCACGCTTGTGTTGCTCTTTTAGTAAAAATAACAAACAGAGGAAAGAAATAGACTCTTTAGTGCTGAAGCACCCAGGGGTAGCCGCGGTGTAATCGGGTACACTCTCAGATGAGGAACGCCCACGAGACCGACACACACACACACATAAACAGTGCCGTGAAAACGGCAGTTGTGATAAAGATGCTCGCGGCCACCACTGATCGCGCCGTCACACCAGCACTGCAGCAGAGTTCTCTTCTCCCTCTAGTTGTCGACAGAAACAACGTTCAGCAGTCTGTAGAGTCTCAGAGTCAAACAAAGCTCGGCTCCGAAGCGAAAGACAATGAGTGCGGCGTCCGCTTCCTGTTTATACCCGCGCTGCGGGGCGGGGCGCGTGACGCGTTTCACGCACGCCAACGTTCATTGGCTTGTTCTTTAGATACTCAAAGTTGATAGGGCTCCCTGAAGTGATCCCCTAACGTCGTCACGTCGACGTCACGTCGAACGTGAGCGACTGAAGGGGAACTAAAGATCCTACAGCTGATAGAAGCAAACAACTGTCAAGAGTCGAGCATTCAGAGTTGAGAATCACATCACTAATTCATCAGATAAAATCAAGTGTGTAGAATTAAATCAGTAACTTTGATTCCACAACAAACGAGAAAGGATCAGATGAAAGTGTGGCAACATGCAGACTAGAGCAGATTGAAAAACTGACTGATTTAAAAACTGATTTAAAAAAATAATGACATCTTATTTTCATTTAATTGTAAATGTTTTTGTAAGTTTTTCAGTATCTGTTTAATATATACTGCAAGGTGGCTGATAGCTGATATAACGCATGCAATTTAAGAATGACAACTTGCTTGATGACAAGCAAATTCACGAAATTGCTAAATTCAAAACCTATTTTACTCAACATTTACTGAAATAAAGGGCCTACTATATAAATAACAAAATATAAAACAAAATATTTATATAAATGTTAGATCTAAAAAGGTCAAAACAAAAATAAAATAAATTTAAATTAATAATAAATAAAATAATAATGTTTATTATCTACAATATTAAAAAGAAATAGTAAGTGAGGTTAGCATAGTAATAAAATAATGATTCACTCTTTTCAGTTTGTAAACATGTCTGAAACATGCACAGCGTTGTGTAATAGCTTTTCTTTCACTTCTCTGAATCAACACAGAGCCACTTTCTCCGGATATGTTTCATCATTTCATAAATTTATATAGCAACAACAATAACACCACAGTGATATTAAACACTTAAGGGTTTAGCTTTTTAATTTTCAGGTGACGCCCAATAGACAAACTCTCGATTATGATTTCTCAGATCCTGCGCGTATTGAGAATCAAACCATCAATCTTCAGGCGACCAGTCTGACTCTGACTCTGACTTTCCCTTGAAAGTTTCCCTAAAGCAACATGGGAAGCACCTCGCCTGAGGAACAATGGTGGTGGCTTGTATTGTAATGATGGAAAAATGTATACAAACTGTATTCATACTTTGATGCATGATTTAACGACTCGGTGTGCATGTGTATGATGCAATCCATAAACCACCAGTTTACCTTGATTTTAGATTACAGTTTTTCTCAATTGCTAAAACACTAAAATCCATTGGCTGAACAAAGTTCTCAGTTGCCTGAACTCATTTAGCTAATTGTGGAGTCTGTTGTCAATACCGTAAACAATTTCACATGGTAAAACACAATTTGCAGATCTCACTTAGACTTTTCAGCAAAACTCTGAACACATTCTCATTCTCAAAACACATTCTGCACTCTAATGCACATGTCATCCATACTGGTAAACACAAGTCGCAAAAATCAAATACAAATAGAGAACACGTCATTTGATTGAACACAACCACTCAAAACTGATTCAACCTGTTTCAAATGTTGTGACACAACCAATTTAAGCCAGTTCAGAGAGCAAACAGGTTGGGGAGGAAATGCCAATCCATTGGCTGAACAAAGTTCTCAGTTGCCTGAACTCATTTAGCTAATTGTGGAGTCTGTGTTGTTGAAGGTGGGGAGGAGAAAGTCTGAGAATAGATAGAAGAAACAATGTGAGAGGACGAGTGCGGATGCGAGGTGGGCGACGAGGAGGAGGAGGGCAAGAAAGAGGAAGAGGAGGAGGAGGGTAAGACAGAGGAGGAGGAAGAGGAGGAGGAGGAGGGCAAGAAAGAGGAAGAGGAGGAAGAGGAGGGTAAGACAGAGGAGGAAGAGGAGGAGGAGGAGGGCAAGAAAGAGGAGGAAGAGGAAGAGGAGGAGGAGGAGGTCAAGAAAGAGGAGGAGGAGGAGGAGGAGGGCAAGAAAGAGGAGGAGGAAGAGGAGGAGGGCAAGAAAGAGGAGGAGGAAGAGGAGGAGGAGGGCAAGAAAGAGGAGGAAGAGGAAGATGAGGAAGAGGAGGAGGTCAAGAAAGAGGAGGAAGAGGAAGAGGAGGTCAAGAAAGAGGAGGAGGAGGAGGAGGAGGAGGAGGTCAAGAAAGAGGAAGAAGAGGAAGAGGAAGACAAAGAGTGGAAATATCTGATGAAATTCGAGCAACAGTCATTGACCATGTTCTTGTCCATGGACTGACCCAGGCCAAAGACAAGCACATTGATCACATGTTTACTCCTTTCATTTGTGCCCCTTTGAGTATGGTATACTGTAGTACAGTGCACTGCTGTAGACTGTACAATGAAAAAATATGAAATTTGTTTTGAGATTAAAAATGTAGTTCTCCCTGAGAACTATATGTTTTGAACAATGTGTTTTAAATTTTTTGGTGTATTGTTTACTGACTGCTTGATAGTGTATAGCATTTTGATCACTTTGTTTATGATTTGAGAGCAGTGTTTGATTTTGAACACAGGTAAAACTGTTTTGAGAGCAGTGTTTGATTTTGAACACAGGTAAAACTGTTTTGAGAGCAGTGTTTGATTTTGAACACAGGTAAAACTGTTTTGAGGCGAAAGTTTCATTTTGCAAGAGGAGTCAGAGGTTTTGTAAATAGTGCTTGAAGATGAGGTTTTGTGTTTAATGTTTTCAGAAAATGGAGCAAGGTTTCAGAAATTGTGTTTTAGCAATTGAGAAAAACTGTAACAGGTCCTGTCATGTCACTGCTGTAAAATCATGTATCAAACAATCAGGCCAAGATTTTCTGAACATTTCTGTTTTTTTTTTTTTAAGTGATTCAACTGTTAAAGAAAATGTGTCCAATTTTCACAAAAACAGATCATTTTTAGAACAAAAAGTTACTTTATCAAATTATAATCTTATCAATCCAATCCAATCCACTTTATTTATAAAGCACAATTTAAATAAACACAAGGTTTCCAAAGTGCTGTACATTACAACAATAAAACACAATAGGATAAAAGTAATAAAATACGATAAGCACAATAAGATAAAAGTAATAAAATAAGATAAAACATAAAAATAAATAAATAAATCAACTCCAAAAAATGTACTGCCACACAACACACTTAAATCACATCAAACACTATTAACTGCTGTTAAAAGCCAGAGTAAAAAGATGGGTTTTAAGCAGAGATTTAAAATGAAACAGTGAGGAGGCTTGTCTGATGTGTAGTGGCAATACATTCCAAAGTTTTGGAGCGGCAACAGCAAAAGCTCGTTCTCCTCTAAGTTTTAGCCTCGTTCTAGGCACTGTCAGGAGCAGCTGGTCAGCAGACCTGAGAGAGCGGCTGGGAATATAAGGATGCAGTAACTCGGCGAGGTACGGTGCAAGGCCATGCAAGGCTTTAAAAGCAAACAAAAGGAGTTTAAAATGAATCCTAAAATGAACAGGCAAAAAGTCACCAGTTGGATTTATTATGTTTAACACCATTCTCCAGAAATATTCTCCAGACACATTCTCCAGACACAATATTTACCCTTTTAGCGATCAAAGCAATCTCAGTCTGATGGAGAACAGATAGACAGACATGTGGTTTGAGTATCCGCCAAAAGCCCCAAAAGATGTTTAGAATTAATCAAAGCCACCAGTGCCGATCCTGACCTCCCTGGGGCCCTAAACAAAATTCTGCTAAGGGGCCCTCTACCTGACCCGTGACGCCGTGAGATATATAAACCATTTGCCATTGCCACAGTCACACCTGACACTTCAGTGCTCCCAATACAATCCTCCCTCCTTTAAACAAAACAGTCAAAGAATGAGTACAACAATATAGAACAGAATGATATTTACTGAATAGAGTATTTTCTATAGAATATTAAGATAACAAGTGAATATTGTGATGCAAATATCAATAATCCCTGTGAGTGAATGACATCATTGATATCAATAATTAACTTTTGTGCAAGTGAACATGTAATTCCTGATATCAAAAATAGACATTGGTAGATAAAGATGTAACTAAGGGGCCCTACTAGTAAAAATAATCAAGAATTCACATTGCAAATAGTAAAAAACTTTTGTACAAGTGAACATGTAATTCCTGATATCAAAAATAGACATTGGTAGATAAAAATGTAACTAAGGGGCCCTAGTAAAAATAATCAAGAATTCACATTGCAAATAGTAAAAAAAAAAAAAATGAATTATTGATATCAAAAATGCATAAACTTTGAATGAATAAAAGCTAAAATGGCTTGCCATAGCATGTTAAAGTTTTTTTTATTGTGCATGTTGAAGCAATTCTTGATTTATGGTTATTATTTACTGAGGGATGTGCATCCATATTGACCAGTATGTCCAGCTAATCAACATTTTAAATTCAATATAGCCCATAAATCAAAGTCAATCAATGTCAAATTGTCAATACATTGCTTTTCATCTTGCATAATTAGTGCAGTTGTTTAGAGTTTTTACTGCACATTAACTGAGACTATAATCAGTGTCTTGTTTTAAAAGTGTGTATAATGTGTACTTTGATGAGGAGTGCCATCATTCACGCCCATATATTGTACAGTATGTCTGGTCTCCACATATATTTCTGCTTGAAAAATGCGCGTTTCATTTCGTGCACGCGCAGTCGCGCATATGAACGCATGATAACACACGCGACGCGGTTATCTTTTCCGAGCCGTTGCACTTTAAAAAACACAATAGAAATGCACATAAACTTAACTTTACTTTGCTGACATCAAACTTGTGAACACAAGTTGAGAACACAAGTTTACCTGATTGTCGTTCCCGCAATTCACTCTCTTTTTTTCTCTCTCTCTTTTTGTGACCAGAAGGATAGTTTCGCTTAATTTTGTCATTGATGTTGTAAACATTAATTGACGCGCTATGACACGAGGGGGAGGCGGGGCCTTGAGTAATTTGCGGGGCCCTACGCAGCTTGCGTAGTGAGCGTATAGGGCGGATCGGCTCTGAAAGCCACTGTGGAGAATATCACTGTCTCATAGGCTGAAGTTGAGTTTATGGTTTAAATGCACTTTCTCTGAGAAATTCAGCCAGGAACATATCAAGAATATTTCATCAATCGACAGCTGAAGAGCGTCATAGATCATCTAATGTTGCTTTCTCAAAGTCACTTTACTTCACCCTCTCTGCTCCTCTCAGGTGATGATTAGGATTACTGTTGGTTCTATGATAAATTGCTTTTGTTCCTCTATTGTAAGTCACTTTGGATAAAAGTTTCTGCTAATGCATGATTGTAATGTAATTTCATCTCATTTTATATGTTTGTTGCGCAGGCTAATCTTTGACAAATGCATTTTTCAGTGGCTGATGCAGATATTAATACAGTGATGTAAAGATTATGAACTGTACCTGTTCAAGTTGTTTTGACTTTATTTTAAACCAGTTAGGTGTCCATCAGTGTGCCTCAGACTATATCATCTCACACGGACTACTATTAGCTCAACCAAGCTTTCATACTTGAACAGACTGCCTGTCCCGATGCCAGGAATTTGAGCCCAGGGTGAATGGGAAAAGTGTGGGCGAGACACATTACTGTTTTTACAAAACAAGGATTCCAAAGTGATTGTTATTTACAGTGAAAGTTTCCCTAAAGCATCATGGGAAGCACCTCGCTCGAGGCACAACTGTTGTGGGATATGTATTGTTTGTAATGATGGAAAATATTAATTAGACCACCTGCATTATAAACAAACTGTTTAACTTTGATGTGGGAGAGATTTTGCAGTGACAGGTTCTCTCATGGATGAATAAGGAATACTCAAATTAATTGTATTATTTTAAATATCACTTTGTTGTTCAAAAGCACCTTTAATAAACAATGTGCCTTACAAAGAAAAAAAAGTGTTCAGATAAACAAATTAAGCAACAACACCTCATAGATCGAAGGGGGTCATGAATAGTTTTAGAACCATTAAGTACAGTATATTCATCTACTTATATTTATTAATCTATTAGAAAATTATTGACATATTAAACAATTAATTAACGACTTTAGGCCCACAGAATGGTAAACAAACTAAAATAAGATTATATTTATTTTTTTCTTCTTTTTTGTGTAATCAATTTGAACCATTTGCAAATATCTTTTTAATTTAAAATAAAATAAGTTGAGTAGCTTACATCATGGATACTGTTGGTCGTTTTCCATTTCTAGCGTAATATTTCATTTATTTTAATTTAATATCAAATAGCCTATTAAATGTTTTGCAACGTCCTCATTCGTCTTTAAAACTGAAAAATATCTGTGAACATTTAAGCCCCGCCTTATTTGATTAGATCATCTCATTCGTTTGACATTGATGAACCAAGATGGTGCCCGTGTGTGTGGCTAGCCGTCTGCCCTTGGTACCTGTGTTGTGTATTGTTTTATTTTTATCGTTTTTAATTCGTGATGTGTCGCCGTTACCAGTGTATGTTCGCCTCACTCTTTTAAATATACGTGATTTTGTGGGAAAAACTGCCGATCCAGGGTTGCAACGGACGACCAAACACACCGCCGCCTCTGCTGGCGTCCATACCTCCCCACCTGTGTCATTCTCCTAGCGGGTTGGTCCGCAACAGTAACAGATGTCAACAGTAGATGACGTAGATGACGAGGAAGGAGAGGTGGATTGAGTTGCAGATTGAGAACTTATGGCCTCGTCCTCCGCTCATCGCTTGGGTCTTCCAGGGAGAGTGTCAGCTATTACATACGAGGAACAACTGATCCCTGCTACCGATGGCTGATACCGGCTATTTCCGAGGCTGGGTACCCACGTCTGCGCTGCCGGCCCATGAGGATCTGCAGACGGGGATGCGTACCTGACAATCTTCGCCCGGTCGCTTATGCCTCCGAACGGATGGACCAGAGTTTAATTCGCATGGCTCTGATCAACACTCGGTCAGTTGTGAATAAGACTTTTATCCTCAATGACTTTTTTATTTCTCAATCCCTGGATTTTCTCCTGTTGACGGAAACCTGGCTGAAACCAGGTGATAACACCGCATTTTCAGAGCTCCTTCCACCCGGATGTTCCTACTTCAACTCCCCACGATCATCTGGTCGAGGAGGGGGTCTTGCTTCTGTTTTTAATGACAGATTTAATGCCGGCTTCTTTCTACAAACGCTTAGTCCAGCTTTGAGCTGCAATTATTTGTGATGGACCTTGTGAGCCCTGTTCTATGTGCCGTTATTTATCGCCCACCCAAATAAAATAAGGACTTCATTCATGAGTTTTTGGCAGACATCTTTCCAAAATATGATAAACTCTTAATTTGTGGGGATTTCAATGTTCATGTTTGTTGTTCGTCCGACCAATTAGCCACTGATTTTAAAAGACTTTTAGAAACTTTTAATTTAACTCAATCAGTTGGATCTTGGATCCTTGGATCTCATTATCTCTTTTGGGCTTTCAATTTACGTTAAAGAGATCTCTGAGACTGCCATCTCAGATCATTTTCCCATTGTGTTTGAATATATAGCCCCCCCCCCCTCCAGCTAGAAAGTCTTTGGCTCCATCGTGTCAGCGTCGCATCATCACTTCAACCACAGCAGATGAATTCGCTGCTGCATTCAGAGACTTTGAGTTTTTTGCCATGAATGACATGGTTTCTCCTATCTGTCCAGACAATATTCTTTCTTTCTTCCATTCTACCTGCTCCGGGATTCTGGACACTATCGCCCCTTTTCGGCATAAATCGGCTAAACCAACAACGGATCCCTGGATTAATGATAATACTCGTACCATTAGGCAACGTTGTAGGTGTCAGGGTTGTGTGCAGGTAGCCGAAGACGAGGACAAGAGATCTGTGATATAGTTGATTTATTTTACAAAATGAAACTTCCAAAACCAAACAGGAACAAAATAACAGACTCCAGGACTTCAGGGGAAACACAACCATACATAGACGACGACCAACCAACACTGAGGGAAAACACAGGGCTTAAATGAACTGAACCAAATGAGATAATTAACTGAAAACAGGTGCAGAGAATCTGAACAAACGAGGAGCTGGAAAAACTAACAGGACTAAACCAAAATCACAAAGACAGGGGGAAACGATCTCAAAACATAACTAAACACATAGAATCGTGACAGTACCTCCCCCCTCCCGGAAGGCGCGTCCTCGCGCCGTATAACATCCAAAGGGGTGGGAGGGTGGGCGCCCTGGAGGCTGACGAGGGCATGGTGCAGGTCCAGGAAGCCTCCAGGGCGGAGCAGGCTGTGGGCGTGGCCACGGCGGTGCAGGCTGTGGGCGTGGCCACGGCAGTGCAGGCTGTGGGCGTGGCCACGGCGGTGCAGGCTGTGGGCGTGGCCACGGCGGTGCAGGCTGTGGGCGTGGCCACGATGGTGCAGGCTGTGGGCGTGGCCACGGCGGTGCAGGCTGTGGGCGTGGCCACGATGGTGCAGGCTGTGGGCGTGGCCACGACGGTGCAGGCTGTGGGCGTGGCCACGATGGTGCAGGCTGTGGGCGTGGCCATGACGGTGCAGGCTGTGGGCGTGGCCACGGCGGAGCAGGCTCTGGGCGTGGCCACGGCGGAGCTGTGGGACCCTCGGGCGTCCAGGGTGGAGCTGTGGGACCTCGTGGTGTCCAAGGCGGAGCTGTGGGACCCTCGGGCGTCCAAGGCGGAGCTGTGGGACCCTCGGGCGTCCAGGGTGGAGCTGTGGGACCCTCGGGCATCCAGGGTGGAGCTGTGGGACCCTCGGGCGTCCAAGGCGGAGCTGTGGGACCTTCGGGCGTCCAGGGTGGTGAGAACTTTTCGGGTGGCCACGGCGGTGAGGACCCTTCGGGTGGCCACGGCGGTGAGGACCCTTGGGGTGGCCATGGCGGTGAGGACCCTTCGGGTGGCCAAGGCGGTGAGGACCCTTCGGGTGGCCATGGCGGTGAGGACCCTTCGGGTGGCCATGGCGGTGAGGACCCTTCGGGTGGGCGCCCCCCCAAAATTTTAATGGGGAAATTGACAGGAGAGGGGGGATCCGGCAGCAACGAGGGTCTTGGGCTGTGCAGGACCAGCGGTGAAGAATCAGTGGGCTCTGGTGCAGGATCAGTGGGCTCTGGTACATCTGGTGCAGGATCAGTGGGCTCTGGTGTAGGATCAGTGGGCTCTGGTGCATCTGGTGCAGGCTCAGTGGGCTCTGGCGCTGGGTCAACGGGCTCTGGCTCTGGCGCTGGGTCAACGGGCTCTGGCTCTGGGTCAACGGGCTCTGGCTCTGGCGCTGGGTCAACGGGCTCTGGCTCTGGGTCAACGGGCTCTGGTGCTGGGTCAACGGGCTCTGGCTCTGGCGCTGGGTCAACGGGCTCTGGCTCTGGCGCTGGGTCAACGGGCTCTGGCACATCATGGGACTCGGAACTGGACGGGGCCAGCACATCAGGGGACTCGGAACTGGACGGGGCCAGCACATCAGGGGACTCGGAACTGGACGGGGCCAGCACATCAGGGGACTCGGGAACTGGACGGGGCCAGCACATCATGGGACTCGGAACTGGACGGGGCCAGAACATCATGGGACTCGGAACTGGACGGGGCCAGCAGTGAAGGCTCAGGCCCAGCGGGTGTGACGTGAACCCCAGCCTCGGCAGCCCTCTTCCTGGCTGATCGCACTGACATCAGCGGGGGATCAGTCATACTAGATATCATCCGGGGACGTCTAGGGACCGATCTGGTGGCAGGGCTGATGCGGAGTGCAGGCTCTGGCGGGCAGGCGATGGGCTCAGGCTCTGGTGGGCATGCGATGGGCTCAGGCTCTGGCGGGCAGGCGATGGGCTCAGACTCTGGCGGGCAGGCGATGGGCTCAGACTCTGGTGGGCAGGCGATGGGCTCAGACTCTGGTGGGCATGCGATGGGCTCAGGCTCTGGCGGGCAGGCGATGGGCTCAGACTCTGGTGGGCAGGCGATGGGCTCTGGGCATACCGGATTTGGACCTGAATGGAGTGGGAGATCCTCTACAAGGTAGTTGGATCCACATGCCCACAGCGTGTGATCCACAAACTCCAAGAATGACAGATTTAGGTCCTTGACCAGAATTATCTGGGCGAGAGGGTCTTTTAATCCGCCCCAGAAACTTTGCGTCAATTCCTCCTCATTCCATCTCACATCGTCATACAGGTCCATATAAAGCCCTGCATATTCTTCCAGGGAGCGTTCACCTTGAAAGAGGATTGGGGTGTGAATTGGGTTCACCTCCTTGTGATTCCTCCTTCGGCCCATTTTTAGATTTTTAGGGTTGGTCGTTCTGTCAGGGTTGTGTGCAGGTAGCCGAAGACGAGGACAAGAGATCTGTGATATAGTTGATTTATTTTACAAAATGAAACTTCCAAAACCAAACAGGAACAAAATAACAGACTCCAGGACTTCAGGGGAAACACAACCATACATAGACGACGACCAACCAACACTGAGGGAAAACACAGGGCTTAAATGAACTGAACCAAACGAGATAATTAATTGAAAACAGGTGCAGAGAATCTGAACAAACGAGGAGCGGGAAAAACTAACAGGACTAAACCAAAATCACAAAGACAGGGGGAAACGATCTCAAAACATAACTAAACACATAGAATCGTGACAGTAGGCAGGCTGAAAGGAAATGGAAAAAGGATAAACTGCATGTCTCTTTGGACATTTTGCGGTCCGGTCTTGCTGATTACCGGAGGGCCCTACGAGAGGCAAAATCTCAGTATCTTTCTGATATAATTTCTAGCAGCAGTCACTGCCGCAGGGTCATGTTTACTACAATTAATTATTTTGTTAACCCACCAATTTCTGCTCTTGCTAATGTCTCAATTTTCTTCACTTTTTTGTTGATAAGGTTGACTCTGTTGTGACAGAGTACCAGGAAAGGTTTTAATAAGGAATTTTTTGTTGCTCCAGCTCATTCTGCTGTGTTTGAGGAGTTTGAGTTAGTTTCTCTATCTTCCCTTGGCGAGATAGTGAAATCATTGAAGCCTACAAATTGTCCATTTGATATTATACCTGCTAGAGTGCTGAAACTGGTTTTTAACATTGTTGGGCCTGGGCTTGTGGTTTTCATAGCTGTCTTAGTCTAGGAACCGTCCCAGCTGCCTTTAAACATGCTGTGGTTAGGCCCCTTCTTAAAAAACCTAACCTTGACTCTACACTGCTATCTAATTTTAGACCTGTTTCTCATCTTCCATTTCTTTCTAAAGTTTTGGGAAAAGTTGTTTTCATACAGTTAAAACCCTTTGGTAACGCTTTATTTTACGACCCGCAAACAACTGCGTAAGTAAACCGAAATTATGGTGTATGTTTCTGTAATTATAGCGTACTTCCGTGTAGGTATAGGGGAACAATATGTTAAGTTTGGGGTCATAAAGGGGTAACAAGCAGATAGTATACAACCTGCAAATAACTTCTTAAGTAAACTGAAATTACAGTGTACGTTTCTGTAAATATAGTGTACCTCCGTGTAGGTATAAGGTAATAAAGGGGTAACAAGCAATGCAAGCAAATTATTTATAATGTAATTATTTTAACAGGTACCTATTATGTTAATATATTCCAGGCAAAAATTGTACGACTGCTGTATATAAAAGTTATCATCACATTTCTGGCAAAATATGTTCTTGTGCAATTTTACATTTAATTTTGGCATCTGTGGGTTGATTTAACATTAATTAATCTAGTAAGAAAAGCCAATAAATTTATTTTTTATCATACTGTGCTTACATAGAGCCATACACGTTTCATTTTCAACCCACAGATGTCAAAATTTACCCTGTAAAATTGCACAAGAACATATTTTGCCAGAAATGTGATGATAACTTGTATATACAACAGACGTACAATTTTTGCCTGGAATATATTAACAGAATATACCTGTTAGTTTTAAAATAATTACATTATTAATAATTTGCTTGTATATCTGCTTGTTACCCCTTTATTAGGCTACCCAAAACCTAAAGGATAATTCCGGTATTTAACACTTTGAGTCTATTTTCTAGTGTGTTTTGGATGAACTAGAGTGGTGGACTTAGAAATTTTGACGATGGGTCCTGTCTCGACTTTTTGACTATTTTAGGATCGCATCTGGGCGCTTCAGAGTGGCTGCCTACGAGCATACTGAAAAATGTCGTTAAAACAACACTTAACATTAGTTCTCAAAACTGTGCAACTCACCGAGTGATTAGTTGTGTTCGTTGATGATTAAAAACAAATAAATATATCGGCGCTATTCAATCCGTGTTATTTACTATAGTGGAACTATATTTTCAGATACCTCACAACCGCGTATAAACTTCCGCTCGATATTTGAGTCTGAAGCGTTAGCACACTCCCGACCACTTGATGGCGACAACCACTTTGCCGCAGTTGCTCTGCTCACGCTAGCCTACTGAGAGCACTGAGAGACGGAGAACCGAGCGAAAAGACTACAACCAAATGTAAACAGACCCTTTCGGTCTCCAGTAGCGCAGTAATATCAACGAGCACTTCAACAGACATCACTGGAATTTAAAAAAATGGCAAATAAAACACGACAGAAACTGTATTTCGCTACGCTACTTGTTTTGGATCATCAACGAACACCACTAATCACTCGGTGAGTTGCACAGTTTTGAGAGCTAATGTTAAGGGTTGTTTTAAGGACATGTTTCAGTATGCTCAAAGACAGCCACTCTGAAGCGCCCAGCCCAGAGGCTATCCTAAAATAGTCAAAATTCGAGACAGGACCCATTGTCAAAATTTCTAAGTCCACCACTCTAGTTCATCCAAAACAAACTAGAAAACAGACTCAAAGTGTTAAATACCGGAATTATCCTTTAACATATTGTTCCCTTATACCTACACGGAGGTACACTATAATTACAGAAACGTACACCGTAATTTCGATTCACTTACAAAGTTATTTACAGGTTGTATATCTGCTTGTTACCCCTTTATTACCCAAAACTTAACATATTGTTCCCTTATACCTACACGGAAGTACGCTATAATTACAGAAACGTACACCGTAATTTCGGTGTACTTACGCACAGGGCCGGACTGGGACACAATTTCAGGCCGGGAAATCCTACACCCATCCAGGCCACCCTATGTACCCAAATAAAATTTAGAAACAATACAACCCTGTTTTCCCCCCCTAAATTACATTTATTTCACAGTATGACCATAACATAAAAACATAAACAACCAACCTAGAAGTAAAGCAAATGTATGCATCATCTTTCATGTCAAATTCTTGCATTTGATCAATAAATTCAGTTATAATAATAAGACACTATAGGGCTGTTACCCATCAAATTAAATAAGGTGCACTGCAATTACAACTGCAATAAATAATGTTATGAGATTGATGTTTTAAATAAATGTTTGAATATACAAATAAAAAAAATCAATACTTAAACATTAAACTAAACCGCCAATAGGTGGCGGCAAGTGACTGTCTTAATTAGGGAGTCATTCATACAAAAGATTCGTTCAAAACGCTGAATCATTCAGTAACAAAACCCCGCGCTGTACCTTTGAAACTATTTTCGTCGGTGGAATAGAACAAAAACAGTTCATATGGTTTGTGTCTAAAATGTAAGTAACTTAATAATAAATATGAACTACGCTACTTGTTTATTGAACAATAAATTCAATGTAACATTTTCAATCGTGATTCAGCTAAACAAACAGCTAGCTCCCTAGTTGTGTTATGTTAAACTAAATCATGTTATTAAAAAAAACTATTAGAATTTTTACCTCAGTACATTTCTTCTGTGAGTTTTCTGTGTGCTGTTTCACTCATTTATTTTAATTTCTGCACGAATATAACGTTAGACAGGCGCTACCGTTTACATTTGCTAGCAGTTGTTCAATACTAAATTAACGAAGAAAAAAGTACAGTATTTACAGATTAAACTGACCTGCACTTGAAGCCCTGAACAGGCCAATAATTTTGCAATATTTTGCTGCTTCTTCTTGGAGTGCTTTCTTTTTCTTTGTCCTTTCCCTCTCTGCTCCACAAGGCTGTTTTCTCTCCATCATCGGGTGCAGCATGGGGAAACCCAGACTAGGTGCTGCTCGCATTTTCTGTTTAACCGTTTGGCTGAGGCGTAAAGTCGAATCGGAGCCTTGCCAGTCAAGACTAACAGATTCATGATTTTATTTATATATTATCATTATTAATATTAATACTATTTTAATTGAATGACGAATTTGAAAATGATCACTGGTAAAGTTAACAATATAAAAAATAAAATTAAAAAAACGCTGGCTGGCAGCAGGCCAAATTAGTTGCCAGGCCACCGGGAATTGTCCCGGTGCTCCCGATGGCCAGTCCGGGCCTGCTTACGCAGTTGTTTGCGGGTCGTAAAATAAAGTGTTAACCCTTTCTGGAAAACAACTCTGTCCTTGAAAATTTTCAGTCCGGATTTAGGTCTCACCACAGCACTGAGTCTGCATTATGAAAGGTAGGCTACACAATGATATTGCTTTCTTTGTAGATAACAAGTGTCCTGTTGCCTTAGTGCTACTGGACCTCACAGCAGCCTTTGACAGGGTAGACCATACAATCCTCCTGTCAAGCCTGGAGCAGTGTGTTGGCATTCATGGCACTGCACTGAAGTGGTTTATGTCATACTTATCAAATAGAACTTTCTCTGTGATGGCCCAGCAGAGACTGTACTTCCTTCGCCAGCTGAGGAAGTTCAACCTGCCACAGGAGCTGCTGATTCAGTTCTACTCAGCCGTCATTGAGTCTGTCCTATGCACATCTATCACTGTCTGGTTTGGTTCAGCTACCAAATCAGACATCAGGAGACTACAGCGGACAGTCCAGACTGCGGAGAGGATTATTGGTGCCCCCCTGCCAACCCTCCAGGACCTGTACTCTTCCAGAGTGAGGTAGAGAGCAGGTAAAATCATCACAGACTCCACTCACCCTGGACACCACCTGTTTGAACTGTTACCGTCAAGACGGAGACTCAGATCACTGGCCACAAGAACATCTCGGCACAGGAACAGTTTCTTCCCACATGCCATTTCCCTCCTGAACAGTTAACATATCTCCCAAAGCATATGCCTTTAAGTGCAATACCCCCACTGTTTAATGCAATAACTTACAACTCAGGTGACACTTACATGTATTTATTTATAATATTCAAAACACTGTAAATATGTTCATAATCTGTAAATCTGTAAATGTTTATTCTGGCTAAACCCAACTGTGATACTTTTATTCTCATATTTTAATATTTTATATTTTATTCTTAAAATTTGTATTATTATGTTTATTGTTGTAAATTATGTTTCTTGTTGTATTTGTATATGTGCACTGGAAGCCTCAGTACCAAAACAAATTCCTTGTGTGTGCAAGCACACTTGGCAATAAAGCTCTTTCTGATTCTGATTCTGATGATGGGGGATTTGTCTTCTTCTTGTGCTTCTCTTTCCTGTGGAAGCCCGCAAAGGCTCCATTCTTGGCCCTATTTTGTTTTCATTATATATGCAGACAGACGGTAAGGAACTTAGGAGTGATTTTTGATAGTTCCTTTAAATTCAACAAACAGATGTTGTTACACTCTTAAAAGAAATGGTTCTATATAGAACCAGAAATGGTTCTATCACCCGCTTCATATATGGAACTCCAAAATGGTTCTATATAGAACCATTTTAATGGGTTCCATAAATAGAACCCCAAATGGTTCTTTGAATCCAAGTTAGATGGTTCTTTATAGAACCATTTAAGGGTTCTATATTTTTAAACCATAATATGATATTTAATAAAATTATTATTAAATTATTATTATGAATACAAAAATATAACCAATCCAGACAATTCCAAAAGTTTAAATTTATTCAATTGATTATACAAAATTATTAGTGTCACATTTAAAATTGCACATCTGTATACTCTGTATTATACAGCAAAACATTTTTTACATTTAAGATGTTAAATTACATTCAACCATTTAGTTTGAATAATTTAATTTAAGCAATTTTCACTTTGCAATAAACATACATAAGCTTGTTTATGTACTACATGTACAGTACTTAACTTTTACATGCATCTCTGAAATGAGGAAAAACAAATCTTTGATTTCATATTTTTGATATTCGACAATGCAGATAAAAAACAATACATGAACAATTAAAACATCTAAATAAACAGCACTACAACTTACACAAGTTGACAGTACATTTTTTAGTACAGGTATTGGTGTTCTTGTGTCATGCTCTTGTTTAAGTTTATGCATATATTTTTGAATAAAAGTCAAACAGCAAACAGGCATTCCACAGCCTTTGTCATGTCAATGTCTGCCTCCATGATAATGCTGACACTTTCAGTCTTGAGGGGATCAGGACAGCCGTTAAACACCATGGTTGATGTAGGACCTTTGGGTTCCTGTAAAACAAACATTTCACCTTTTGAGTGCCTTTCACCAATTAACAGAAGTCATCAAATAGACCTAAAATTAATGTTGGTAACCGAACAATGTTGCTACCCATTCACTTAAAATTATATGGACACAAAACCAATGCAGCAAGTCAATGGGCACTGCCATTGTTCGGTTACCATCCTTCTTCAAAATATATTTTGTGTTCTGAAGAAGAAAGTCAAAGATTTGAAATGACAAGAGGTGAATAAATTACGACAATTTTCATTTTTGGATAATCTATTCATTTAATACTTTCATTATTGTAATACATGTTTTCACTCATACAATTTATAGAAGCTACAACCTTTACATTGACAATGCAACTTTACACTGGGCATGGAACAGATAGGTTGGATGGGGGAAAATATATGGTGTTACCTTCTGTGGTTTCCTCTTCCTTCCTTTTTTTGCACTCCCTATGATGTTTTGGGCCATTTCATTTAGAGATGTTTCCATGTTCTTCACCAAGTCTGTTCGAAACCTCATCGTCATTTCATGCAGCATCTTTAAAAAATACAAAACATTTGTTTACTTCAGGTGCTTATATCCAAATTACACACTTTCAGCCAAACAAGTTCCTTAAAGTTAGCATGAACTGGAGGTTGCAATTGACTACCATATAGTGATGTATTTCGAGAATGTTCAATAAGAAAAATACTGGGCCTGGTAAAGTAATAAAAATTATTACATGCGTTGAGTCTCACTGCTGGCCAAGGTTTGGCAACAAATGAGCCCTCATTCTCACAGGGTTCTTGTCTGTTAAACATGAATACAATGATGAAGTCTTTTTATACAGGATTTTCATTTTACTTGCCACAATACAGTCTGTTTAAACTTCAAAACAATGATACATACCGGGTACAAGATATTTGAGGCACTTCAGTTTCCAGGCTGTTTAAAGAAAAAGAAAAATATAAATTAAGATAAGGATTTTAAGCTTGCTTTAAGTCTGTTTAAACGTCAAAACAATGATACATACCGAGTACAAGATATTTGAGGCACTTCAGTTTCCAGGCTGTTTGAAGAAAAAGAAAAATATAAATTAAGATAAGGATTTTAAGCTTGCTTTAAGTCCGTTTTTTAACGTCAAAACAATGATACATACCGAGTACAAGATATTTAAGGCACTTCAGTTTCCAGCCTGTTTGAAGAAAAAGAAAAATATAAATTAAGATAAGGATTTTAAGCTTGCTTTAAGTTTGTTTATTTAGCATCAAGTCCGTTTAAACGTCAAAACAATGATACATACTGAGTACAAGATATTTGAGGTGCTTTAAGTTTGTTTATTTAGCAACAATGTTTAATATTTAACAACACAGACTTACTTTTTTAACTTATTAAGCTCTTTTTGTCAATCGTCGTTACCTGGGGGGAAATAAAACAGAGCATAAATAACACTTCACAAACCAACTATGCAATGCATTAAACACACCTACACATTTAGCCATGTGCTATCATCACTTTAATCGTGCAGTTTTAATGGAGACCGGCCGGAAGTTCTCAACTGTAGCGGTGTCCACCTGCTGAGTTTAGCTCCCACCCTGATAAAACACACATGAACAAGCTAACGTTAATCAAGATTTTCGGGATTACTGAAAAGTAACAGTCTGATCTGGGTTGGAGCTAAAAACGGCACGAAAGTGGACCTCGCGGGCCAAAGTTAACAGTTAAGAACTTCTACACCTGTTAATATAGGCCTGGGGAAAATACTCAACGCAAACTGAGTAACGTTAACGTTTGGTTATGTGTATGAAACTGCGACAAACATTCACATATCATACACCTCCGTCTTCCACCCGGTTCGCTTTTATTTCAATCGGCGCCTATCGTTAACTTAACGTTAAATTACCATTAAAGAAAAACGAGCGTGCGCTTCATTGAGATTAAAATTCACGCTTCTGTCTCGAAGCTCGTCTCCTTATAACACAGCTGTCTTATTGTTATTGACCATTTCATTAACTATAACAAGGAAATAATGGGAGATTGTAACTTTATTACTTTAAAAACCGGAGCAAATTCAATTTAACAGGGCTTTCTGAACCGACGGATGACGAAGCCCATCGGTGCTAAATTACACAGCAGTGTTTTTAACTGAGGTGAAAATATTCCATTTTGCTTCTAGTACCAGTATTTAAGACAAGGACTATATACTCTAACCAATAGAAATATTAACTGCAATACTAAATATTTCAGTAAAATGATTTCAAAAATATAAAAACTTAACTTACCTGAGGGTATGAACGGGCAGAAATGGCGGACTCCTCAGTTTGAAAAATTAACTGTCACTTGTAGATTCATCTTCGCCAATCCACCAATAGGAATTCAAGGATGATGCAACGCATATACGCCACCAGAGGGCATTTTTACGATTATTATTTTTAATGTTCCCTTCAATAGATTAAAAGTTAACCATCACTATATGGTACACACAAAATAAAGAAAACACTTAGGTTGTTTATTATTAGGCCTATAATGTTTTATTACAAAATGATTGGTAAAAAAAGGCAAACTTATAATGTATTAGGAAACATAAGTTGCATGGTAATGTACAAACATGCATAAAGAAATCTCAAATCATACATTGACTAGATATGAAAATTTTGTTAACTCTGGTTTTTGACTACACCAGTCATTCTCATGGGTCTTTATGTTTGACCCTCATGGGTCAAACAGCTTTGTGAATGTGTTGTGTATAATTATTGTGTAACATGAATCTTTAGTTTACACTTCAGTCATAAAACATGAATTATAGAACCATTTTAATAAAAAAGGTTCTTTGCTCTCCAAGGGTTCTACATAGAACCATTTTGTCGTTAAAGGGTTCTATTTGCCAAGTACGGAACCCCAGGGTTCTATATAGAACCTCGAGGAACCCTTTTTTTTTAAGAGTGTAGATTGAGCTTTTTTCAACTGTGCCTTCTGGCTAAGGTAAAATTCTTAAATCGTTTTTAAACCGTCATGACCTTGAGAAGGCTATTCACGCATTAATAAGCTCTAGACTGGACTACTGCAATGTCCTGTATATTGGTGTTTCCCAGTCCTCTGTTGACCGTCTCCAACTTGTCCAAAATGCAGCTGCCCGCCTGTTAACGAGCACTAAAAAACGAGACCACATAACTCTGATTCTTTATTCTCTCCATTGGCTCCCGGTACATTTTAGAATTCCGCCTTGGACCCTCGGGCGTCCAAGGCGGAGCTGTGGGACCCTCGGGCGTCCAGGGTGGAGCTGTGGGACCCTCGGGCATCCAGGGTGGAGCTGTGGGACCCTCGGGCGTCCAAGGCGGAGCTGTGGGACCTTCGGGCGTCCAGGGTGGTGAGGACCCTTCGGGTGGCCACGGCGGTGAGGACCCTTCGGGTGGCCACGGCGGTGAGGACCCTTGGGGTGGCCATGGCGGTGAGGACCCTTCGGGTGGCCATGGCGGTGAGGACCCTTCGGGTGGCCGTGGCGGTGAGGACCCTTCGGGTGGCCATGGCGGTGAGGACCCTTCGGGTGGGCGCCTCCCCAAAATTTTAATGGGGAAATTGACAGGAGAGGGGGGATCCGGCAGCAACGAGGGTCTTGGGCTGTGCAGGACCAGCGGTGAAGGATCAGTGGGCTCTGGTGTAGGATCAGTGGGCTCTGGTGCATCTGGTGCAGGCTCAGTGGGCTCTGGCGCTGGGTCAACGGGCTCTGGCTCTGGCGCTGGGTCAACAGGCTCTGGCTATGGGTCAACGGGCTCTGGCGCTGGGTCAACGGGCTCTGGCTCTGGGTCAACGGGCTCTGGCGCTGGGTCAACAGGCTCTGGCGCTGGGTCAACGGGCTCTGGCTCTGGCGCTGGGTCAACGGGCTCTGGCACATCATGGGACTCGGAACTGGACGGGGCCAGCACATCAGGGGACTCGGAACTGGACGGGGCCAGCACATCAGGGGACTCGGAACTGGACGGGGCCAGCACATCAGGGACTCGGAACTGGACGGGGCCAGCACATCATGGGACTCGGAACTGGACGGGGCCAGCACATCATGGGACTCGGAACTGGACGGGGCCAGCACATCATGGGACTCGGAACTGGACGGGGCCAGCACATCATGGGACTCGGAACTGGACGGGGCCAGCACATCATGGGACTCGGAACTGGACGGGGCCAGCAGTGAAGGCTCAGGCCCAGCGGGTGTGACGTGAACCCCAGCCTCGGCAGCCCTCTTCCTGGCTCATCGCACTGACATCAGCGGGGATCAGTCATACTAGATATCATCCGGGGACGTCTAGGGACCGATCTGGTGGCAGGGCTGATGTGGAGTGCAGGCTCTGGCGGGCAGGCGATGGGCTCAGGCTCTGGCGGGCATGCGATGGGCTCAGGCTCTGGCGGGCAGGCGATGTGCTCAGGCTCTGGCGGGCAGGCGATGGGCTCAGACTCTGGTGGGCAGGCGATGGGCTCTGGGCATACCGGATTTGGAACTGAATGGAGTGGGAGATCCTCTACAAGGTAGTTGGATCCACATGCCCACAGCGTGTGATCCACAAACTCCAAGAATGACAGATTTAGGTCCTTGACCAGAATTATCTGGGCGAGAGGGTCTTTTAATCCACCCCAGAAACTTTGCGTCAATTCCTCCTCATTCCATCTCACATCGTCATACAGGTCCATATAAAGCCCTGCATATTCTTCCAGGGAGCGTTCACCTTGAAAGAGGATTGGGGTGTGAATTGGGTTCACCTCCTTGTGATTCCTCCTTCGGCCCATTTTTAGATTTTTAGGGTTGGTCGTTCTGTCAGGGTTGTGTGCAGGTAGCCGAAGACGAGGACAAGAGATCTGTGATATAGTTGATTTATTTTACAAAATGAAACTTCCAAAACCAAACAGGAACAAAATAACAGACTCCAGGACTTCAGGGGAAACACAACCATACATAGACGACGACCAACCAACACTGAGGGAAAACACAGGGCTTAAATGAACTGAACCAAACGAGATAATTAACTGAAAACAGGTGCAGAGAATCTGAACAAACGAGGAGCGGGAAAAACTAACAGGACTAAACCAAAATCACAAAGACAGGGGGAAACGATCTCAAAACATAACTAAACACATAGAATCGTGACAGTAGGCAGGCTGAAAGGAAATGGAAAAAGGATAAACTGCATGTCTCTTTGGACATTTTGCGGTCCGGTCTTGCTGATTACCGAAGGGCCCTACGAGAGGCAAAATCTCAGTATCTTTCTGATATAATTTCTAGCAGCAGTCACTGCCGCAGGGTCATGTTTACTACAATTAATTATTTTGTTAACCCACCAATTTCTGCTCTTGCTAATGTCTCAATTTTCTTCACTTTTTTGTTGATAAGGTTGACTCTGTTGTGACAGAGTACCAGGAAAGGTTTTAATAAGGAATTTTTTGTTGCTCCAGCTCATTCTGCTGTGTTTGAGGAGTTTGAGTTAGTTTCTCTATCTTCCCTTGGCGAGATAGTGAAATCATTGAAGCCTACAAATTGTCCATTTGATATTATACCTGCTAGAGTGCTGAAACTGGTTTTTAACATTGTTGGGCCTGGGCTTGTGGTTTTCATGAATAGCTGTCTTAGTCTAGGAACCGTCCCAGCTGCCTTTAAACATGCTGTGGTTAGGCCCCTTCTTAAAAAACCTAACCTTGACTCTACACTGCTATCCAATTTTAGACCTGTTTCTCATCTTCCATTTCTTTCTAAAGTTTTGGGAAAAGTTGTTTTCATACAGTTAAAACCCTTTGGTAACGCTTTATTTTACGACCCGCAAACAACTGCGTAAGTAAACCGAAATTACGGTGTATGTTTCTGTAATTATAGCGTACTTCCGTGTAGGTATAGGGGAAGAATATGTTAAGTTTGGGGTCATAAAGGGGTAACAAGCAGATAGTATACAACCTGCAAATAACTTCTTAAGTAAACTGAAATTACAGTGTACGTTTCTGTAAATATAGTGTACCTCCGTGTAGGTATAAGGTAATAAAGGGGTAACAAGCAATGCAAGCAAATTATTTATAATGTAATTATTTTAACAGGTACCTATTATGTTAATATATTCCAGGCAAAAATTGTACGACTGCTGTATATAAAAGTTATCATCACATTTCTGGCAAAATATGTTCTTGTGCAATTTTACATTTAATTTTGGCATCTGTGGGTTGATTTAACATTAATTAATCTAGTAAGAAAAGCCAATAAATTTATTTTTTATCATACTGTGCTTACATACAGCCATACACGTTTCATTTTCAACCCACAGATGTCAAAATTTACCCTGTAAAATTGCACAAGAACATATTTTGCCAGAAATGTGATGATAACTTGTATATACAACAGACGTACAATTTTTGCCTGGAATATATTAACAGAATATACCTGTTAGTTTTAAAATAATTACATTATTAATAATTTGCTTGTATATCTGCTTGTTACCCCTTTATTATGTTACCCAAAACCTAAAGGATAATTCCGGTATTTAACACTTTGAGTCTATTTTCTAGTTTGTTTTGGATGAACTAGAGTGGTGGACTTAGAAATTTTGACGATGGGTCCTGTCTCGACTTTTTGACTATTTTAGGATCGCATCTGGGCGCTTCAGAGTGGCTGCCTACGAGCATACTGAAAAATGTCCTTAAAACAACACTTAACATTAGTTCTCAAAACTGTGCAACTCACCGAGTGATTAGTTGTGTTCGTTGATGATTAAAAACAAATAAATATATCGGCGCAATTCAATCCGTGTTATTTACTATAGTGGAACTATATTTTCAGATACCTCACAACCGCGTATAAACTTCCGCTCGATATTTGAGTCTGAAGCGTTAGCACACTCCCGACCACTTGATGGCGACAACCACTTTGCCGCAGTTGCTCTGCTCACGCTAGCCTACTGAGAGCACTGAGAGACGGAGAACCGAGCGAAAAGACTACAACCAAATGTAAACAGACCCCTTTCGGTCTCCAGTAGCGCAGTAATATCAACGAGCACTTCAACAGACATCACTGGAATTTAAAAAAATGGCAAATAAAACACGACAGAAACTGTATTTCGCTACGCTACTTGTTTTGGATCATCAACGAACACCACTAATCACTCGGTGAGTTGCACAGTTTTGAGAGCTAATGTTAAGGGTTGTTTTAAGGACATGTTTCAGTATGCTCAAAGACAGCCACTCTGAAGCGCCCAGAGGCGATCCTAAAATAGTCAAAATTCGAGACAGGACCCATTGTCAAAATTTCTAAGTCCACCACTCTAGTTCATCCAAAACAAACTAGAAAACAGACTCAAAGTTTTAAATACCGGAATTATCCTTTAACATATTGTTCCCTTATACCTACACGGAGGTACACTATAATTACAGAAACGTACACCGTAATTTCGATTCACTTACAAAGTTATTTACAGGTTGTATATCTGCTTGTTACCCCTTTATTACCCAAAACTTAACATATTGTTCCCTTATACCTACACGGAAGTACGCTATAATTACAGAAACGTACACCGTAATTTCGGTGTACTTACGCAGTTGTTTGCGGGTCGTAAAATAAAGTGTTAACCCTTTCTGGAAAACAACTCTGTCCTTGAAAATTTTCAGTCCGGATTTAGGTCTCACCACAGCACTGAGTCTGCATTATGAAAGGCACACAATGATATTGCTTTCTTTGTAGATAACAAGTGTCCTGTTGCCTTAGTGCTACTGGACCTCACAGCAGCCTTTGACAGGGTAGACCATACAATCCTCCTGTCAAGCCTGGAGCAGTGTGTTGGCATTCATGGCACTGCACTGAAGTGGTTTATGTCATACTTATCAAATAGAACTTTCTCTGTGATGGCCCAGCAGAGACTGTACTTCCTTCGCCAGCTGAGGAAGTTCAACCTGCCACAGGAGCTGCTGATTCAGTTCTACTCAGCCGTCATTGAGTCTGTCCTATGCACATCTATCACTGTCTGGTTTGGTTCAGCTACCAAATCAGACATCAGGAGACTACAGCGGACAGTCCAGACTGCGGAGAGGATTATTGGTGCCCCCCTGCCAACCCTCCAGGACCTGTACTCTTCCAGAGTGAGGTAGAGAGCAGGTAAAATCATCACAGACTCCACTCACCCTGGACACCACCTGTTTGAACTGTTACCGTCAAGACGGAGACTCAAATCACTGGCCACAAGAACATCTCGGCACAGGAACAGTTTCTTCCCACATGCCATTTCCCTCCTGAACAGTTAACATATCTCCCAAAGCATATGCCTTTAAGTGCAATACCCCCACTGTTTAATGCAATAACTTACAACTCAGGTGACACTTACATGTAAATTTATTTATTTAAAACATTTAAAACACTGTAAATATGTTCATAATCTGTAAATCTGTAAATGTTTATTCTGGCTAAACCCAACTGTGATACTTTTATTCTCATATTTTAATATTTTATATTTTATTCTTAAAATTTGTATTATTATGTTTCTTGTTGTAAATTATGTTTCTTGTTGTATTTGTATATGTGCACTGGAAGCCTCAGTACCAAAACAAATTCCTTGTGTGTGCAAGCACACTTGGCAATAAAGCTCTTTCTGATTCTGATTCTGATGATGGGGGATTTGTCTTCTTCTTGTGCTTCTCTTTCCTGTCAGACTGATCTCATGAAACTGCGTATGTATGACACGCCAATTCCTATTTCCATTTTTGGCGTGCTATCAACACGCAAAATCGCTTTTCAGCGTGTTTATGAACGCCGTTAACTTAACGTTACATTACTGTATATACAAATATATGACCTACTCCAACCCCGTCCCTAAACCTACCCGTCACTGGTTAATACCATTTATAAGTCTTTCCCTGCCATCCTAGTAAGAAAACTATCGCTCCCCAGATGCATATCAAAATTTTGGCTTTATTTCGCTCGGATTTTTAACGGCGTGTACATACACGCGGAATCACTCGGACATAACGGCGTAGATATACACGCGTACACGCGGATAGCTCAAAATGCGTATAAATAACACGCCACTTGACTTGAAAGTGGCGTGTATGTTTACGCAAAAGTCATGATGTCATGTTGTTCCTGTGGAGTCCCGCAAGGCTCCATTCTTGGCCCTATTTTGTTTTCATTATATATGCAGACAGACGGTAAGGAACTTAGGAGTGATTTTTGATAGTTCCTTTAAATTCAACAAACAGATGTTGTTAGATTGAGCTTTTTTCAACTGCGCCTTCTGGCTAAGGTAAAATTCTTAAATCGTTTTTAAACCGTCATGACCTTGAGAAGGCTATTCACGCATTAATAAGCTCTAGACTGGACTACTGCAATGTCCTGTATATTGGTGTTTCCCAGTCCTCTGTTGACCGTCTCCAACTTGTCCAAAATGCAGCTGCCCGCCTGTTAACGAGCACTAAAAAACGAGACCACATAACTCTGATTCTTTATTCTCTCCATTGGCTCCCGGTACATTTTAGAATTCAGTATAAAATTTTATTGTTTGTTTTTAAAGCTCTTAATGGCCTTGCACCATCTTACATTTTAGACATGCTGACCATTCGTAATTATGGTAGGACGTTGAGGTCGTCCAATCAACTTATGTTGGAAGTGCCCAGGTCAAAACTGAAACACTGGGGTGACCGCGCTTTTTCGGTTTCTGGACCTAAGCTCTGGAATAAGCTACCCAGTGAGATGCGTATCGTTACTGACCTGGGCCTTTTTAAATCAAGACTTAAAACGCATCTTTTTAAAGTGCCGTTTTGTACCTAGTACTGTGATGGCACATTTATATTGGTTTTATTTTTTTTTATTTATCTTTTTCTTACTTTTTTCTCATTCATTATTGTATCTTTGTTATTGGTGTGTTGTTGTTTTAAATTTGTTGTTTAATCTGTTGTGAAGCACTTTGGTTCACCTATCGCTCGATGTAAGGTGCTATATAAATAAAATACATTTACATTTACATTTACATTGATGAGTGCTGTTAAAACTTTTAAATCTTTTTGCATGAGCACCCTCAGGTGATAACCTACTGTAATAATATAGTGGCGAAACAGATTTGGCAAACGCTCCAGTGCATATTTGTGTTAACAACTCTTGCAAGCTTCAAAAACAAGCCCAATATTATTAACCTATATTAGTGTGATTATTCATTTAGCAAGTTTTGGGACATATAGTAAATTACGTGAGTTTCTTGGGAGAAATAACAAGTTTCAAGTTTGTTTTATTTATGGGTGGTTCTTCAACTACAGACACTTTTGGCCTTGTGAACTTGAGGGGGGAAAAAGTGTTCAAATCAAAATTGTCACAGTCTAACAGTTAAATATAACTAGTCTACTTTAATGATCCATAAGAGAACGCACTTACATTATAAGACCAATTTGTGTTTTTTGACATATTTTCCAATCCGCACTGAACAAATGTCATTTCCATCACATGTAAATATTTGATTATTATTTTAAAATATTATGATATATATTATTTCTTTTCACACATAGTATTACCAGTTTATACTCCAATTACCATAGATTTGTGGATTAAGTAAATTAATTGTCATGAGGCTCAAACACAAAGCTTACATCCACCACAACCTGAAATATAATATTGGATTGGTTAGATACATTTCAGAAAAATAACTACTTGTGTTATTACATTAAGTGGACCATTATCCCATTACATATGCAGAAGATTTTAATGAGTGATTAAAATTTTGTAAATATTTTTTAAAAAGTTATGAGGGGGTGGGTGACTGGGTGTTGTGGAAATGACAATGAATTGACGTCCATGTAACAGAAGACATTTATTTGAAACCTTCTGAAGCAGACAATTCCATTTAACAAATCATTAATCTCATTAGTCATTAGTCTGTTTGGGTCTGTTTTGGTATAGGACTGAGATCTTTCTGCAGTTGACTTCCGCGGCATCTTAAAAATAGATGAAAAGGCATTTCAACAAATATATATTTGAATAAATACATTAGCATTGTACATTTCAATAAATAAAATATACATATGTAGCCACACAATTGCAGCGAATCAGCTCTATGAAATATTAATAATAAATCATAACTTGTTATAATCAATTATGAATATTTGGATCAGTTAATTGGGTTAACTTGATGTAGCTACATTAACCATAGTAGGCAAAGTCATTTTTCAGACCAAAAGAGGGAATAAAGACATAGGCCAAACCACATAAAAGTAAAATCATGATATGGAACATTAGATACATGTTAATACATTTATCACATGGTTATATATATATAGAATATATAGGATTAAAAGGGTTAATTTCTCCTTCTCAGCAAGAATTAAGTCCCTACACATTCTTTTGGGTCGTAAAACTTGGGTCCTAACAGGACACCTGAGTTCTGTGTTAGCTTGATTTGGGGGAAGTTTCACAGACCTTTGTTGGGATAGTGAGTTTGCTGGATTATTCATTAAATATAATGAATCATTTTTGTGTGTCTGATTGGTCCAGACACTACACAATCTATGAATTGCACCTTGTAAGCGTAGAAGAAGGTATTGTCACGGAGCGGTTGAAAGTGAGACGAGGATTCAAATGCAGAGGAAATGTATTAGTGACTGGCAGACAAGTTACAAAACTCGAAAACTCAGAAAGCAAGCGGGAAGGAAACACCAGGAACGAGTAACTTGGACTAACGAACGAGCACAGGACTCAAAAAGAGGGAGGCTAAGGCCCTGTCCACACGGACACGGGTATGTTTGTAACCATGACTTTTTTTACGCGGTTCGGCCATTCGTCCACACGGAAATGCACTGAAACCGAACATTTTTGAAAACACCTGCCAGGGTGAAGATTTTCAGAAACGCCGGTTACCTGTTGTCGTGTAGACAGTTAAACCGTGGTTTTTGCCTTGCGACGTCAGAGTGTGCGCCGTTATCCGCTGTGTTTGACGTCAGATTTGCGCCTACCGGAACCGGTAATAACTTTTTGTTAGGCTTCTGATTGGCCAACGTGGCTTTACGGTTAAGGGTTATATCGCCGCCTGCTGGTGTGGCATGCTCTTGACTGCGCTTAATAGCGTATTTTTGCGTTTTCATGTAGACGGAGACCAAGCATGTGTGGACGGGATTTTTTTTTTTAAACGTCAGAGGAAAAACTCCGGTTATAAAAATACCCGTGTCCGTGTGGACAAGGCCTAAATAGGGGAACAGAAAGACAGGTGGGACAAATTAACCAATAATCAGATAACAAGATGGGAGGGGCTAGACAATAGACAGGAGAACACATGGCACAAAGGAAACACATGACAAGCCATGTGCTCACAATAAACAGAATACAAGCACACCACAAACCGGGAATGTCAGAGCTCTGTCAACCACTAAGATAAAACCAGACAGAAGTGACAGAACCCTGACAGGTATGTGTTGGATATGATGGTGGTGGAAATGACAATCCTGCAGTATTTTGTAAAAAAGAAATCCAAGCTAGTATTACAGCTTGGTAGCTAGCATTGCATGCATGCAAAATACATCTATTTATGTTAAAAAATCTACAAACTCAATTGATGTTACGCCATGTTTGGAAATGACATACAATAAAAATATTTTCATTTCAAGCAATATTTACCTTGAGTTTTCTTCTCCAAGTTGGTGAAGAAATTAAAAATCTCCTCCATGTCAGACATGTGCTGTGATGTCATTGTTCATCTGCTGTGATGTCATTGTTCATCACCATAGAAACTATCTACTCAAACAATCTTTCAAAAAAATTTGTTAAGGGACATTAAAGGGGACATATCATGCTAAATCTACTTTTTTAGCCCTTAAATGCCTTTTGTTGTATATTTGGAGTGTTTATAAGTACAGAAAAGTTGAAATCAGTCTCTTCGGGAACTTCGTTGATATCTTTATATTCTGTTTTGGTCACATTTTTCAACCGGTTTAGATTTTTCTGTAATCTATGACGTTTTGTGAACTATTACGTCAAAGTATTTGCAGCGGAACTGCCAAATAAGTACATCGACTTCCGGCCAAACACTTTGAGCAATCCGCCATTTTTATTTCTCGCTGCAATTTTGTAGTCCAAGTTCAAGGATGCAGAAGTTACGAGAGGGTACGTCAAAATGTTGGGTTGTTGGATGTAGCAACCCACACGCTTCATTACACCGTATGCCAGCATCAGAACCTCTTTGAAGTGCCTGTTTGAGTTTTATTTTTCACGGAAATGTACCCACATTTGTGGGTAAAGTCATGTTTGTGTGCGCGAAGCACTTCATGGATAACTAACGTCACTTCAGCAACCTCCGCCAGTATAAAGAAGGATTTGCCGATAGACTTCGTCTGATTGAGGGGTCAGTTCCTTCTATCTTTGGAGACGACGAACAAAGCACTTCGGTAAGCTGTAAATAACGTACTACATTCTTAAAACACACGGTGGTCATGGTTTAGCAGTTGTCTTGTTAGTGTGCTTTTTTTAACAAGAGAAATAATCGACTTTTCTTTAATTGTTTATAATATAACTTATATTTTGTTTTGTGGGTATTAAATAGTCGTTGTAAATCATGCAGTATTGTAGTAGTTGGCATGGATGGAGAACTTACTGTAAATACAGTACACCATTGCGATACATCCATATGAAGACGTTGTTCTGCAGGTTCGTCGTCTTTATTTTCATCTCGCTCCGACTCTGGCTCGAACATGTAAGGCTTGATGGACAAGTCTTCCGTTGTTGACATTTTGTAACAAAAGTTTCTGTTCCACTAGATAATCGTATCTCTGCTATAAAACTACAAAAATTGCCGAACGGGGTGGAGTTGAACCGAGTGTCACCTCTGCGAGCTGGAGAGGGGGCGGGGTATGAAGTGTCGCATTTGTATTTAAAGAGACCGCACCAAAACGAGTTGATCTCAGACGCACATCAGAACAGCGGTAGAAAAGTGGCCTGTGGAGCTATAATAATGAGGAATTCAGACCCAAGCATTGCAGTTCTGCTTTAAATAGACCACAAATGTATGATTTATATGTAAAAAAGGAACGATTTAAAAGCATGATATGTACCCTTTAATACAGCGTTGTGGTGGAAATGAAGACAATACTGTGGGACAACCATAGACTGCAAAAGGGGACAACTACTGTACATTATCACATTAATAGTAGTCTGACCTTAAATACCACAATTATGTTTTGATTATTTTACTGATACTTCATTCAGTCATATTTAAAAAAAAAAAAAAAAGATAAATATTTTTTTTACACTTCTTTTTAATTATTGAAGATCAAAAGTCTGTGCGGGACAAGCAATATTTGCATAATGATGTTTAAAAAGGTGAAAAAATCATTGTAGACTACCGGTAAAAAGTTCCTAAAGTACTTTCATTGTAAAGTTAACTATGAAAGTGTGAATTTTTCAAACTTCAATGTTTTTTATAAAATATGATCAAAGGACAGGAAAGTTCCCTATCTAAGAATTGCCCTTATATAGCACATTTTATTTAAAAAAACAGCAAGCACAGCAACAAAGTGCTGAACAACACAAACAACAACTAAGAAACACGGGGGATGGGATCATGGGAGGGTGGGACATACAGGAAAATCCCGGGTGCTTTTCCAGTAGTCAGAATCATCTCACTCCTCAAATCCCCCTGCTTAAAAGTTCATATTCAGTGCTGATCGCAGGATCGCGGAACCTCTCTTTGCGTGAACTGATAAAGAGACAGCATTGATAGAAAAGGGAGCTGTCTAGGCTTTCGAGGACTGTCTGTTTTAATGCTGAGGACCCACAGACTTGGAGCTGCAAAGTTTGGGAAGTGACATTATGCTGGATTCACTCTGCACGGGACGGAAATGACATGGTCGAATAGTAAGTAACGCGTTAAAGCAATATAAAGAAAGACTAAAGGCCATTGCACACTGAGTCCGAAATTCGCATCCGAAATTTTCGCACGTTAAAAAAAAAGATCGACCTCTCGTTCTGTCAATCATGCTTGCACACTGCCTCCGAAACATTCGTCCGTCATAAAAAAATTCGGATCAGGTTCGATTTTCGGCGTTTTTTCGCATCCACAGCCAGCATTTTGAGAGGTTTTTTGACTATTCAGACCCGTACAAGCGAACGACACAATCCAGAATGGCATCTGACAAGTTGATACACTTCGTCTTGCAGCACAAGTACTGTATGATAAACAAACCTGTATACAGCTGTTCTGTATGCGCAGCGTTTCTGCCGGCCGTGTGTGTGTGTGTGTGTCTTTTTTGGTAGTCTTCTTTTTAATATGTCGCTCCAGTATCGCTAGCAAAGCATCAAACTGTTCCATTGACATTCTGAGGTAAATTTTGAATCGCTCGTGATAATTGCGCAACTCATTGATGAGCTGAAACTCTCCTTCCTCTCGGCACAAGATTGGATGGACCCTCTTTTTCTTCTTTTTCTCTTTTAAAGAAGAGAGAGGACAACAAAATCATCCTCACTGCTTGACGAATCCATTTAGTATTTTTTGCGTTTTTTTCCGCAAAGGTTTAATAAATACGCATCGGACTCAGTGTGCAAGGTTTTTATGCGTGACGAATTTTTAGGCTGATGAACACGAAAAAAACGCATACGAAAAATTCGGACTCAGTGTGCAATGGCCTTAACAGGTTAATAGAAAAATATTAACTATAATAATTATGAAGTAGGCTATAGCAAAATATTGAAATTTGAAATTCTATTCCAGTTATTGGTAAAAGTGATTGTAAATAGCTAATCTTAAATGTCTCGCTGTAGGCTACACTGCTGTGGTGGAGCTGTTGCTTATCCATCTGCACTTTTTGTAAAGTGAAGTGCAGATGGATAAGCAACAGCTCCTCATGACTTCAACAGCACGCTCTCAGCTGGCCAAAAATACAGCAAATGAACTGTGTGCCAATTTGAAAGTCAAACTTTAGTAGCCTGTATGCTGGTGATCGCTGCTGGAATGAACTGCTATGCTGAAGACATGCAGACCAGAGGCGAGAATATCTCTCTCAACAGGAAAATAATCTCTTTTAGGGGGAGACCGGGGATGGTTGTAACACGGGTCAGTTTTGGGTCAAATGGGTCAATCACGGGTCAATTCCAACTTGTCCAATCAATCAGGAACTAGTTACAAATCACCTGATTCACTTCACACATGCTATAGTCCTTATTCCACATGTGATAAAGTAGAGCCCTGTGGCAAACACATCACATGTTAGAGTAGAAAAATTTTGAGGTAAGAAAGTTACTTTTTTACTTTTTTTGTTTTTGTTATGGGAATTTCTGCTTTGTAGTTAAACTCATCAAACTTTTATTATGTTTATTGTGTGTCTGTGTAGATATTTTCCATGCAAGTTGTTAGTGCTAATGTTTTGCCTGTTAGGTAGTTCATGGCTACAAGACTCTGTGTTAGTTGTAACAACAATGCCAGAGTAACAACAGACACACACACACACACACACACACACACACACACACACACACACACACACACACACACACACACACACACACACACACACACACACACACACAACACACACACACACACACACACACACACAGAGAGAGACACACACACACACACACACACACACACACACACACACACAAAACAAACAATGTTTGTGTTCAAGTTCAATTTATAATGGTCAATTATGACTGAGAGTTACACACACACTGAGACTAAGAATCACACACACACACTGAGACTAATAGTGACACACACACATCATCAGTTATATTGAAAGTCAGTGTTGAATAAAAACCTTTCATAATATTTTTTTTTTGTCAAAATCCTTATTTCATTATGTTACATATCACCCCGGTGGATATCATAATGTTACATCTCACCCCAGGGTATGTTACAACTAACCCAGACTATGGGGTGAATTGTAAAATTTCACTCCTCGTGTTTGAAACTAAACCATGCTTTTTCTGTTTGTGTTGCAAAGATAATAGCTATGTCATTTAATAACAGACACTTGTAACTAGTTTGGATCACATTTTGAACACACTGACTTCAAAGTACAAGATATAGACAGAAAGGTCAAAATTGTTACAACCATCCCCGGTCTCCCCTAACTCTCTCTCAACAGAAAAATAATCTCCCTTTATATTTACTAATTCATAACCAGCCACAGGACACTTAGTACATGCATGGTGTTTTTGTATTGTGTATTTGTATTTTGTATTCACATTTTGCTGATATTTTTAGAATGTCTTTAAAAATGGAAAACTCTATTTTTTTTGATAATTTTGTCTGAATAATGTTGCAGTGTATATTTTGATTTTTTTTTTTGCATTCAGCGAAGACAATGCAATAGAATTAATTTTATTTCTAATTTCTGTCGTGGCTGTAGATTCAGCAGCAATATTTCCACGAGTGGATGTTTTTCATTGTTTTCTCTCTGTGCTTTATTGTAATAAATCTTGTGGTTTTGTATTTTGCACTCATGAGTCTGTAAGGGTGGTGGCCTCCCTAACACAAATAAAGAAAACGTACTCGGTTACTAACGTAACCTCGGTTCTCTCTAGAGAGGGAACGAGTACTGCGTAATATCTTACGCTACGGGGAAAAACCTCTTTTCCACGAGATATTGAAGCCAAAAATTATCTTTAATTTTTTATTAATGTAAAACGCTTTGCAGCAGCAAGCAGACATAGGCGAGACAGCTCGCGCGCCTATTGGCTGTCTTGCGGCAAAAGCAGCAGCCTATCGAGAGAGGCTCTGCGTGACGTCATGACGAATGGGGGCACTTCGCGCCCACATCGTAACATCCCGCCAGAAAGGGCGTGGTCTCGTCCTATAAATAAGCTCGATAGGCTGGTACAAACTGGTTTTCATGGCCGAAGCGCACCAGAGCGTATTCCAAGCACGGCAAGATACGCAGTACTCGTTCCCTCTCTAGACAGAACAGAGGTTACGTTAGTAACCGAGTACGTTCTCTTACGAGAGTATCTCTCGTACTGCGTAATATCTTACGCTATGGGGAACACATTGTAACACGCCGTGCGTACAGGGATCCAACACCAAAGTCCCAGGGGCCGAAGCCCGGGGCGCATATAGTGCATAATCACCATAAACTCACAGAGAGTGAAGGAAGAGAAGCTAAAAGCGTCATTCCTTATAAAATAGCATCCACAGGAGCTAATCACATGACAATTAAACCACACAGCCAAGGTGAAAGCTTTCAGCCTAAACTGGGTGGCCATACATGTGTCAACACTCATGGAGCTGCTGTACCGGTCAGTGAGCGATACGCAGGCTAAACTCAGCATCCGGGCTGCACAGCGGGGCAGATAGTACTGAATTCTAGACCGCCAAAAGCTTAGCTTGTAAGGCGGGCACCTCCAGGTTATAGTATTTTATAAATGTGAGACGACGGCTTGAGGCCCAGCCCGCAGCCGTACAGAATCTTGCAGGGTGACCCCCTAGACATGCCCACGAGGAGGCCACGCCTCTCGTGGAGTGCGCTCTGACACCCAAGGGGCACTGTAGGCCCTTAGAAGTGTAAGCCAGCGCTATGGCATCGACTATCCATCTGGATAGGCTCTGTTTTGAAGCGGCAAGTCCCTTGGAACGCCTGCCAAAAAAACCTTTACAGTAGGCCATGTTTTTATAAAAAACAAAAAGAAAAGTGTGTACTGTGTAAACAGAGACAGTGTTTCCCACAGAATTAGATTCTATGTGTGGTGGTGTGGGGTTTTTTTTTTTTTGGGGAGGGGGGGGGGGGGGGGGGTTGACACATAATGTAAGATAACTTAAAGACATTGCTATTGCTATGCCATTGCTACACGTCTATGACTGCTCCACAGACTTCTTGTTGCATATTTTGCACCCTTTGTTTGAACATTTTATTTTACGGGCCTTTCTGAAAAAAATATTCCAATGCCCTATCATATGGGCTTGTTTGTGTGATAGACTACAGGCCCTGTACTAAATGTAACAATTATTAAACACTATATTAAATTTAAATAACAAATTAGATTTATAAATAACCAGCTTTTCAAAACAACAATTGCCATGTGATATTTTAACAAACTATACAAATATTTTAAACTATTTGTGCTAAAAAGTGCAAAACATAACAACTGAAACAACAACTGAATTTTAACAAACACTTTACAACTATATAAAACAATGAAGTGCAAAATTAAGTGCAAAACAACATTGTCAAAATGCAGAGGTGCGAATTTACAAAATGAAAAGCAGGCTACTTTTGCCATGATGACTGAATGTTAATAATCCCTAAAAAGCTGACATCATCGCTATCTCAAACATCTCTGTTATTATCAATGAAGCTGAATGCACAATGAATATTTCACAATATCTACACGTTGTTTGTTATAAACAGAGGATTTGCCAGCATGCAGAATTCAGCACTGAACAAAAAGTCAGTTTTGAGCGGTGATGGGAGTCTATCTTAAATGCTTCTGATTGGTCATCGTGTTTAAGAAATCAACACATATGTCTGTGATTGGCTACATCGCTCACGCTGGAAACATGTTACAAATAGAAACTCTGGCCAGTAAATCGTTTCAATTGTGTTTAGTTGTTCTTTTCTGCAATAGATTAATAACAATTTATTAGTTTTTATATGTTTTATTCATTGATATTCATAATTTGCGGGAGTCCTGTGAATCGTTTTATTCTCCCACAGCCCGCACACACAGAGTGAGTGCATTACCACCCGCGCCTGCGCTCGCACTCGGCCATCAAATCTAGTCCCGCGCCGCACGTCTCTAGATCAAGGGCCCGCCCCGAGGATGGCGGCGAGAAATATTGGCCCAAGTTCTGCCCCCGGCAGAGAATTTAAGCTATAAACAGGACAGTAGTAACAAGGCAGGCTTCGCTCATACATTTTTTGACGACGTAACGTTAGTTAAGGCGTGTGTTGCTTAGGCGGCCGCCTTAGTTACAAAGTGCTTCGGGAAACCCTGAATCTAATGGAAACGCGACAGCGTTTAACATAGAATAACTTATCAGAGTTGTTTTGCAGCAGTGTTCATTAACAACCATTCAACTCCGGATTGATTCTGGAATATTCGCTGGAAAAATAAGCTCCGCAGTGACCGCAACAATCCGTCCTCCACCGCATGCTCATGTTGTTTTGAGACTGTGGCTGTGCTCAAAGAGGAGGCGGGGCTATTCGTGCGCCGCGCCTCCGTTGTCAGTTTGTGTGAGAGAGAGAGAGGGGAGCAAGCTGCGCGCAGCTCTACAATAAAATACAATTTTACCCATATTAAATAGTTTAAAAATCTGAAAATCAATCCGTGGCGGTCAGCGTTGATATTGTGGCGGCCCGCCACAAATTAATGAATGTATGGGAAACCCTGAGAGAGCTATTGACACAATTTCACCTGTTGTAAGTCAGTCTGGTTAATAGGAACTACAACCTTTGAAACATGATAAAAGAAAAAAAAAACGTTTATTATATTGCAGAAATTTCCTTAAAAAAATAATTGTTCACTGTAAATACATGAAGGGAGGTATTGGAAAAAATGTCAATCAAGCTTTGGATTTTTAACATGTCTGTTTTTGAATGTTAAAAAGTTTCTGTATTTGGTTGTGTTGTGAGTATTTGGAGCACATGTGTGTTGTGAAACTGATGAAGATGTGTTCTTAATTTGCGGGTGTTTTTTTTCTATTTGCATGTGTTTTCTTCCGTTGCAGCATGTTGAGCTCTCTTGGCCACCATAAAATATCCATCAGAAGATTTTGGTGTTTCTTGAAGCATGAAAGAGTAAATAATTAAAACAATATTTTCAAACTACTTTAAACCATCGTAAAAGTAGCCGTGGCTCGTACACTTTTCAGATGATGGCAGAATTATTGTTTTTTTGTTTATCTATTCCTAATGAAACTGATTGCAAGACAACGTTTGCTGAAAAATTCTGTAATTTCTGCTCACCTTTCAGTAAATCGTCTATACTATTTAATCCTTATTAGTCCTTGTTGTTTAAGTTTCACACTTAATGCAAATTTATGTACTTTTTTTTTCTATTGCAGAATGAAAACCATGAATGCTGTAAATGCAGTTCAACTGTTCATTCTGGTTTGGACTTTTACTGCTGTCTGTCAAGCTGATGGTAAGAGAACAAACTTCCCCTAGAAAGAGTGTGTGTGAATTTTGAGGAGGGACTTCATCTAAGATCATGAAGAAAAAAGGTCCAATTTGACTAAAGCACAAGAAGCTCTTTAAACCTTTTGAATTTATCCAGTTCCGTCCAAGTGTTTGAACAATTACTTTTTAATGACTAACACAATAGAGGATTTTGTGTAAATGTGTAATTTATGTGTTTATACACACACTCTTTTACGTAAAATAATGTGTTCATACAAAGCACAAAATCACATTTTCAGTCAAGATGATCTTGTGTTTCTCAACTGACTCTATCTGATGATTAAAAGAAACAGCGGATTTTGTGTGCAGAAACTGAAGTGTATATTGCTATTGAATAAATACTGTAAGTTATAATTCATAATAAATAATAAAATATGTGACCCTCCCATTACTAGAGATAAAAATCGTATTCAAAATATATTGTACAAAAACACAATGCAATGGTTTTATTTATGAATAAGTTCATTGATAAATGTGCTTTATATGACTGACACCTAACACAAGAAGTCTGATTTGTTAAAAGTTTACTGAGATGTAAAAAAAATATATTTTTAATATTAAATAACGTTATTATTGTTCAGTTGCTGTATTATATGATATACATTGTTATTTTTCAGATGAGATCAGTGTAAGCTGTGCTAATGTGACTGGAACTGTGAGGAAAGAAGTAACTTTCACCTGCAACGTCTCTCTGAAGAAGTCTGACTGCTGCATTATATCGTATAAGTTTTATGACACTAAGAACAATAGTGACTCAACAATCTGTAAAGTGTTTCCTCTGGACTCCTGTGAACGGAGAAACAACTTCACATGCAGCTTCACTCCAACTACAGTAATGATGGAACAATTCAGATTCTTTATCCAAACAAGCGGTGGAACGAAACTAACTGCATTCACTGTGAACATAACAGGTACCGTATATAATACTGTTGTTGTTTATAATTCAATAAATGTTTGCAAATGTACTTATATTTTCAATCTACTAACTGTGGTTTCAAATCTGTTCACAGAGTCCAGTAAACCTGAACATGTCACTGAAGCTCCTGGTAAGAAATATTTTAGATTGATTTACTGAGTTATTTATGGAACACAGAAAACTGCTCTTTAGTCTCTTGTCAGATTATCTATAATTTTAAAACAGCAAAATCCCCACTGTTAAATTAACACTCCTCGGTGTGCATGTGTCCATGATACAGGGTGTTAAAAGTAACAGTGTTTGAGTTAATGAGATAATTTCGTGATTAATTGGGTGATAATTGACCATTATTGAAGACAGCTGATGATAACAAGCAGAATCATTGAAACAAAAAGACACAATAAATAAATAAAAAAGATGAGCAGAAACACAAGAACAACAACTGACTTCTAGCCACAGCTTTAGATAAATCAACTGAAGTGAAAAGAATACAGTACATTTGCCAAAAACAAAGATAACCTGATGATGTTGGTTATCGGTTGATGGTCATTAATAAGTGGAGTGAGTCATAAATCTCATACCTGATTAATAATGGGTAATGTTATTAAAATAACCTCACATTTCACTGTCAACTTTATCATGGTTCAGATCAGATGTTCTGGCATTTGACTTTTTTTTAAAAATTGTGCACAAATACCTTTAGACTAACAAAGACATCAAGAATCAGCATATAAATCTTAGCAACGGTGACATGCTGCAATGCATGCTGGGAGCCCTATTATAAGACTCATCCATGGCTCCCAGCATGCATTGCAGTATGTCACCGTTATTGAGATTCATAATGCTGACTTTTAAAGTGTCTGTGTGTCCAAATGGTATTAAATTATTGATTTTTTTTGTAAACCGTATTATACTTCAGATTGTCAAAACTGCTGAAAATCAAGATGTGCAGTAACATGAACACTCCATCAATAATGTGACAAAAATGGATACACTGGATAAAATCAGTAATCAGGTTACTACGTAATCTTTATCATCAACAAGTAGTCGACATCATCTGACCTCATTTTCTCTGTCTGCTGTAACTGTTTGGCAAAAAAAAAAAAAAAAAGCAAGAGAAAAACAAGTGACCTAACATAATTTCGGGAGCAGTGCGCCCAAGCCTTTAACCACTTCCCGTAGTTAGTACTTTCGGCATCCGGCCTCCTCCTTTTGTACCATATTTTGCCTGTATAATAGAGCTTGAGTATAATATCCTCTCTGAGCCCCTTTATAGCAGACAGCGAGCGCTAAGATTATATGAGCACAAAACTCGTAAAATGTTCAAAAGCCAAGTCAAACTACCTAACAAAAGTAAACACTAATCACAATACTGGTGACATCAATCTAAACATTTTCAATAAGAGATCAACATCTAAACCTCTGTTAATTCTCAATAAGACCTTCTGTAGATGTATGACAGAAATAAAGTCAATCTAGTTAGTAATACGTGAAGCTATTAATGCTGCTTCTGTCAGGACCACCATCGTCAAATATGATTGACAGTTAGCTTACAGTTTGGATTCGAGATGTGGTTCTGTTTTGAGCAAGAACTCCCTGCGCATCCATGAAGCCTAGCATGTATAAGAGCAGCAATAACCCACCTTAGAGTAAACAGAACAGAACCTACATGAATGTATGCAGATATCATTAATTCAAGATTTTAAAGTACAACATAATTGGAGAATTTATTCTGATTTGAGGGGAATCAGAATCCCAAATCCTGATTGGAGACAGGTGGAGTTGGGGAGGGAGGAGGGTAATTATCTCCTGAGAAACGCCAGCTGCTGATAAAATTGAAGAAGCTTATATATGTACAGCGATAGGCGTCGTATTCTTATAGGTACAGTAGATGTGGACCAGCTGATGCGAGCTTGACTAACGTGAGCTGCCAGAACTGACCCTACGCTTGATTTGTGGAGTTGTTTAATCCTCCTCTGCTGAGATCTTGAGAGATTTAAAGGGGTCATGAACTGAGAAAGCAATTTTTTGACAAGTTTTGACATGTAAGAGGTCATCATATTATAAGAATATCCTGAAAGTTTCAGAACTGAAAATGTCCTTAGTCCAAAATCAGCTTTTATTGTTACCAGACCCAGCGAACGACTCGTCCTGGAATGTGCCTCTTTATGCCGTAATAAGGTAGTGAAGGACCGCCTCTGCAGAAGATCAGCTTTGGCTCTGCCCACTGGCGTTAGTGAGATGAGGAAGAGAGAAGAACACTGGGTCACTCACTAGACTAAAAATAACATAACCACATTCCCAGCATTAGGATCCTTTGGAAGGTAGTTTATTTTCCACAATGTGAATGTCTCAGATGAACATTATTTATGCGTATTCTGTGCATTTCACTGGATTCTTTGGTAAATCAGTCCGCAACCTCAGCGCAGGCTTTGCAGGATTTTACGATATGGACTCGACAGTATTGCCACAACATGTAATTAACCCTGTTCATTCTAATGCCTGATCTGTGACCAGTGATTTCTGATGTAATGATTCATGTAGCTACAGTCAGATGTTCTTTGTCCTGTCAGTAAATCAAACCAGTGACTAAACGGTCAATTTCATATGGTTTCTCTTAGTAGGGTGTAAATAATCTGTTATTTAAACGGATTGACTTATATATAGAAAGCAATCAAAGAACACTGTTTACAATAGCTGTAGCTGTCAATCAAACAGTGCACGCTGGAGCTGTCAATCAAACAGTGCACACTGGAGCTGTCAATCAAACAGTGCACGCTGGAGCTGTCAATCAAACAGTGCACACTGGAGCTGTCAATCAAACAGTGCACGCTGGAGCTGTCAATCAAACAGTGCACGCTGGAGCTGTCAATCAAACAGTGCACGCTGGAGCTGTCAATCAAACAGCGCGTGTTTATCACTGACTGGCTTCTGGACTCACGCCAAAACTCCCGTAATAATCAATGAATCTCTTATTTACATTGTGTTTGCACTCTGTTAGTTATGATGAAAGTATTTGTTAGTGTGCAGCAATGATGAGATCGCTGCATAGCCTACATGTCTGTGATCGGTTATGCTCATCACTTCAACCTTTCATGCCACGATTTAAATACAATGCCATAGATCTAATTGCATTGTTATAATTTTCACTTTTCAGGAGTAGTTAACTTTGAGAGCAGTAATAGTAAAACGTGCTAAAAGCTTTTGAGAGAGTTCCACATGTAGTACTATCTATTTCATATATAAAGCTGTTGGCCAATCACAGCAGAGGGCGTTTACAAGTCTAACACAGACACACCCCTTCAAAGTGCAATTTCACCCCTTAAGTGCACTCCAGGAAACATTATGAAACAATAAAACAATGCAGTTCATGACCCCATTAATATATTTTATCTTCAGTTGATTTAATCTAAGGCTGGAAGTTCTCATGTTTATCTTTTTTTCTGTCTTGTTGTTTCAATGATTCTGCTTGTTATCACCAACTGTCAATTATCATCTAATTAATCACTAAATTATCTCATTAACTTCAACATTGCTTCAGTGTTACTTTGAACACCCTGTATTGTGGACACATATGTAGGCTACACTGAGGAGTGTTCATTTACTGGAGATTTTGCTTTGAAGGTCTAAGAAGGGAACGTATGTATGATCATGTATCTCTCTAGATATTTCAATCTGCATGATTTTAGAGATGTTTAGATTTAGGGATGTTCTAATGCTTGATAGGCTGAAGTTGAGTTTATGATTTAAACAATTAAATGCACCTTTTCAAATCTAAATCCACTGATATTAATAACAACAGTGGGGAATCCTGGACCAGAGGAGATTCTTGGAACAGACAATGGTTTTGGATCTAAGAACACCGTCATCGCTGCAGTTACGGGCTGTTTCATCTTCATCATCATCATCATCATCATCATCATCATATTGACAATCATTTACAAAAAGAAACCAAACTACAGCAATCCTTGTGGATTCCAGAGGAGGATATTTCTGGGCCATAAACATGATGATAACAACAGCAATCTCCAAGAGCAAATTCCAGAAAATGAGATCACTGACTCAGCAGGATGAAAGTGTTGAGTTTTGTTTGACTTTAAATGTGAAGCTCACGAAAGACACAAACTTTATAGGAACTCCATAAACTATATCTGTTCATACATTATTATCTGTTTTATCTAACAACTGATCTGAATAACTCTTGTTGTAGTTTTTAAAACTCTGTTTTATTTTGATTTCTGTGAAATAATGGTGCAGTATTGGGTGTGTGTGTGTGGGTGTGTGTGGGTGTGTGTGTGTGTGTGGGTCGGTGGGTGGCTTAAAGTATTCCGGCACCGTGCCAGATCTCCGGCGTGCGGCCGTGAGAAGAAAAAGGTTTTAAAAAAAATTGGAAACTTGCATGCGGCCCTGTTTACACGAGAACGATTACGAGTGAAAACGTAAAAATATTTTCACGGATGTGCCTTTCGTTTACACGGCGACGGCGTTTTGGGGGCTTAAAAACGCAAAAAAGTGAAACCACCCTTCAGAGTGGAAATCTCAAAAACGCTCCGCCGTCGCGTTCCCGTCTAAACGGTAAAAAACGCAAATCTGCTCACGTTGGCTCTTGTCACGTACGCGTTTACGTCACAGGCATGCGCTAGTACAGGAAAATAACAACCAACATGTAGAATTATTTCCATACGTCGGACCTTCAAGTTGCCCTAGCAGATCTGATAAAGTCTTTTCAGCAGTTGTACAAAATATTCGCAACGCCACTTTTGCGTTTTCTCTTCAGCTCGTTTCCGTGTAAACATAGCCTAATATTGCTGAGTCAATTAATTTCACCTACCAATCATATGGAGGAACAGAAGCAGAGCAGGGCGGGTCCTGGCAACACAAGGTGATTGAGATCCATACGTTAGCGTCTTCAGTGATTTCCTATGCAGACAGAAACAACACTAGGTGACTTTAAAGGACAACTCCGGCGCAAAATGAACCTTTGGTCTAATAACACATTGGTACCACTTTGGCAAGTTACTTTGAGTTTATTAAAACACAATTTATCTTTGTCGGTATGGTTCCTTATGGGGCTTCTTGCTCCATAATTAATAAGCTTTAGCATGAACCCCCATAGAACCATCAGCTTGAGGGATATACAGATGATTAAGACAATTTAGTAATGTCTCTAAAGCAAAACAGTGTAGAACATGTAGACGTGGCAGTAAATCCCGGGTTGTCTAAACAGTAGCTTGCTATGAGGATGAGTGTCTCTCAGCAATGATGTCCATGACAGCTAGGACTCGAAAGTCTTGGTAATCTGAAACAATAGAGATGACAGCCAGAAGGTACACAGTGAGTATAGAATGAGGCATTTATATAGCGCTTTCATATGTACTACTGTACACCCAAAGCACTTTACAATCGGGATCTGTCCTCAACCACCACCAGTGTGAGCATCCACTTGATGAGGCCATGATTGGCAAGGGCCACTGGAGGGAATTTGGCTGGGCCTACTCTAAAAAACCGATGGCGTTTCTCGGAAAAGAGTAGGGGTTTGGCCATTACCACAGAGAGTCAGGACATCTGTTTTACGTCACACATCTTGGCCTGCAGGCCTTCGTCGCAATCAGCACCTCTGTGCACCTCTGTGCCTCCAAATGGTCCTTGTGGTAGAAAGTGGGGGTGGAAAACAGCAAAGCAAATGTTCATTTCAAATTTCTTAGATTATTTTCAATCCTCCAGTAGTGGTTGGAGAGATTTAGCATAGACCGCAGCTCTATGCCTACGTGACCTGCTTGAAATAACGCTGTGCTCAATTACACTATATATTTTATGAATATTTACCATTAGCCTGTGGATTAAGTGTGAGTGATATTGTATGTAATTTTAAATTCCTCAAACACAATGGTTGTGAACTGAGTATTGTCTGTCACACTGTAAAAAATTATCGTGATTTTAACGGTAAAAGACCGTTGCTACAAAAATGCTACAGTGAAAAACTGTTAATTGGTTAACAGAAAGTTTCCTTACTATATACAGTAAATAACTGTGATATATATAATTCTTTTAATGTACTTTTACTGTAAAATACCGTTAAATTTACAGTTTTTGGAAATCATATACAGTCATTGTATAATTTACAGTGAAAAAATGTAGATTGCCATTCCCACAATTCCCTGCGTGACACTTCACATTTAATGTGTAGTTTTTTTTTAAATAACTGTTTCTTCATAATGTTCTTATTTTTTTTTTCTAATCAGTAATGTACAATAGGGTTTTATGTTACATTTAATGTTGTTAAATGAATGCTTATTGCATTATTTTTAGATTTTTTTTATGTGTTTAATGTTTCTGTGAATGACAATGTGCAGCTTCTATATACTATTAACTTTCTTGTGGTAGAGCTGCTTATGATGAGCTTTGATTGATCATTTGACTCTCATCACTGATGTGATGCTGGTTGGCTGTCAGTGTATTACAATGGTACAAAACAGATATTAATACTTCAAAAGGTCAGTAAATTAACATTATATTAGATAATGAAATACGGTTTATTGCTGTAAAATTATATACGGTTAAAAGTCTGTAAAAACTAAAATGTTGCTATACCGTATTTTTAACAGGAAAACTCTGGGAACCACAGCTGCTTTTTTCCCGTAAATTTAACGGATGTTTTTTTTACAGTGCACAAGTTCCTATCCCCCACAGAACAAACATGTTTTCAGATGTATAATTACGTAATGGTTTGTAATGTCTTGCTCATGTGCAATTTTCACATTGCGCTTGCCGTTGGCAGATGTCCACAATGGACATTTGGGAAAGTATGTACCGCTCTCTCTTTTATGGGCTTGTTGACTTTGAAAAACTCAGACGCTTTGGTGATGTGATCTTTATGGTCTGTATAAAATGTTTAGTCTCTGTGAACTGAGTGTCGGCCACCACAAGATTTTGCTTGGCGCATGTGCTGCTTTGAGATTAAAGATGTTATATGTATTTTTTTTTTTACTATATTAAAGCATAACATTACCATCATATGTTTCAGATATTTAGGAAACATGCCAAGTTTACATACAGTACATGTTTCTGATTCAAAAAATTAAACGTCACGTATGTGTTACCACGCATGTGCAGAGTATGACGTATCGTCTGTTTATAAGATAGTAGGCTTGTTTGAGATGCGCCTCGCCTCGCCTGAAATGTAGTCGAGAGTAGGCGGCTGCAGTGAGGGGAGGAGTGAAAAAAGCGCAGGCAAGACGGACAGATCTCGCTTCTCGCAGTTAGTGATGGGATTTATGGCTCTTTGAGGGGATCCGGATCTTGGCGATCCGTTCCTTTCAAAGAGCCGTTCAAAAGAACGGCTCTTTTGGCTCTTTTTAAATATTTAGTCAGTTTTAAGAAGCCAGCTTGGGGGCATCTCAGTTTATGGAAATAATCACTGGGAACAATGATGAGGTGAGATTTGTAGTCAAATAATTAAAACTCAGATATCACACACCAATATCTGAGTTTGAATTATTCTGAAATATTAATTATTACCTCATTTGTCATGTGTGGACTATATTCCATAGGGTTGCTGCACAACATCCCTCTGCTTAGAAAGTGACATCACTATTTTGGATTTACCTTTAGTAGGCTACAAAGTGTGTGTATGTGTAAAGCTATTGACTTATGTTATTCATACAATACCACAAGAACATTTTGATTAAAAAAAACAAAAAATATTTAAAGTTGTAAATATATACTGTAGATACAATAACATGAACATGAACACAACATGCAATGTAAATAAATACAAAGCAGTTCCGAGAGGCACTCGCACGTGTGTGTGTGTGTGTGTGTGTGTGTGTGTGTGTGTGTGTGTGTGTGTGTGTGTGTGTGTGTGTGTGTGTGTGTGTGTGTGTGTGTGTGTGTGTGTGTGTGTGTGTGTGTGTGTGTGTGTTTGTGTGTATGCGTGTTTTTTTTTTTTTTTTTTTTACTGGAGTAACCATGTGACGGCGCGTTTGCCGCGAATGTCTTCCGCGCAAGTTGAAAAATTTGAACTCGAGCGAATGTTCAAGCGTCTAACTAGACACGATAGACGCGTATTTGATGCTCTATTCGCGTTCGATGTGAACACACCATTAGGCAGTAGCACCCCTGCGCTGGGTGCGCCCCTTTCCCTATAACTGAGGAGCTAATTTGTCTGCATATGTGTGAAACACGCATAGGAAAAAAAGAACGACAGAAAGAACGGCTCCCCACCAGCCGCGACTCGGCTCCCATCGTTCATGTTTATGAGCCGTTCAAAAGAATCGGTTCGTTCGCGAACGTCACAACTCTACTCGCAGTGGATCAGACACCTGTGAGATCAAAGGCTGATATCGCGGGATTCACGCTCGTGCACAGTGTTGCTAATAAACTGGATATAATTTAAGTTCTGTTGCTTTTATATGAAAATAAATATAATGAACAAGACACCCAAATCATTTATTCTTTAATACAGACATAGGCTATGTGTTTTTTATATAGGCCTATATCACTGATTCTTGAGAGTCGGGACAAAACACGTTTTAAAAAACTTTAAAAAAAAAATACACACTATATCAATTAGAGTTGTATGTTTCTGCAGAGAAAGGCCTTAGCTATTTAACCATGTAAAGGAACAGGTTCTAAATAAAAACACATTTTTAATAAATAAACATGTTTCCCTTCAGAACTGGATTTGTGTCAACTCTGTCAGACACACTAAAAAGTATACAATTTTAATTCTTCCAATCCAACAAGAATCTAAAGTTCTGAAGTATATTGTAATAGTGTTTAGTTACTCTGATATGTAAAAAAAATACAATATATAAACTTAAGTTGTGATTTCACACTATTCTGAAAACTCAGATTTCTAAATATTTGTATTTTCAAACTTTGATTTTAATTTCAATATTGTAAAAAAAAATTCCTTAAATAAAACATAAGATGTATATCAGATGGTCCTTTATTACAAAAACAACATAAACTGAAGGAAGAGAATTTTTCCCCCCCCAAAATTAACAAAACATACATCCAACGCTGTTGAAGTTCTGACGGTGTTGATGAAAAACTGACGGTGTTGATGAAGATCTGACGGTGTTGACAAAAAATATGTGTGCATTGTGATTATTGAACAGATATGCTCTTTAAACTACTACTAAAACTACTCCTTGTTATTAGAGTATTGAACTTACTGTAAAGCAAACTAAACATATTGTACATACACCGTTTCCAACTATTATAAATAACACCGTATCCAACTATAAAAAAAAAAAAACAATAAGGGAAACTTTATACCTACTTTATACTGGGTGAGATCTTAAATTGACATTCCTTGACAAATTACTGCAACGCATAATCTGTAGCTTAGAATCAGGTTCAATTAGCTTACTTAAGATTTAATTTGTCTAACCTGCACTTATGCCTTGAGCAGCAGGCGTCGGACATGCACACGCTCTATTTGTATTACTTTTTTGTCTTTAACTCTCTTCTTCCACCTTTGTCTTTCCTTCTCTTGCATAGCATGCTTGCTCTCTTGGTCACTGTTTAATTTTCTCTTCACTTTCGTTGGTGCTCTCTATTTCTTCTCCTTTGCTCCTCAACTGACAATTTCTGTCCAGCCATGCTATCCCACAATACAAATTGAAATAAAGAAAAATGTACTTGAATAAGACTATAGAAGCAGACTTTTATTATCCTGATACTTTTTTTTTGGCCATATCGCCCAGCCCTACACTGGCTTCTCATTTCTCTCTCTGTCTCCACATATATAAATATATATATTAAAGTGTTGGCAAAGTTACACATTACACAATAATAACCAGACCACTGCCTCCCCATTCTCTACAAGTCAGATGCGTATGGTTAAATAATGTAATGCATGCTATGTATGTGCATTTATGTGTAAATAAAACCCTGAAATAACAGTTTAACCCTTCACTATATTCACAAATAATTTTACATCGCACATTAAAAGGTTGTGGCACCTAAAGGATGGGTTTCGTTACTCTGGACTCAACTATAATCACAACACCGACTACCCTGGGAATTTCACCCAGGGAAATAATGGTCCAATAAGGACACAGGTTCGTTCCCACAACAAGGCAGAGCAGAGACGTGAACTTGTAAAATAACAATACTTTATTACAACTAAAAATCAAACCTCCACACACACACACACACAGTTCAATACACACAAAGATTAATATGACTTGAAAATCAAAATAAAGAACAAACAAAACCAATCAGGCAATTCAAAGCGACATGTCAGATGGCAACCAGAGATAACAAACCTACTCAATTCCACTTCACTACAAGCACTTCAACCGCATGTTTAGTGTACTCATTTCACCACAGGCACACGTGCATTTCAGTGACAAACAAATTCAAAAGAATCAAATCACTCAGTGAACAAGGGTACCGTTTAGTTTGGACCTGGAGTGGTCAGCACTGTTAGCCAATCCAACAAAATCACAAATTAACACAAGTAAACAAAAAAGAAAAACAATATAATCACAATCACAAATTAAACAAAAAGAAAAGAAAATACAATCGAATTGTATTTCGACTCAAAGGAAACATACAAAAGTTAAACACCAAAACAACAAATACAAGTCACATTACTCTTGACCCATAAACCATACGCACACACACGAACACAATTTAGGATCACACCAGCGTCAATACGTTTTCTCACAAGGGCACTTGCACACACGCACACACACACATAGGCGCCGATACCGTGGGTGCTCCGGGGCTCGAGCACCCACGGAAAATCCCGAGCACCCACGGAAAATACCGAGCACCCACGTGCCAGACTGCCAGTAGGCTAAAAATTAAACATTGCAGTTGCTGCTATAAGCATCTGTCACTGTGATTGGTTATGTCGATCTCAGTCGCCTGCTCCATATTCTATCCACCAATCACAGCGTTTCTTGGATGAAAGCGCCTCTGATCGGTTACGTGTCAGTTAGCCAGCCTACACTTTTGATCTCCAATCCTGTCTGTGAGAAGTGGTCCTGAGTTGAAAGAGAGCCTACTTTACGGCTTTATTATCAAGTAAATAAATAGGTGTGTGTGTGTGTGTGTTAGGAAATGGACAGCGGTCGACACGAAAAGGGGTCGCATGAACACTATTCTCCATGAGTGTAATTTACACACACCGGCGGCGCCATTGGGCGTCTATCCGCGGCGTCCAGCAACGGCTCAGGAGGACCTTGTTCAAAATCCTGCCGTGCCATAGAGCGCCATTTACATAGTTTTATATTAAATTTACATTTATTTGTCTCAAATCGTCATTAATACTGACTTCACCCTGTGCTGCAATATACATTTAGTTTTACATTCATTTACAGAAATCAGCTGGTTGAATGAAAATTGCTGATGTTAACGAATTTTCAGGTGATATTCTCAATTCATTCAGTTAACGGACACTCTTGGGGTTAAGTGTGAAGACTGCAGACTTAGCAACGGTTGTATTTAATTGTACAGTAATCATATAGTACAGACATGATCTGAATTCCATAATATCCTTAAACATAACATTACAATATTGCTCGTGTAAGTGCGCGTCCGGTGTGCGTCGTGCGATACCTCGAGGCTCGAGTTGTCATAGATGTGGATGGTCTACTCTATATTTGCTGCTTATTTATTAATCCAGGCAATTTGATGATAAAACATTTATTAAAATGAAGATACAATTTATACAAAACGAAATTCCCTTTCAGTAGTAGAACTGATAAGAGTAGGTTCTGAAATGCAAACATTTTTGACTAGCATACTTTTTTTTTTTTTTTTTTTTTTAAAGGGCCAGCGCCCATGAGCACCCACGGAGTAAAACATAAATCGGCGCCTATGCACACACACACACAACAGACAAAACACTCACCCAACTCGCACCATCTTATGGGTTCATTCACACATACCACACGAATTCCACAACCGCTCTTCCAGTTGAAGCAGTGCGAAGGCGATCAGCGACCACTGAGAATAGGCTACACGAGTCTCGCGCTCCCCAGCGTCGAGTCCACTGGATGCGGGCCAGTCACAGGCACAGATGAAGCGAGGCAAGGCAGCACACGGCAACGGGACGAAAAAGAGCGAAACCCCAAGGGAAGAAATAAATACGGAAAAGGAAAGGAGAAGCCAGGTCACGGTCCCAGTCAGCTTGCTGCGCTCATGCCGACATTACTCGCTCGTCCACTAAAACAGAGGAACACAACATAAACAATGTCTTTTCGCGAATATTCTCCCATGAGGTCAATAGTTCACCCACCTGATTTTCCGCAAATCAGTCCTCCCACTGTCGAGCCGCGATAGGTAAACACAGCCCGTCACGCATACTAAAATGACAAAGTGCATGCATGCAGCCAACAGCTCACCCCGAATAACAGTATTTCTCCATCTCTGATAACATACCCAAATGGATGTGCAACTCAACCCACGAATCCCCATGCAAGAGCAGCTCGGGGAAGCAGCGACAGAGCTTACAACAGCCTACACGCTTCCAACACACAGAAACCTTTAAGTGCGCTCCCGCACCTATAGCGCACCTGAATCGAATTAGGCAATTTCCACTCAATCAGTACTCGGGCTGTTTCTCAAACTAACTAGGCAGCTATGCCTGCTACATATATAATAAAATGATGACATTGCATAACCCATAGAGATCGCACTGTCTGAGAGTTTGGGAATATTCACACATAACATACACATAAAACACGATTTCCGAGTTTTAAAATCAAACATTTTAATAGAGAACAATACATCACGGTTGTTTAAACCAATCAACATTAAGCTGTGTCGTCAGCAAGTCATTTCCCATCATGCTTTTGATCAGCGCAGTCGGTGGAGAGCAACTGCGCGCGACTGCAGAATCCGGCACGTGCGGCTTGCGCTCGCGAGAGCTTTTTGACACACGTCAGCATGACATCAGAGCAAGGCGGACCGCTTTCGGACACATTTCTAACCGGCTAATGCATGCCGGTTAGAAATGTGTCCGAGAGCGGTCCGCCTTGCTCTGATGTCATGCTGACGTGTGTCAACGGTGATCGGTTCACGGATCACGGATCACCGTTGATCGGTTCTGCGCAGATTTTGCTCTCAAACAAGCCTATACTCATGTGTGCACGCGCAGTTCATTTCAGTCACTTCCGGCGATGGATTTGATGGCAGTAAGTCAATAAGAATTATTTATGCTTTTTTAACAATTGTGCTTTTGTGTTAAAGGGATAGTTCACTTTGAAATTAATTTTTGATATGTTTTAGCTTACCTCAAGGGCATCCAAGATGTAGGTGTCTTTGTGGCCGCAGTATTTTCAATTTTGATATTTTTAGGTCAAACCGTTCTTGTCTGTCAGTCATGCAGGCAATAGGGGTTCACCTTAAAAAGCATACACAGAGAAGTCCAAATTAAACATGATTTAATGACTCGTAAACGTAAGTACACATTGATGACCTAAGACACGAAACGAGTGGTTTTTGTGAGAAAACGAACAGTATTTATATAAGGCTTGTTTGAGATGAGCAAAATCTGCGCAGAATCGATCACCGGTGATCAGCGCGAGATGCATGCCGGTTAGAAATGTGTCCGAGAGCGGTCCGCCTTGCTCTGATGTCATGCTGACGTATGTCAAAAAACTCTCGCGAGCGCAAGCCGCACGTGTCGGATTTTGCAGTCGGGCGCAGTTGCTCTCCACCGACTGCGCTGATCAAAAGCATGATGGGAAACGACTAAAGCCTGTTTTATGCTTCTGCGTCGAAACGACGGCGTACCCTCGCAGACCCCTCTGCGTCACCGCGAACCCCTCTCCAACCCCTACGCCGTAGCTTGACGTGCACCTCCAAAAAATTGTAACTACGCGTCGAGGCGACGCAGACCGCAAGGGCTGTGATTGGTCAGATGCACCGCGATGCAACGCAACCTGACGCAGAACCATAAAACGGCAACGACGCCGTAGGAGTGACTACGAAGCTACGCCGTGGAGTTGACGCAGAAGCATAATGAGGCCTTTACTGACGACACAGCTTAATGTTGACTGGTTTAAACAACCGTGATGTATTGTTCTCTTTTAAAATGTTTGATTTTAAAACTCAGATATCCTGTTTTGTATATGTTATGATGTGTGAATATTCCCAAACTCTCGGACAGTGCGATCTCTATGGGATATGTCATTTTATTATAGGCCTATATAAAAAAACACATAGCATATGTCTGTATTAAAGAAAAAATTATTGATAAACACTGATTTAAAATGGAATTAAATAACAAGTACTTTCGGTGTCTTGTTCATTATATTTATTTTCATATAAAAGCAACAGAACTTAAATTACATCCAGTTTATTAGCAACACTGTGCACGAGCGTGAATCCCGTGAATCCCGCGATATCCGCCTTTGATCTCACAGGTGTCTGATGACTCAGATCCACTGCGAGAAGAGAGATCTGTCCGTCTTGCCTGTGCTTTTTTCACTCCTCCTCTCACTGCAGCCGCATACTCTCGACTACATTTCAGGCGAGGCAAGGCGCATCTCAAACGAGCCTATAGTTTTTACCTCTTGTAAACACAGCCACGTCCAAGTGATCTGAGATCGCGAGCGCTTCGGTCTTTTCCGGAAAGCACCGGAAGTGAAACCTCGCGCGTGCATATCCCTTTAACGGCTATTAATTGTAAGAGATGCCATAGAGCATCAATGACTACGTTTACATGCAGCCAATTTTCGGGTTATGGTCGGGTTAATGTCACTATTCGGGTTTCTGAAACATTAGGAATAACCCGTTTACATGCGTGAGCAGAGGGAGTTTCTCCTGTATGGAATTGCAATATCCCGATGTAAACAGCGACGCACGGTTAGCGTCTTGACGTACGGACCACCTTAAGACGCAATATGCGTCATTTCCGATTCTTCTTCCTGTATCCAAAGACAACAACAACACCAGCATGCGGATAATGAATAGTTCGGGGCAGATAGCGATCGCCTTTGTTTGCGCTTCAATGCTGGTAACGTTACTGACCTCGCTCCAAACGTATGCTGTGCTGCGTCTCGCCATGTTTACTTCCGGTATGCTGCACGCGGGTTTTTGTATGCGCTGAGAAGTTTCTCTACTCAAAAGACCAAGATTCCTTGCGAATAGAACATGCGCAGAACACAAATCACAATGGGGATATCCCGATACGCGTTTACATGACCAAAAATTCGGGTTAGAAAAGGGGTACCCCAGGTATAATATCCCGGTTTTTAAAATCCGGACCGGGGTATGAGCATATCCGGGTTTTTGCCGGTGTTTACATGGCCGTTCGTGACCGGGTTATTGCTAATATCCCGGTTTTGAACGGGTTATTGGCTGCATGTAAACGCAGTAAATGTTTTAGATTTAAAGTTATGACATACTTTATGAGATATGTTAGCATTCAAAATGACAGGGATTCAGCGAGTCTTAAAATAATATGTAAAAGTCTTAATTCGCCAAAACAGATTAAGGCTTGATAGGCTTTCTCAAGCCCAACCTATATTTTTTTTTAACTAGTTTATGTTCTTCATAAACAAAGTAAGTAAACAAAGTCTCTTTGGTGCTTTACAGACAAAGCCAATAACACTCAAACATATTTTTGTCTAACTGTAATATGTTTAAAATATTTTTAAAAGAAATTCCTTGGATGACTCTGTACTATGTTAATGCCTTTCTTCAAAATTATTCAATATTTTTTGTTCTGTATTTTATCTAAATTAGGTGTTGTGAACTGGAATGCATTTTTCAGACAATATAAGCAAGAGTTCCAGGTCCCGTACTCGTTGCTTGCACTGCAATATACAATATACAAGTACTGGCCAGCTGGGTGTGTAGGTGTCCGTTGAATTGTTTTTTCAATGAAGGAGGGGAATTTCAAGTAGTTTGTTTGTGTGTGTGCGTGTGTGCGTGTGTGTGTGTGTGTGTGTGTGTTGATGTACAGATAATGTTGAAGATTGTATTATTTAGAAAATAAGTAATTTAGCTAAAAATACACAATTATTTCCTCTGTGTGTGACTGGATTTCCTCTGTGTGTGACTGGATTTCCTCTGTGTGTGACTTTGGATTTCCTCTGTGTGTGACTGGAAGCCTGTAAAAAGACCTTGAGGCAGCAGAAAATTATATTCTGAGAAGGCACATGGTACAATACCTTTACCCCAAAATATCTATAAGTGTATGACCATCTTAGCAAAAGGATGTATATATATATATAAGTATGAACCAAGCTAAAATCCGGAGTGATCCCTGCGGGAGGATGTGACCTCATGCTGGGAGATGTGATCTCCTGCTGGATGATGTGACCTCATGCTGGAGGATGTGACCTCATGTTTCTGGCATCAAAGATCTCTGAGAACTGATTTCCCAAAAACACTAGCCCCTCAACTGTAATAGAATGATTAGTTATGTCTGAGTGTGTGACATGACTGATGACGTATGAGGAAGGCGATTCCGAACGCGGCAGTGTGTGTATAGCGTGGCTGCCGAATAGTTGTAAAGGAGTTCACTAATAGTCTGAGTAAAAGTTCAAAGAACATATTCAAGGCTGGACATTGTATTCTTTTGCAACATACAAGGGTTTATTACATGGTGTCAGAGTGCCGATCGTCGGGATGGCGAAGTTTAACCCACCTGAAAGCTTTTGCTTCGAGAGACCAGCGGAATGGACTGACTGGGAAAAGCGGTTTACGCGGTACAGAACGGCAACGAAACTGGATAAGGAGGACGGCAGTGTTCAAGTAAGCACCCTTATCTATGCCCTGGGAGGCGAAGCAGAGAATATTTTCAGCTCATTCACCTTCGAAGGGGAGGGAGATGACGAGGATTACGAACAAGTGCTCGGCAAGTTTGATTCGTATTTCATACCAAAGCGCAACGTAATACACGAAAGAGCATGCTTCTACCAGCGCGTTCAACGTCCTGGAGAGAGAGCTGAATCTTTTATCCGCTCCCTTTATGAACTGTCAGAGCATTGCGAGTTTGGGCCTGCTCGTGACGAACACATTAGAGACCGAATCGTGGTTGGAATTCAGGACAAGGAGCTGTCGCGCAAGTTGCAGCTAATTTCAAATCTTACACTACAGATGACGGTGCAAGAAACCCGCCAATCGGAGGAGGTGAAAGCACAAGTTAGCGCGCAAGGAGAAGCTGCTGCGTGCGCTGTTCAAGAGGTAGCACATACACGATACACACATCGGAAGCAACGCGCTCCAGGGCCAAAGCTTAAACAACATGCCAGAGAAAATGGAAGAGAGAAAATATGCGGCAGATGTGGAAAAGGAATGCACAAAAAATCTGACTGTCCAGCGTTGAAATCCTCATGCAACAGATGCAGGAAAATGGGACACTGGGAAAAGATGTGCAAGAGCAAAGTGGTGAGTGAAGTAAGAGACTGTGAAGAGTATAATTACCACTTTCTAGGTTCAGTTAATAGCACAACGTCATGCAATGAATGGACTGTACAATTAGAGATTGGCAGTACACCGGTTAGCTTTAAAATAGATACCGGCGCTGATGTGTGCATTATGACTGAAAAAGCATTTAGAATGCTCAAGCCTGAGAAAACACTGCTCACTGCTAAGACTGTACTGAATAGCCCAGGTGGCCGTCTAGACTGTATCGGTCAGTTTACAGTAAATACAGAGTTAAAAAATAACCGGTACTCATTCAAAGTGTATGTTATCAGAGGAGAGACCCCTAGCAACCTACTTAGTCGAACAGTAGCTGAGCAGATGGGGCTGGTGAAGAGAATCCTGGAGGTGCACAGTGCTGTAATGGAGGTTGGCTTACTAAAAACACAACCAGTGAAGATTGTGTTACAAGAAAATGCACAGCCTTATGCAGTATACGCTGCGCGCAGGATCCCAATCCCCCTCATGACACCTGTGAAGGAGGAACTGAACAGGATGGAAGCCGAGGGCATCATAGAGAAAGAAACGGAGCCCACAGAGTGGTGTGCACCGATAGTGCCAGCTCCTAAAAAGTCTGGACAGGTGCGTATATGTGTCGACCTCAGGAAGCTAAATAAAGCTGTCAAAAGGGAAAGGTTTGTTTTACCTACAGCAGAGGAGATCACGGCTAAACTGAATGGTGCAAGGGTGTTCTCCACACTGGATGCAGCTGCAGGGTTCTGGCAAATACCACTGGATAAAGATAGTCAGAGACTGACAACCTTCATAACTCCATTCGCCAGGTACTGTTTCAAACGTCTTCCCTTTGGAATTTCCAGCGCTCCTGAAATTTTCCAAAGGAAAATGATGGAAACTCTAGAAGGCCTGGAGGGAGTGGAAGTTTACATGGATGACATTATCATCCACGGCAGGGACGTGGCAGAGCATGACCAACGACTACAGTCGGTGATGGAACGACTACAATCAGCTGGCCTGAGGTTAAACACGGGGAAATGTAGGATGAGACAAGAGAAGCTACACTTCCTGGGCCATGAAATCAGCGCGGACGGGGTACGGCCGGACCCTGCCAAGATATCGGCTATTAACAAACTGCCTCCACCTGATAACGCCCAGGGGTTAAAAAGAGTTCTCGGGATGATCAATTACCTGGGAAAGTACATCCCCAACCTAGCAGATGTGGGACGGCCGCTCTACGATTTGCTGAAAGTCAAATCAACATGGACATGGTGTCCAGCCCAACAAGCAGCTTTGGAGGAGATTAAAGGACTCCTCATGTCCTCACCTACCTTAGCATTTTATGATGCGAGAAAACCAACCAAGGTGTCAGCAGATGCAAGCAGCTATGGAATCGGTGGTGTACTGATGCAGCAACATGACAAGGACTGGAAACCAGTGGCTTATTGCTCCAGACGACTGAGCGAGGCTGAAACCAGATACGCTCAAATAGAAAAGTTGTGTCTGGCAGCTGTCTGGTCATGCGGAAGATTTGAAAAATACTTATATGGTCTAAATGAGTTCAAGCTGATCAGTGACCACAAGCCATTGGTGCCACTAATAAATGCCAAAGACCTGGATGTGGTTCCACTTCGTTGCCAGAGGCTGCTGATGCGATTGATGAGATTCAACCCTACTGCTGAATATGCACCCGGGAAAACTCTCATAGTGGCCGATGCTCTGTCCAGGAGCCCCTCAGATGATTTGCAGGACTGTAGTGACACCCACTCAGATGTGGAGTGCTATGTGGCGTCCATTATTGACAGCATGCCAGCTTCAAAGCAAAAGATGGACATCATCAGGTCTAGCACTGCCGAAGATGAAAGCCTGAAAAAGGTAATCGCATATATTCGGTCAGGCTGGCCTGAACACATAGCCAGGGTGCATCCAATGGCCAGGGACTTTTTCCCTGTGAGAAATGAACTTTCAACTCTAGAGGGAATCGTCACCAGGGGCAACAGAATGATCATACCTGGAAAACTGAGGGCAGAGATCATAGATCGCATACACGATGGGCCCCAGGGTCTGAGCAAATGCCAGATTAAGCTTAAAGTCTCGTCATGCCAGTCCTCCCAAGAAATGAGAAGAGCTCAGCCCAGAGAACCACTACTTTCCACGCCACTTCCCGAAAGACCATGGAAGAGGATCGGAATTGATCTGTGTGAACACAACAAACAGAGCTACCTTGTCATTTCAGATTACTACTCACGTTTTCTAGAGGTACTACACATGACCACAACTACCAGTACACAGGTAGTGAGAAAACTGAAAGCCACCTTTGCCCGCTATGGTTGTCACGGTTGGTGTAGGCAGGAAGCACGAGGAGACGAGGAATAACTACTGACACAAATTTAATAATCAAAGAACTCAAGAGATGCACCACATACCATCAAAACGCAACATATACAATAACCGACAAGGACTGAAGGAGAACACTGGGTTTAAATACACAGGGAACAGATCATGGGAACAAGACACAGCTGGGGCAAATTAAGGCAAGGCAAGGCAAGTTTATTTATATAGCACATTTCATACACAATGGTAATTCAAAGTGCTTTACATAAGAGAAAATAAAAGAATCAAAACAAATAAGAATAATTAAAACAGTTTAGAATAAAAATAAAATAAAGTACAGTAAAAACAGTCGGACGAACAGTGGCACAGTGCTCATTCAGTAAATGCATAGCTAAACAGAAGTGTTTTGAGTCTGGATTTGAATGTGACTACTGTAGGAGCACATCTGATCTCTTCTGGAAGCTGGTTCCAGCTGTGGCTGGCATAGTAGCTAAAAGCAGACTCTCCTTGCTTAGAGTGAACCCTTGGTATTTCTAGCTGATGTGATCCTAATGATCTGAGTGATCTGTTGGGTTTATATTCAGTGAGCATATCTGCAATGTATTTGGGTCCTAGCCCATTGAATGATTTATATACCAGCAGGGGTTAAATTGGGATTTATTAAGTGGGGGTGCTCTCCCTAGGGGGGTCCTGGGCATGCCCCCCCGGGATTTTTTTTTTTTTAAAAATAAACCATTAAATAGCACTTTCTGGAGAGTTTTGTGCAAAGAAATGGAGAAATTGAGTATTACATGATATGTGAAAAACTGCAAGGTTAAGAGCATTTACTTTGCAACAGGTATTAGGACATTTAGCATTTACATTACTGTTAATCAGTCATCACTTGATTACACGTTGTATTACCTTGTTATGATATAGTGACCCATACAATGTGCTAAACATAATGTGCCACATGGAGAGACAGTGCAGCATATGACAGTAGCAACAGCTGAGAAGATTTGGGTCTGTGGTGACCAGGTCCACCTCATACAAACTTCCTTCTCCCATTCTCTCTCTTTACTACGACAACACCACACACACACACACACACACACACACACACACACACACACACACACACACACACACACACACACACACACACACACACACACACACACACACACACACACACACACACACACACACACACACACACACACACACACACAACATAAAAAGGCAAAGTTTTGATTTCTGGCTCCAGTGGTTGCCTCATTACACAACCCACGTAAAGTTGATAATTCCGCGAATAACTGCAATTGCAGATTTCGAACAGAGATGGCGAAAACTGCGGACTGCAGCTTTAAGATATAAAAATGATGATAACACTGGTTAGTTTTACAATCAACATTTGAATTTATTTGTGTTTTACCTTTGTAATTTAATTTTGATTTTACATTTAATTTCATACACATTCTTAAAAACAGTACAGAGAACACACATCTATAACTCATCACTCATCTATAACTTCATTACTTCCCACAATGGCTGGTATGCAAACACCTCAGTATTAGTCTGCCTTTTCTTACACGCCAGGTGCTCTGTAACTTTAACATTAATAGAATGTTGATATGATATCAATTAAATCATCTGGTAAGTCTGCTGAGTACATCACTGTAAAGTCTGCTGCCAACTAGGGATGAGATCATTGCCGGTGTAACGGTAAAAATTATGTTAATTATTACAGAGAAATTAATGTAATTCTTAGTATTGTTTCTTGTATGCTGGTGGCTATAATATTTAGTACTGGTAAATAATTTTCATAGTAAGCCAGATGCTTATTATTGTGCATTATTATTTGTTTATATTTTAGAACCACAACCAACTTCACATGTAACCTCAAATACAACTTCATAGTTGACTTCACGTTGGAGTTGTAAATAAATCTTCCTGGATCTCAGCCAGACATATCTGGTTCAAGTTCTTTCACAGTGTTTCAGACCGTTTTCAATAGTTTTTACAAGCATATTGCCTATATTTTTGTAATATATTAAGCACTGTTACACTTTTGTAAAACTAGTTCGGCTTGTGTAGGCCTGTCACTGACAGGCTGTCAGTGCTTTCTGAACATATTGAACACACTTTTAAAAATACCGCAATAATACCGAACAATGTGATAATTTTGATCATTTTCATACTGTCCCATCTCTACTGCCAACATGTTACAGAGCTAGTCATGCTAAAAATGTCTGGAATATCACCCTACCTTTTGAAGAAGTACTAAGTCAGTTTCCTCTTCTTGGGTGGATATGCTCCACTCATTTCAATTTATCTCTGAAAGTTGGAGAATAAATGGTTGATTTAATTTTCATTAACCACAGAGCTAGCTAAAAGTAACTTAGGTCTAGCAAGTCTTATATTTCTGTAATTCACACAGATCAAATACAAATATGCTGACTGAATAGATTGCTAGTTTATTTTAAGTAGCCAGCTAACGTTAAATTAGCAGTTCTCTTGGCAGTTTGCTGATAATCCGGTATCTGAAGTAAAATGCTCAAAACATCTCCTGAGAAAAATCACATGGTCAACCTAGTCCTGGTTATTTAATTTTGATTTAGTCTTATTTTCCTTACCTTGTTATTCAAGGCCAGGGCACTTTTTTTGACATTTCTGGAACATCCACATCCCGCGCAACCACGGTCTCCCAGGAACATTCATTATTGCTGCGTACATTTATCCGTGTCAGATGCGCATGCGCGAGCGGTGCGCGATCATGGTCGACTGACAACGAGATCAGCAGCTGAACAAAATTACGGCCGTGTTCCGATTGTTCTCATCTCAGCTCCGCCGAGACAAAATAGACATGCCATTTCAAAAATCTTTCATTTATTGTCAGAAATATGTTTTCAAAAGCATCACTTTCATCAAATTGTATGTGACATAATTTCTAGTAGGCAACTGACTGCAAACGAGCAGGCTTATGTGCCGGGGCTGAGCCCCGGAGAGCCCCGGCCCAATTTAACCACTGTAAATCAATCCTAAATGTAACTGGTAGCCAGTGTAAAGACCTGAGGACTGGTGTGATATGTTCATATTTTCTGGTTCTGCTCAGAATCCTAGCAGCAGCGTTCTGTATGAGCTGCAACTGTCTTATGGTCTTTTTGGGAAGGCCAGTGAGGAGTCCATTACAATAATCCACCCTGCTGGTGATGAAAGCATGCACAAGTTTCTCTAAGTCTTGACTGGAAACAAAGCATCTAATTCTTGCAATATTTTTCAGATGATAGTATGCTGATTTAGTGATTGCTTTGACATGACTACTGAAACTAAGGTCTGACTCTAGAGACACACCAAGATTCCTGACTTGATTTTTAGTTGTTAGACCCCTAGAGTGAAGGTATGCATTCACCTTGAGAACTTCAACTTTGTTTCCAAACGCAATGACTTCAGTTTTGTCTTTGTTTAACTGAAGAAAGTTTTGGCACATCCAACCATTTATTTCATCAATGCATTGGCACAGGGAGTCAATGGGGCTGTAATCGTTAGGCGATAGGGCTAAGTAGAGCTGTGTGTCATCTGCATAGCTGTGGTAAGATATTCGGTTCTTTCTCATTATTTGGCTCATTGGGAGCATATACAGGTTGAATAGGAGTGGCGCAAGAATTGAACCTTGGGGGACTCCGCATGTCATGGATGTCCACTTAGACTTATGGTCTCCTATACTCACATAATAACCTCTCCCTTCTAAGTATGACCTGAACCATTTTAGGACTATCCCAGAAAGCCCCACCCATTTTTTCAGCCTGTCAAGAAGTATGTTGTGATCGACAGTGTCAAATGCAGCACTGAGGTCGAGTAGTACCAGCACTGATAATTTGCCTGTATCAGTATTTAAGCGAATATCATTTATTATCTTTATGAGAGCTGTCTCTGTGCTGTGATGCGATCGGAAACCAGATTGAAAATTGTCAAAGTATCCATTCAAGCTTAAGAATTTGTTCAGCTGATTGAAGACAACTTTTTCAATGATCTTGCCTATAAAAGGAAGATTTGAGATCGGTCTATAATTGCTTAAGATGGTCTTATCCAGATTGCTCTTTTTTAGGAGAGGTTTGACAACTGCAGTTTTCAGGGAGTTTGGAAAACTCCCAGTGAGAAGTGAGGCATTTACCACTTCTAGAAGATCTGCCTCTAAGCTGTTTAACACACTTTTGAAGAAAGATGTGGGAAATGCGTCAAGGGCACAGGTTGATGTTTTAAGGTGCTGTACGGTTTCTTCCAAAATTTTGCCATCAATTTCTTCGAAAACAGACGTAGTAACTACTTTCTCAGGTAGTGGTCGGATCTGTTTGACCCCAGCACAACTCAAGGATGAGCTGATCACCTTTCTGATATTATTGATTTTCTCAGAGAAGAAAGAAGCAAACTCACTGCACTTGCTGTCTGAGAGCATTTCACTGGGAATCTGGCTTGGGGGGTTTGTCAGTCTCTCTACAGTAGCAAAAAGAGTGTGTGTGTTGTTTAAGTTGCTGTTTATAATATTCGAAGAGAAAGTCTGTCTAGCTTTGCCTAGTTCCATATTAAAAGCATGGATGCTGTCTTTGTAGATGTTATAATGGACTACAAGTTTTGTCTTCCGCCACATGCGCTCTGCTCTTCTGCATTGTCTTTTCATGTTTTGCACAGCTGTTGAGTTTCTCCAAGGTGCTTTTTGTCTACCACTATTCTTTCTGACTTTCACAGGAGCAATATCATCAATTACACTTTTAATTTTTGAGTTAAAAGATTCAAGGAGAAAATCAACAGAGTCAGCAGATATGCTTGGTTTTAAAGATATAGCCTTCATAAATAGCACACTAGTGTTCTCATTTAAGCATCTCTTCTTGACAGACACAGATCTAGCTTCAATGGCAGGTAGGGTTGGGTACCGAAACTCGGTGCCAATAGGGAACCGGTTCCGACGTAAACGGTAGTAACCAGACCGAATAAGAACGAAAATTTCGGTGCCTGATTTCGGTGCCTAACTTCATTAAGCACACACGCACACACACACGCAAGGTCTCTCGCTCTCTCCCTCTCCGTCGACCGTCGTGCGTGCGCTACACAGTTTGGAGCACAGTTCTTCTGTCTCGCATGCGCGCTCTTTCTCGCAAGGTTTGGCATTTCACGTGTAAAATTACGCGCCGCATCGACGCAGTTGTTTACACGTCGTCATATTATGTTGGCGCGCGCGCGCCATCTGCTCCTCAGATTTCTCTGCTGAAAAAGGAAGCTGGTCGGCAGCGCTAGGAGCTTAGCAGCGTCTCGTTCCCTATTGAGAGAACATAGGTATGTTACACTAGTAACCAGAGATGTTCTCTTTCATAGGTTCACTCAACGCTAAGAAGCAGTGGATTTGTAGGCTACTGTATCACGTGCCGTTTGAACTGACGCGCTACAGCGATCTGTCACATTTCAAAGAGCCAAAACGTTATTTATTGTGTGAATCTCGTAAAAATATTGACAGAATCTGACAGCTGTGGATTTGTTCCTCCATATCAAAAGTAACCTTCTCTGTCGGTGTCAGTGTCCTATTTGTCCGTGATTTTTCTGTGTGAAAAGGGTCATTTGCGTGAGTCTCACGGTCAATGCGTGAGAGTTGGCAGCTCTGCCTGCTAGTAATTTCTATTAATCTCCAGTATTATTATATTGTTTGATACAATATTGTTTCATTTGATATTATGTAAATATGAATTTTTATTTTATATTGGTTTTATTATTACCATATGTTACTTGTATTTATATTGTTTAAAATTTTAAGTTAATTTTGTGTCCAGTTTGGCCCTGTAAATTAAAGGGTATTATTTTTTGATAAAGTGTGTGCGGTTTCATTTTCTTAAGTACCGATTTAAGAACCGTTTAAGCACCGGAACCGTTTAAAAAATACCGAGTAGGTACTGGTATCGAATAAAACCCAACCGATACCCAACCCTAATGGCAGGAGAGATCAATATATCAAAGAAAATACAGAAATGATCAGACAGTGTTACATCCTTAATAACAATCGATGAGATGTTTAGACCCTTACTGATAAGTAAATCTAGAGTGTGTCCACGATTATGTGTGGGTCCATGTACATGCTGAGTCAGATCAAAAGTTTTTAAAACAGTTTTGATTTCTTTTGCCATATTGTTTTCTGCATTATCTATGTGAATGTTAAAATCTCCAGCAATGGCAAAACAGTCAAACTCTGAGGAAATTGTTGATAACAGTTCTGTAAAGTCCTCAGCAAAGGCTGGAGAGTATTTTGGAGGCCTGTAAATAATGATAAGTAAAATTCGTGGAGCACCTTTTAACACAATACCCAGATATTCGAAACATGGGTAATTCCCAAATGATATTTGCTTATATTGATAGACATCTTTAAAAAGAGCAGCTAAGCCCCCGCCTCTCTTACCCGCTCTGCAAACACTCATAAAAGTAAAGTTAGGAGGGGATGTTTCATTGAGGACTGTTGCACTGCAGCTGTCTTCTAGCCAAGTTTCATTTAGCAACATAAAGTCCAGGTTGTTTGTGGTTATTAAGTCGTTGACCAGAAGTGATTTATTATTAAGTGAGCGGATGTTTAAAAGTGCTAACTTAACAGTCTTACTTTTTGTCCCCAAAGCGATCTTAGTTTGGCGTGTAATAGGCACCAGATTAGATGGGTTTGCTGTACGGCTTTTGAAGGCCTTAGATTTTCTATCATGTAATTGAACAGCAATAGAGAAAGATTCAGGCACACTGGGTTCCCGCTTGTTTTGTAAACATTTAAGAAAGTTACTGTTATCATAGCAGGGACCCGACACATATCACTGAGAGCTGGTATCAGTTGTTTTTGGTTCACTGCGAGCCGCTGGAGGAGGGTGTGAGCCCTGGCGCTGTGGCAGAGGCCGAAGAGCTCTCACAGGAGGAGGGGGAGGGCGAGCTGGGCCCGCAGGCTTTGGTGGTTGTGGGGCCTGCCGTTTTTTGGGTGACATCTGGGGGCTTGCAGCAAAAGAATGGGATAGTCTAGTTCCAGCATACACCAGTTGTTCCATTTTCTCCGAGAAGCACAGAAGTGGAGATGCTGGAGAGAGGGATAACGTGTCTTGCTCTGGTGTTATCGGAGGCTGTAATATACTGTCCTGGATTCCCTGACTGTTTTCCAGAAAGTCGTCCTTGGGTGCTGAATCCTCTAGCAGTTCTAGTATGTCACAGTCTGTCTGTGGTGAGCTCTGTGGGCAGGGCTCAGCTGAGATTGTGTCCGCGAGCAGAGGTTGTTGTGGCTGAGTGGTGTTATCATTGTCCTTGTGTGATGTGTCAGCCGCATGTCCATTCAGGTGCTGAAGTGAAGTCCTGTGGTCATTCATACCATGTCCAGGTGTGTGTGTGCCATTCAGGTTGAGTGGATTGGCACACACTGCAGAAGGATGATGGAGGGAGAAGTAGATATTGAAGGAGAAGGAGAATTAATAAGACACAGGTGGAGGAACTAAACACAAACGAGGAGCGGGAAAACTGAGACACAGGACTAAACCAAAACACAGAGACGGGGAAAACTAAGAAACAAAGGTCACACTTGTGACATTACCCCCCCTCCAAAAAAGGCGCGTCCTCGCGCCGTACAATATCCAAAGGGGTGGGAGGGTGGGCGCCCTGGAGGCTGACGAGGGTATAATTCCACAGGAATAGGAAGCCTCCAGGGCGGAATAGGCTGTGGGTCTTGCCAAGGGGGAGCTGGACGTGGGCGTGGCCAAGGCGGAGCTCTCGGGAACTCGGGAGTCCAAGGCGGAGCTTGACGTGGCCAAGGCGGAGCTGGACATGGCCGTGACCACGGCAAAGCTTTTGGGACCTCGGGAGTCCAGGGTGGAGCTATCCCATCAGGTGGCCATGGTGGTGCTGCCCCTTTGGGTGGCCATGGCGGTGCTGCCCCTTCGGGTGGCCATGGTGGTGCTGCCCCTTCGGGTGGCCATGGCGGTGCTGCCCCTTCGGGTGGCCATGGCGAAGGCGTATAGCCCCCCCCCAAAATTTTCTTGGGGAGAAGAACGAGTTTCAGCTCAGGCTCAGGAACAGTCTCTGGCTGGGTGGTCTCCGGCTGGACGTGGCAGACGTGAAGCTCTGGCTGGATGTGGCTGACGTGAGTCTCTGGCTGGACGGCGGTCTCTGGCTGGACGGCGGTCTCTGGCTGGACGGCGGTCTCTGGCTGGACGTGGCTGACGTGAAGCTCTGGCTCAGGATCTGTGCTGGGCGGGACCAGCGGCGGAAGCTCTGGCTCGGGATCTGTGCTGGACGGGACCAGCGGAGGAGGCTTGGGAGGGCTGGACGGGACCAGCGGAGAAGGCTCTGTAGGGCTGACGTGGGGCTCTGGTTCTGGCGGGCAGGCGACGGGCTCAGGCTCTGGTGGGCAGGCGACGGGCTCAGGCTCTGGCGGGCAGGCGACGGGCTCAGGCTCTGGCGGGCAGGCGACGGGCTCAGGCTCTGGCGGGCAGGCGACGGGCTCAGGCTCTGGCGGGCAGGCGACGGGCTCAGGCTCTGGCGGCTGGACGGGTTTGGCAAAAGCAACACACTTGCAGGCCCCACGGACGGACATAATGGCTGGATCAAACATTTTCGACGCCAGCTTCCGTGACCTAGGCCAGGTGATTTCAGCTACGGGTCCGGAGCGGTGATGGACCGTTTCCTTTCCGTGCCTGGTTGGACTGACTGGATGCATGGGTTTGGCTGGGCTGGAGAGACGGGCAGACTTGGGATTGGAGATAGTCCAGGTGGGGATAAAGCTATCCCAACATGTGGCGATAGCATCCCTCCAGTCCATCCCAGTGACATCAGGTAATGGTCGTGGGTCGATGTACTGGACCGCAATCTTGTAACACCCTATGATGGTGTCGTCTCCCAGGGTACTGTCCGCCACCAGCAAACAAAACTTGTCTGTGAATTCAAACAGATCACGGCTCTTCATGGCCAGAGCTGCGATCTGATCCCAACTCATCCTGAAGCCGAAGGAACAGGGTTTGAGCTTTTACTGTTTCTTGTAGGTCGGTTATTCTGTCACGGTTGGTGTAGGCAGGAAGCACGAGGAGACAAGGAATAACTACTGACACGAATTTAATAATCAAAGAACTCAAGAGATGCACCACATACCATCAAAACGCAACATATACAATAACCAACAAGGACTGAAGGAGAACACTGGGTTTAAATACACAGGGAACAGATCATGGGAACAAGACACAGCTGGGGCAAATTAATAAGACACAGGTGGAGGAACTAAACACAAACGAGGAGCGGGAAAACTGAGACACAGGACTAAACCAAAACACAGAGACGGGGAAAACTAAGAAACAAAGGTCACACTTGTGACAATGGTATAGCTGAAGAGGTGGTCAGTGACAATGGGCCACAATTCACCAGTGCGGAGTTCAGAGAACTGGCTTGTGAGCTAGATTTCAAACACATAACCTCCAGCCCACATCACCCGCAAGGAAATGGGCATGCTGAAAGAGCCGTACAAATAGCCAAAAGAATTCTAAAGCAAAAAGACCCCCTTCTGGCGCTTATGTGTTACAGATCCACTCCATGCAGTAGTACAGGTGCCAGTCCAGCAGAACTGTTGATGGGTCGGAAAATTCGGACGACCTTACCCACCCTTGACAGTAATCTGTTACCTAAATGGCCAAACACAAAAGTCATCGAGAGAAATGATGCAGCTAAGAAAAAGGAACAAGCGTACTACTACAACCAGCGTCACGGTGTGAAAACCCTACCTCTTCTATATCCAGGGACTCAGGTCCTCACCAAAGTGGACACTCAAAAATCCTGGCTGACAAAGGCAACTGTGATGAAGGGGAGTGTCACACCACGATCTTATCTGTTGGAGACAGAGCAAGGCGGTATGTTGCGCCGAAACAGACGCCACCTACAGGAAGTGTCAGTGGGGAAAGCATCAATAACAACATCTGTAAATACCCCACAGCATGAGACCGCACTACCAACATCAAAACACCAAATGTTCCAGAACAATATGGAACAAATCCATCTCCTGACGGACTGATAAGAACCAGGTCTGGCAGGATTAGCAGGCCACCACAAGTCCTGGACCTATAAACGAGGGAAGAAAGATAAGAGACAGAAGCACATTGCATAGGTACTTTGAGAAATGTTCAGAGAAAAAGTTTACAGTAAACCCAAGTTAATACGGGTTCATTTGAGACTGTATGTTCTACATATGGAAGGAAATGTTTTGCCTGAATGTTACATGTATGCTTGAAATAACAATGAAGCATTTGTTTTGTTAGAAGGCAAACAACAGATTGAAAGGGGGAGATGTAATAGAATGATTAGTTATGTCTGAGTGTGTGACGTGACTGATGACGTATGAGGAAGGCGATTCCGAACGCGGCAGTGTGTGTATAGCGTGGCTGCCGAATAGTTGTAAAGGAGTTCACTAATAGTCTGAGTAAAAGTTCAAAGAACATATTCAAGACTGGACATTGTATTCTTTTGCAACATACAAGGGTTTATTACACAACAAAATGCATGTGATTATCTGAATCTGCACATAACATATCTATTTTACAAAATTATCAGACTGATCTCATGAAACTGCGTATGTATGACACGCCAATTCGTATTTCCATTTTTGGCGTGCTATCAACACGCATAATTGCTTTTCAGCGTGTTTATGAACGCCGTTGACTTAACGTTACATTACTGTATATATAAATATATGACCTACCCCAACCCCGTCCCTAAACCTACCCGTCACTGGTTAATACCATTTATGAGTCTTTCCCTACCATCCTAGTAAGAAAAATATCGCTCCCCAAGATGTATATCAAAATTTGGCTTTATTTCGGTCGTATTTTTAACGGCGTGTACATACACGCGGAATCACTCGGACATAACGACGTAGATATACACGCGTACACGCGGATAGCTCAAAATGCGTATAAATAACACGCCACTTGACTTGAAAGTGGCGTGTATGTTTACGCAAAAGTCATGATGTCATGTTGAAATTATCAACTTTGTTTTGAAATAAAGGTTATCACTGTTATGAGTTTGTTTTTTTGAGTTGGCATGTATAATATGGAATACAGAGATTGACAATGTACTGTATGTAGTTGGTCTAACTTCAAACTACTTTATTTATTTTAAATGTTTTATAATAGCCTTATATAATTCACAAAAATAAACAATTATTAACTATTACAGAGAACTATTACTTATTTTGTGTTGTTTTTAAAACGTGTCATTACAAAATCAAATTAGTTGAATCAGACGAAATATTGAGTGCAATGATCATGTTAAGCTGAGATAACTCAGTATGTTAAAGATGCTCTAAGTGATCTCACTCGTTTTTTAGGCCAAACATGTTTTGTCACATACAGCAAACACCTCCTCACTATCCGCTAGCTGCCTGTTCCCTGAACACACTGTAAAAAGACGCGGTCTCTGCAGACACCCCAGGCTCCACAAACGGCAACAAAAACAAACTGGGCTAACCCGCACCAAGAAACATAACAAACTGTTACCGAGACACACTGTTTTTAATTTACACAAGGATTCCTAAGTGATTATAAATGCATGATTATTACAGTGAAAGTTTCCCTAAAGCATCATGGCCATGGGAAGAACCTCGCTTGAGGGACAGCAGTTGTGATTTGTATTGTTTGTAATGATGGAAAATATTTCATATTTTGACACGTGGTTTAACGACTGTATGTAGGAGGTGATGCAATCACTTTGTTATTTGAAATCAGCTTTACTTAACAATGTGCCTTACAAAGAGCAAAATGTGTTCAGGTAAACAGATTAAGCAACACCTCATTGATTAGGGGGTTCTGCATAGTTGCAGAACCAGCACCGTATATTCATCTTACATATAATAATTTATCCAAAAAAATATTGACATTGCATATTAAATAGTGTAGGCTAACACATCAATGACTTTGGTAGCTAAACGGAAAGGGAATCCGAGAACGGTAAACAAACAATAAGATCCTTTTCTTTTTGGTAATAAATTTGAACTATTTGCAAATATCATTTCATTTAAAAATACATAATATTACTGTAATAACATATAATAGCCTATATAACACAATAATATATAAAATATTAAATGTTTAGCTACATCCCCTCCCCAATCTCATTTATCGTTAAAACCGAAGCGTCGTGCTGGAATTCATGTTCGCTATCTGTGAACACTTAAGCCCCGCCTTCTTTGATTAGATTGGTCATCTCAATTGACCGTTCGCAAAAGCCACGCCCACGCCCGTCAAACAAATGGTCAAACGCGACCAGCGCCACAGATTGCCATGACTGGAAGAGGTATAATACCCGTGTGTGTCAGTCAGTGACCTTTTTTTGGAGCAATACATCCGCGATATCATCCATATTGAGGCACAAGGGGTTACAGTATGCAGTGGAGGGATATATTCAAAATATAAAAATACGCAATGAAGGAGATACGACTACTATCGAGGCTAATGCTTACCGGTCTCAAGCGAAATCTGAGAAACCCCAACAGCTACCTCAAATGCAACCAGCACAGCCTTGAAGATGATTTTATAAGCTGGTTCAGTGGCTAATTGTTTGGAGTTAGAAATATATAACTCGCGCTGCATATTTAGTAATTTTGCCTCAGATACAGGATTATCGCTTCAACAACCGATTGTGTGTCATGCTGAATGCGTAACGTTCAAAAAGTAACTATAAGAGATGGAAAGATGCAGATAACATTATTTAAGGTTATTTCTATTCCTTGCGATATTGATATATGAACTGATGTTGTCAAGTAAGCTTCATGAGTTCCCCGTTGCGAACGTGCACTCCTCCTCTACTAGTCTAAACTGTAGAAACTGCACCGCTTCACCATCTTGCTTGGAGTCAATGTTTGACTGATCTGATCACATAGTAACGGTTGCTATGATGTGTGATTGGACAATTGCCGTTTTGGGGGAGGGGCCGGCAAACAGTCAATTGACCCTTCGCGTGGAGCTTGATTGACAGTGTGTTCTGACCAATCATACTTCGCCATCCGCCATTTTGTCCGAAAAAGCAGCCAGTAGAGTTAGTGGATTAACATGGGAGGATTTGAACTTGGTAAAATGAATATACTGACGCCTTTCCGCGGTTAAAACAACATTACTTCTTATGTTCGTTCATGTTTATTTGATGCTATAAATGAACTAGAAGGAAGAGATGATCGGATCACGAGCAGCTTTAACTACAGCGATCTGTCACGGCACATTAAAGAGCCACAAAACGGTATTTATTGTTTAAATTTCTTTCAAAAAATGACCACATTTGAAAGCTGAGACTTTGTTTAATATGTTTAATATCAAAAGTAACCGAAAAGTATCCTGGTCTGTCCTGTCTGTCAGCGTGTTGTCAGTCTCCTCTCTGCTCCGCAATGTATTTTTCACTGCGTGAGAACATGGTGAGAGCGTGAGAGCGGCGTAGCTTGTCAGGCATAGCGACAGTAACTAAGGAGGGCGGGTCTTTGCGAAGGGTCAATTGTTTTGACATCGACGAGTGCTGTTAAACCGCTTAAAATCTTTAAAATCTTTAAAATCTTTTGGTGTTCCTTTGCAACAAGCAGAGAGGCTATATGCCCTGTCGGTATAATTCACTATTATTTGACATGTTAAAATGCAAATCTCCCCTTCATGACATAATGCTGCAACTTTGCAAGATTTGTGATGGGAATTTTTTTTTTATGTTTTGCGTTCCCTCGCAAAAACGTTGTGTTCCCCTGAGAAACTTTGCGTTCCCTCGCAAAGTTAATTGCGTTCCCTTGCAAAGATACTTGCGTTCCCATGAAAAAACTGTTGTGAGGTCGATCACTTCCTGTTTAATGTCACGCTGGCAGTAGGCTACTTCAGAGATCCGTACGTTAATAGAGCTAAATAAAGAAATGTGGACAGTGCTTAACTCAAGGTGGAGTTATTCACAGATTCGAACTTCTTGGATCAATAAATTGAGAGCTAAACGTGGGTAAAAACACAAATTATACTTATTTACAACAGACATCCCAAGTCCCCCGGAAGATCCGGGAGACTCCAGCATATTGAGTCAAGTCTAGTCAAGTCAAGTCAAGTATATTTATACAGCGCTTTTCACAATATAGATTGTATCAAAGCAGCTTCACAGTATCAATCAAAATAACATAACAATGTTTGTTTCTTAGTGGAAAAAACATCCACGTTAGGGAGGGCTGATCAATGGTATTAATGATTGGTTAATTAATTTGAATATTGATAGTGGCTCTCTGATGCCCGCAAATTAGTTCAAATCTCCCAGAATTGGAGACAGAACATACTGTGCTCCAACCGTGTAGGCAGAGAGAGAGAGAGAGAGAGAGAGAGGAGAGAGAGAGAGGAGAGAGAGAGAGAGAGAGAGAGAGAGAGAGAGAGAGAGAGAGAGTGTGCTTCATGAAGCGCATATAAGACAGAGAACATCCTGATTGGCCTGTTTCGTTAAGTCAACCAATCACATCAATGGTGTCCCACTGGTCATATACACTGCTATTGCACATTTCATGAAAAGATTCAATAACTCTAGCCTGGCTGCCAGCCCGAACCCCGCCCACAACAATTTTTGGTCGGGAAGTTCGTCTGGACTCGTTGAGGAGATATTATGCCCGATCAAAGATTGTTCAGACTAATCAAATTGTCAGGGCAGGCTTTATACGATGATGACCATAGACATCATATCTATGTGAGCAACGGTAACGTAACCATCCACGTCATCAGAGCGCTTGGGTTGAATTCATGGCTGCCGCTGGAGAATTGAGTTGTGTATATTCCACTATCGCGTGTGTTATAGAAGATATAGACAGCGCATTAATTTTAGAAGAGGAACAGAGAACCGCGATCAAGGCATTTGTCGATGGAAAAGGTGTTTTTTGCCGTCCTTGCTACGGGATTCGGAAAAAGTTTAATCTATCTCTCAACATACGTCACTTACTCCGTTGCTCTGATTGGTTGTAGGTCTATCCAATTGAGTGCAGAGGCCTTTTATTTCCTGGTTCGGTTGACACACGCCCCATAATCACAGCCTAATGGAGCAGTATCAGACTCACATTCTGACTAGAGTATTAGTATGACGAAGTCAGGCTAGCAAATTTCCAGAGCGTTAGATTCAATCAGTCAATTCTCAAAGGCATCAGGTGTTAAATTGAACACTAATAAATGTGAAATCCTAGCTTTACATGACCAACCAGGTCACTTAATTGATAATATACAGGTTAAATCAGAATATTTGGGCATCACTGTCACCAGAAATAAAGAAATAAGGGAAAAAGAAAACATTCTTTAAAATATTGATAAATGTAAAGTAATATTGGATTCGTGGCTGCAAAGGCATATAACAATTTTTGGCAGGGCTCTTCTTGCCAAGATGGAGAGTATATCAAGAGCCATTTACCCTGCCTTTTCTCTAGAAATTTCAAATAACATGATTAAATTAATAAATAAGATAAATTTCAATTTTATTTGGAAGGGTAAATGCCATTAAATCCGGAAAAATGACATGATTAAGAGTATTGAAGAGGGTGGCATGAATGTCATAGATTTTTCTGTGATAAATGGTGTACTAAAACTAAAATGGTTGAATTCTTTTGTGTGTCATAATGACTCTTTTTGGTTTAGCATCCCGAATGCAATTTTCCAAAAAAATGGGGGGAATTGATTTTATATTGCGATGGGACTATGATTTAAACAAACTACCTGTAAAATTATCTGATTTCCATCAGCAAGTTCTTTTGTACTGGAACCTAATATTTAAACACAACTTTACACCACATAATACACCTCTGTGGAACAACAGGTATATTCTGAGTAATAGAAAATCCTTGTTTTTAGGAACTTGGATGGAAAAAGGAATATGGGCGTTATCACATTTGATGGATAATTCTGGTGATTTGTTGAATTATAGAGATTTTTGTGATAAATTCAATTTCCAGTGCCCAATGAGAGAGTATAATAAAGTGTTAAAGGCCACCCCAGCACCCTTGACAATGATGATTAAACAGTTTGTAATGGTTTGTAATAGAAATGAGACCTCTTTGTATTGAAGGAATTATTTTAAATAGTAAACAGTTTACAAATAAGTTTATTAGAAATAGGTTATCCAAACAGTATTTCTCTGGTCAACTGAAAAAAAATATGTTCTAAAAGATTTCAGTGATGAAGAGGCTAAAAAAATAAGGAAGCGGTATTTATCTTACCCAATCTTTCCTAAGGCAAAAGAAGTGACATTTAAAATATTGAATGACATTTACCCAACTAATTGCTTTTTACATGAAAGATTCAATTGGGAAAACAATTCATGTGGATTTTGTGAGAAGGAAATTGAGACTGTTCAACATTTTCTTTCAATGCGAATTTGTTCAAGAATTTTGGCTTACATTTCAGAGTTGGTTACAATCTAAGGAGATATCGCTTCTCCCTTTGAATGTGAGTTCAATTAAAGTTGGAGTGTTTTTGAAGGATATAAACTTAGATTTTTGATAAACATTCTCATTGTTTTAGGTAAACACTTCATCCACAGATGTAAATATTTAAAGACCAAACCCCATTTCAGTGCATGGAAGAATGATTTGAAACTATATGTAAAATCGCTTCATTGGATGACGGACAGAAATGCCCTGAAACTTATTTCCGTTTTTGAATTGTTTATGTTATTGGACTAAGACCCTCACCCCTTTCTTTTTTTCTTTTTTTTTTCTTTTTCTTTTCTATGTTCTTTTTTTTAAGTGATCTATCAACACGAATACAACTGTATGATCGTTGATTTATGCCTTACTTGTTTGTACTTGAAATTTCTAATAAAAAAAATAATAATAATAATAAAAAAAGTTCTCTCCAATGGAAAAGAGCGAAGGGGCGTGTCGCTACTCGATCCGTACCGGAAACACGATCTGTACTGCGCATGTGTGAGATCGAAGTTTGTCTGCCACTTCCTGTCATCATCTATAGGCTTGTTTGAGATGCGCCTTGCCTCGCCTGAAATGTAGTCGAGAGTAGGCGGCTGCAGTGAGGGGAGGAGTGAAAAAAGCGCAGGCAAGATGGACAGATCTCTCTTCTCGCAGTGGATCAGACACCTGTGAGATCAAAGACGGATATCGCGGGATTCACGGAATTCACGATCGTGCATGGTGTTGCTAATAAACTGGATGTAATTTAAGTTCTGTTGCTTTTATATGAAAATAAATATAATGAACAAGACGCCCAAAGTACTTGCTATTTAATTCCATTCCAAATATGTGTTTATCAATATTTTTTTCTTTAATACAGATATATGTTTATAATTTTTTTATGTTTTTATAAAAATTACATCACATAACCCCTATCGCACTGTCAGAGAGTTTATTCACACATACGTATAGCCAACACATAACACATGATACCAGAGTTTTAAAATCGAACATTTAAAAAAAAGAACAATACATCACGGTTGTTTAAACCAATGAGCATTAAGCTGTGTTGTCAGCAAGTCGTTTCCCATCATGCTTTTGATCAGCGCAGTCGGTGGAGAGCAACTGCGCGCGACTGCAGAATCCGACACGTGCGCCTTGCGGTCGCGAGAGTTCTCTTACGAGAGTATCTCTCGTACTGCGTAATATCTTACGCTATGGGGAAAACCTCTTTTCCACGAGATATTGAAGCCAAAAATTATCCTTAATTTTTAATCAATGTAAAATTGATTGTAAGATTGTAATCAATGTAAGATTGCTTGCAGCAGCAAGCAGACATAGGCGAGACAGCTCGCGCGCCTATTGGCTGCCCTGCGGCTAAAGCAGCAGCCTATCGAGAGAGGCTCTGCGTGAGGTATGACGAATGGGGGCACTTCGCGCCCATATCGTCACGTCCCGCCAGAAAGGGCGTGGTCTCGCCCTATAACTAAGCTCGATAGGCTGATACTAGCTATTTTTCATCTCTTCAGCGAAGCTCTCGCATCGCTGGATCCAGAGTGAGAAGCCGTGCCGTCGACGTGTAGCCTTTCAGCGGGACGAGCCCTTGAGTCTGGAGTCGCTGGCCGCGCCGCCTTCAGCCGCCGTTCCAGCTGCGCTTTCCGGCGCCTATATATCCTTTACTCTGCTAAGGGTGTTTGTTTGCTTACGTAATGCAACTCACACTTCTCCAAAACTCTAAAAGAGCTGCGTCTTTTTCAAGATGCCTTCCTGTGGCTCGTACGTACCGAGCCCAACTCAGCGTGGGTGAAGATCACACGGCTCTCGCGCTCACTGACGGCGGATGCCCTCATTGTGAGCTGTTGCCTATGGTGACTCTGAGGACTCGCCTGGCATCCTTCTCAGAGCCTGCACTTCTGCCCGCTGTGGTGCCGCGCCGAGCGCGCCCCCGAGCTCTCTAAAGCCCGCCAAAGCTCGCCGGTTCGCCCGCCAGCTTCGCCGGCATCGCTCGAGTCGCTCACAGATGGACAATGGCCGCCGTCTGCCGCCGTGTCCGCCCTTGAGCTCGACGAACCTACCGAGGCATGTTCTCTCCTGGCATCGGACAGTGAGGATTGGGGTGAGCTCTGTGGACCTCCCCGCCCGCTACCCGCAGCCCTCTGGGAGATGAGCCGGCATTGAAACTGAGCTGATGCGTCTGCTCTCTCAAGCCGTGGATTACATCGGCCTCGACTGGGAGGCACCCGCGCAACAGGCTGGACGGATGCTTTCTCGAGAAAGACGAAGCTCCGTCAGAAGTCGAGACCTGCGCCCTTCCTCCCTCACGGTCGCTGAGAGACATTTGTGGCTGACGCTATCCGAGATGACGGAAGCTGAGCGCTCCGTGTTCCTCGACGCGCCCCCACCTGCCGCCGCTTCATAGCGCCGCCAGGCCCCGCGCTCTCGCTCTGCTGGACGCCGCCCCCCTCAGCGCGGGCCCCGGCCGAGGATTGAGATCAAGCCCGAGGTCTCAAAGCCTTCCTAGCCTCTCTAGGAAAGCGACGGTGTTCACCAAAACTTCTCGCTCGTTCAGTTCCAAGCAATGTGACTGTTCCAGTGTATTTCGCAGTAAACAAGCTGGTTCCACAGCCCGCTTGCCTGCACACAAACGCCGTTTTTTCGGCTACCCAGATAAATCCAATAAAGAGTGCATTTTCTGGTGTTCCGGCCACGGCCGATGGTGTTATGAGTGTTGTTAGAATGCCCACGTCCCAGTGCCCATTCCTACACCCAGACACAGCCCGCCACGGTGCAGGGCTAGAACAAATAAAATCGACTCGAATGTCGATTGTGCAGAAAATGTAGTGAAAGCGCCCATATCACAGTGCCCGCTTACACTACATGATGCGTGTCCCTTGGTTTCTGTAAAAACAAAGCTAACACACATTCAGTCGGCGCGAGCCGAGTGTTCTCAGTGCAGAAAATGTGCCCGCTGTCTCGCGCCCGCATTTTTTCACAGACACGCCGAATCCCACGGGATTCGCCCCGCTCCTTTCTCTGCACAATGCAGAAAATGTAGTGAACGCGCCCATATCACAGTGCCCGCTTACACTACACGATGCGTGTCCTTTGGTTTCTGTAAAACGAAACTAACACATATTCAGTCGGCACGACAGTGTTCTCAGTGCAGTAGATGTGCCCAATGTCCCGCGCCCACATCCTCTCACAGACACGCCAAATCCCACGGGATTTCCCCCGCTCGCTTTCTCTGCGCAACCCGTCATAGAGAAGCTGAGCGCGGCCAGGCTGCCCGCTGTGATCAGCGCGCCCCCCGGCTCAAATGCTGTAAACACAGCGTTGATTCATTCGGCGTGAGCCGAGTGTTCTCACTGCAGAAAATGTGCCCGCTGTTTCGCGCCCGCATTTTACTCACGGACACGCCGAATCCCACGAGAGAGAAGCTGAGCGCGGCCAGGGTGCCTGCTGTGATCTGCGCGCCCCCCCGCCTCGAACGCTGTAAACACAGTGTTGTGTTCTCAGTACACCGGGGCTCTCGAGCCGCCGTTTTGCCGCGGCAAGAGCCCGGATTTCATTCTACCCCTAGCCATTCATGCAGATGCATGGTCAAAACTCCCCTGGGTATCAGAATGGGTGTTGAACACTATAAAGAGAGGCTATTCGCTACAGTTCGCTCGACACCCCACCGTTATACGGCGCGCGTCGAAACTACGGTGAAAAACTAAGTATCTCATCTACTTCAAGCCGAGATAGCGAAACTACTGAGCAAAGGGGCTATAGAACCTTTGTCTCAGGCTCGGAGCGAAGGGGGCTTATACAGCAGATATTTTCTGGTACTGAAAAAAGATGGGGGTCTCAGACCCATTCTAGATCTGCGACAGCTGAACAGAGCGCTTGTGAAGCGCCAGTACAGAATGCTTACGACCAGGAAAATCCTTGTGCAAGTGCGCCAAGAGGACTGGTTTATGTCAATAGATCTGAAAGACGCCTATTTCCAAATACAAATAGCGTCCCATCACCTTCGAGGGCCAGGCATATCAATACACAGTCCTGCCGTTCGGCCTGTCTTTAGCACCCCGTACATTCACAAAGTGCATGGACGCGGCTCTCGCACGCCTGAGACTTCGGGGCATGCGAGTTCTGAACTACTTGGACGATTGGTGCAGATTGCTACTGCAGATGTGGCTGAAAGCGCGGGTTCCGCCCCAGGCATGGACCAAGGGTCTGTTTCGCCTTAGGGTCGACCTACAGTGCATTTCAGCTCTGGAGCCTTGGAAAGTAACCGACTGGCATCAGTCAGGTGTGAGTCTGGGGACCGCCTCGAGTGTGAGGGTGGTGTCTACGGACGCCTCCACCTCGGGGTGGGGAGCGCTGCTCGAGGGCAGACCGCTAGCTGGCCTGTGGTCAGAACGGGAGAAGCTCCTTCACATAAACTGCTTGGAAATGATAGCAGTCGACAAAGCGCTACGGCGCTTTTGTTCCCAGATAAGAGGCCACCACGTCTTGGTCCGGTCGGACAACATGTCAGTGGTGGCATACATAAATCGCCAGGGCAGCGTCAGGTCCCGAAACTTTTACAGGCTGACGGAACGCCCCCTGGTCTGGGCTCAGCACAACCTGCTCTCGCTGAAAGCAGCGCATGTGCCTGGTCACCTAAATGTGGGAACAGACAGATTGTCCAGAAACAACGTCCCAGCAGGGGAATGGTCGCTGCACCCGCAGACGGTCCAGCTGCTGTGGGAAACGTTCGGCAGAGCGCAGGTGGACCTATTCGCGTCCCACGAAAACGCTCACTGCCCAAAGTTTTTCTCGAAAAGCAAAGACGCGCTGGCCCATGTCTGACCCCGCTGTCCCCTATATGCTTTTCCCCCTGTCTCGCTCCTGCCTCAGTTGTTGGAACGAATCAGGGAAAACGGATGCCCTTTGCTGCTCGTAGCTCCGCTCTGGACGAACCAGACTTGGATCCCTGTCCTGATGCAGCTGACCAGCGCTGCCCCATGGTCTGTACCATTGAGGAGATACCTCCTCTCTCAGCGGAGGGCTCGATTTGGCATCCTCGCCCGGATCTGTGGTCCCTGCACGCATGGGCCATCAACGGGTTAGAGCTCCGTCTACTAGACGGCTCTACTCCTCGAAATGGTCGGTGTTCTCTGCTTGGTGTCAAGCCCGGGGCTTTTCACCCATAGACTGCGGGGTTACGGAAGTGCTTTCCTTCCTTCAAGAGCTGCTGGATAAGGGCAGGACCCCATCCACGCTCAAAGTATGTGGCGGCCATAGCAACGTTTGCAAAACCGGTGTCTGGCCAGTCGCTGGGAAAGAACCACTTAGTCGTGCATTTCCTTAGGGGAAGTTAAACCCACCCTGGCCCCCTTCAGTCCCGACGTGGGACCTTTCCACGGTCTTGGAGGCCATGAAAGGTGCCCCATTCGAGCTGATTCAGTCGTCGAACATGAAACACGTCTTTCAAGACGGTGTTTCTCATGGCTCTCGCTTCGGTGAAGCGCATAGGGGACTTACAAGCACTTTCTGTAAGCGCATCATGTATGGAGTTTGGGCCTAATGACTCAAAGGTCATACTCAAACCTAAGCACGGCTATGTGCCGAAATCCCTCAATACACCGTTTAGGGCCCAGGTAATTTCCCTGTCTGCCTTTCCTGTTCTCAATGAGAGGAGAAGGACGCGAGTCTCCTTTGCCCCGTCAGGGCACTAAGAGCTTATTTGTCCCGCTCGTCTGGTTTCAGACAGACTGAGCAGCTTTTCGTTTTGTTTGGCGGGCATTCCAAGGGACTTGCCGCTTCAAAACAGAGCATATCCAGATGGATAGTCGATGCCATAGCGCTGGCTTACACTTCTAAGGGCCTGCAGTGCCCCTTGGGTGTCAGGGCCTCTTGCGTGGCCTCTTGCGAGGCGTGGCCTCTTCGTGGGCATAGTCTAGCGGGGTCACCCTGCAAGATATCTGTACGGCTGCGGGCTGGGCCTCGCCGTCTACATTTATAAAATACTATAACCTGGAGGTGCCCGCCTTACAAGCTAAGCTTTTGGCGATCTAGACTTCAGTGCTATCTGCCCGCTGTGCGGCTCAGATACTGAATTTGACCTGCGCATCGCTCAGACCGATGCAGCAGCTCTATGAGTGTTGACATACGTATTGCCACCCAGTTTAGGCTAAAAGCTTTCACCCTAGCTGCGTGGTTTAATTGTCATATGATTAGCTCCTCTGGATGCTTTTTTATATGGAAAGACGCTTTTTAGCCTCTGTTCCTCCACTCCCTGTGGGTCTATCTATAAGGAGTGACGCGTCTAGCCTCTCCATCTCTACTCTCTGTGAGTATATGGTGATTATGCACTATATGCGCCCCGGGCTTCGGCCCCTGGGACTTTGGTGTTGGATCCCTGTCCGCACGGCATGTTACACTGTGTTCCCCATAGCGTAAGATATTACGCAGTACGAGAGATACTCTCGTAAGAGAACGTACTCGGTTACTAACGTAACCTCGGTTCTCTCTAGAGAGGGAACGAGTACTGCGTATCTTGCCGTGCTTGGAATACGCTCTGGTTCACTTCGGCGATGAAAACCAGCTTGTATCAGCCTATCGAGCTTAGTTATAGGGCGAGACCACGCCCTTTCTGGCGGGACGTGACGATATGGGCGCTCTCTTGATAGGCAGGGCAGCCAATAGGCGCGCGAGCTGTCTCGCCTATGTCTGCTTGCTGCTGCAAAGCGTTTTACATTGATTAAAAATTAAGGATAATTTTTGGCTTCAATATCTCGTGGAAAAGAGGTTTTCCCCATAGTGTAAGATATTACGCAGTACTCGTTCTCTCTCTAGAGAGAACCGAGGTTACGTTAGTAACCGAGTACGTTTTTTGACAAACGTCAGCATGACATCAGAGCAAGGCGGACCGCTCTCGGACACATTTCTAACCAGCATGCATCTCGCGCTGATCACCGGTGATCGATTCTGCGCAGATTTTGCTTATCTCAAACAAGCCTGGTGTTTTTTACGACAACGTCACTTTCACTACTCGATCCGTACTTTACTGTCACAATTTGTACTGTACTGTCCAGCATGTGCGAAAAAAAACATGGATTCTTTTGCATTTTATGTGAAAGTTCAAGAATTTCTCTTATAAGGAGACAGCCTGACAATCCCGTTGAGCGTCGGAAAGTGAAACGGTCGTCTGCGAATTTTATCATCAAAGGTAACATTATTAATCATTGTTAATTAATTCAAAACAATTATTTTAGTTTAATATTTATATTTTTAATATTAATAGTTAAAAAATATAATTTTTCTAACATAATAATGAAAAAAGTTTATATTTTCAGTTCCATTTACTGTTGATGGTGGATACAGATCTAGCTAATAAAAATATATTCTCAGAACGTTTTGCTAATGCTCCCATTAAGAAATGAAAGTGATATTTCTGAATGTTAAACATTTCCAGTTTATTAAATGTTTTAAACCTGTTTTTTTCTTTGTTATATGAACAGTTCACCCAAAAATGACAATTCTGTCATAATTTACTCGCCCTCAAAATGTTCCAAACCTGTATGAATTTCAGAGCAAGCAGACATAGGCGAGACAGCTCGCGCGCCTATTGGCTGCCCTGCGGCTAAAGCAGCAGCCTATCGAGAGAGGCTCTGCGTGAGGTATGACGAATGGGGGCACTTCGCGCCCATATCGTCACGTCCCGCCAGAAAGGGCGTGGTCTCGCCCTATAACTAAGCTCGATAGGCTGATACTAGCTATTTTTCATCTCTTCAGCGAAGCTCTCGCATCGCTGGATCCAGAGTGAGAAGCCGTGCCGTCGACGTGTAGCCTTTCAGCGGGACGAGCCCTTGAGTCTGGAGTCGCTGGCCGCGCCGCCTTCAGCCGCCGTTCCAGCTGCGCTTTCCGGCGCCTATTATATCCTTTACTCTGCTAAGGGTGTTTGTTTGCTTACGTAATGCAACTCACACTTCTCCAAAACTCTAAAAGAGCTGCGTCTTTTTCAAGATGCCTTCCTGTGGCTCGTACGTACCGAGCCCAACTCAGCGTGGGTGAAGATCACACGGCTCTCGCGCTCACTGACGGCGGATGCCCTCATTGTGAGCTGTTGCCTATGGTGACTCTGAGGACTCGCCTGGCATCCTTCTCAGAGCCTGCACTTCTGCCCGCTGTGGTGCCGCGCCGAGCGCGCCCCCGAGCTCTCTAAAGCCCGCCAAAGCTCGCCGGTTCGCCCGCCAGCTTCGCCGGCATCGCTCGAGTCGCTCACAGATGGACAATGGCCGCCGTCTGCCGCCGTGTCCGCCCTTGAGCTCGACGAACCTACCGAGGCATGTTCTCTCCTGGCATCGGACAGTGAGGATTGGGGTGAGCTCTGTGGACCTCCCCGCCCGCTACCCGCAGCCCTCTGGGAGATGAGCCGGCATTGAAACTGAGCTGATGCGTCTGCTCTCTCAAGCCGTGGATTACATCGGCCTCGACTGGGAGGCACCCGCGCAACAGGCTGGACGGATGCTTTCTCGAGAAAGACGAAGCTCCGTCAGAAGTCGAGACCTGCGCCCTTCCTCCCTCACGGTCGCTGAGAGACATTTGTGGCTGACGCTATCCGAGATGACGGAAGCTGAGCGCTCCGTGTTCCTCGACGCGCCCCCACCTGCCGCCGCTTCATAGCGCCGCCAGGCCCCGCGCTCTCGCTCTGCTGGACGCCGCCCCCCTCAGCGCGGGCCCCGGCCGAGGATTGAGATCAAGCCCGAGGTCTCAAAGCCTTCCTAGCCTCTCTAGGAAAGCGACGGTGTTCACCAAAACTTCTCGCTCGTTCAGTTCCAAGCAATGTGACTGTTCCAGTGTATTTCGCAGTAAACAAGCTGGTTCCACAGCCCGCTTGCCTGCACACAAACGCCGTTTTTTCGGCTACCCAGATAAATCCAATAAAGAGTGCATTTTCTGGTGTTCCGGCCACGGCCGATGGTGTTATGAGTGTTGTTAGAATGCCCACGTCCCAGTGCCCATTCCTACACCCAGACACAGCCCGCCACGGTGCAGGGCTAGAACAAATAAAATCGACTCGAATGTCGATTGTGCAGAAAATGTAGTGAAAGCGCCCATATCACAGTGCCCGCTTACACTACATGATGCGTGTCCCTTGGTTTCTGTAAAAACAAAGCTAACACACATTCAGTCGGCGCGAGCCGAGTGTTCTCAGTGCAGAAAATGTGCCCGCTGTCTCGCGCCCGCATTTTTTCACAGACACGCCGAATCCCACGGGATTCGCCCCGCTCCTTTCTCTGCACAATGCAGAAAATGTAGTGAACGCGCCCATATCACAGTGCCCGCTTACACTACACGATGCGTGTCCTTTGGTTTCTGTAAAACGAAACTAACACATATTCAGTCGGCACGACAGTGTTCTCAGTGCAGTAGATGTGCCCAATGTCCCGCGCCCACATCCTCTCACAGACACGCCAAATCCCACGGGATTTCCCCCGCTCGCTTTCTCTGCGCAACCCGTCATAGAGAAGCTGAGCGCGGCCAGGCTGCCCGCTGTGATCAGCGCGCCCCCCGGCTCAAATGCTGTAAACACAGCGTTGATTCATTCGGCGTGAGCCGAGTGTTCTCACTGCAGAAAATGTGCCCGCTGTTTCGCGCCCGCATTTTACTCACGGACACGCCGAATCCCACGAGAGAGAAGCTGAGCGCGGCCAGGGTGCCTGCTGTGATCTGCGCGCCCCCCCGCCTCGAACGCTGTAAACACAGTGTTGTGTTCTCAGTACACCGGGGCTCTCGAGCCGCCGTTTTGCCGCGGCAAGAGCCCGGATTTCATTCTACCCCTAGCCATTCATGCAGATGCATGGTCAAAACTCCCCTGGGTATCAGAATGGGTGTTGAACACTATAAAGAGAGGCTATTCGCTACAGTTCGCTCGACACCCCACCGTTATACGGCGCGCGTCGAAACTACGGTGAAAAACTAAGTATCTCATCTACTTCAAGCCGAGATAGCGAAACTACTGAGCAAAGGGGCTATAGAACCTTTGTCTCAGGCTCGGAGCGAAGGGGGCTTATACAGCAGATATTTTCTGGTACTGAAAAAAGATGGGGGTCTCAGACCCATTCTAGATCTGCGACAGCTGAACAGAGCACTTGTGAAGCGCCAGTACAGAATGCTTACGACCAGGAAAATCCTTGTGCAAGTGCGCCAAGGGGACTGGTTTATGTCAATAGATCTGAAAGACGCCTATTTCCAAATACAAATAGCGTCCCATCACCTTCGAGGGCCAGGCATATCAATACACAGTCCTGCCGTTCGGCCTGTCTTTAGCACCCCGTACATTCACAAAGTGCATGGACGCGGCTCTCGCACGCCTGAGACTTCGGGGCATGCGAGTTCTGAACTACTTGGACGATTGGTGCAGATTGCTACTGCAGATGTGGCTGAAAGCGCGGGTTCCGCCCCAGGCATGGACCAAGGGTCTGTTTCGCCTTAGGGTCGACCTACAGTGCATTTCAGCTCTGGAGCCTTGGAAAGTAACCGACTGGCATCAGTCAGGTGTGAGTCTGGGGACCGCCTCGAGTGTGAGGGTGGTGTCTACGGACGCCTCCACCTCGGGGTGGGGAGCGCTGCTCGAGGGCAGACCGCTAGCTGGCCTGTGGTCAGAACGGGAGAAGCTCCTTCACATAAACTGCTTGGAAATGATAGCAGTCGACAAAGCGCTACGGCGCTTTTGTTCCCAGATAAGAGGCCACCACGTCTTGGTCCGGTCGGACAACATGTCAGTGGTGGCATACATAAATCGCCAGGGCAGCGTCAGGTCCCGAAACTTTTACAGGCTGACGGAACGCCCCCTGGTCTGGGCTCAGCACAACCTGCTCTCGCTGAAAGCAGCGCATGTGCCTGGTCACCTAAATGTGGGAACAGACAGATTGTCCAGAAACAACGTCCCAGCAGGGGAATGGTCGCTGCACCCGCAGACGGTCCAGCTGCTGTGGGAAACGTTCGGCAGAGCGCAGGTGGACCTATTCGCGTCCCACGAAAACGCTCACTGCCCAAAGTTTTTCTCGAAAAGCAAAGACGCGCTGGCCCATGTCTGACCCCGCTGTCCCCTATATGCTTTTCCCCCTGTCTCGCTCCTGCCTCAGTTGTTGGAACGAATCAGGGAAAACGGATGCCCTTTGCTGCTCGTAGCTCCGCTCTGGACGAACCAGACTTGGATCCCTGTCCTGATGCAGCTGACCAGCGCTGCCCCATGGTCTGTACCATTGAGGAGATACCTCCTCTCTCAGCGGAGGGCTCGATTTGGCATCCTCGCCCGGATCTGTGGTCCCTGCACGCATGGGCCATCAACGGGTTAGAGCTCCGTCTACTAGACGGCTCTACTCCTCGAAATGGTCGGTGTTCTCTGCTTGGTGTCAAGCCCGGGGCTTTTCACCCATAGACTGCGGGGTTACGGAAGTGCTTTCCTTCCTTCAAGAGCTGCTGGATAAGGGCAGGACCCCATCCACGCTCAAAGTATGTGGCGGCCATAGCAACGTTTGCAAAACCGGTGTCTGGCCAGTCGCTGGGAAAGAACCACTTAGTCGTGCATTTCCTTAGGGGAAGTTAAACCCACCCTGGCCCCCTTCAGTCCCGACGTGGGACCTTTCCACGGTCTTGGAGGCCATGAAAGGTGCCCCATTCGAGCTGATTCAGTTGTCGAACATGAAACACGTCTTTCAAGACGGTGTTTCTCATGGCTCTCGCTTCGGTGAAGCGCATAGGGGACTTACAAGCACTTTCTGTAAGCGCATCATGTATGGAGTTTGGGCCTAATGACTCAAAGGTCATACTCAAACCTAAGCACGGCTATGTGCCGAAATCCCTCAATACACCGCTTAGGGCCCAGGTAATTTCCCTGTCTGCCTTTCCTGTTCTCAATGAGAGGAGAAGGACGCGAGTCTCCTTTGCCCCGTCAGGGCACTAAGAGCTTATTTGTCCCGCTCGTCTGGTTTCAGACAGACTGAGCAGCTTTTCGTTTTGTTTGGCGGGCATTCCAAGGGACTTGCCGCTTCAAAACAGAGCATATCCAGATGGATAGTCGATGCCATAGCGCTGGCTTACACTTCTAAGGGCCTGCAGTGCCCCTTGGGTGTCAGGGCCTCTTGCGTGGCCTCTTGCGAGGCGTGGCCTCTTCGTGGGCATAGTCTAGCGGGGTCACCCTGCAAGATATCTGTACGGCTGCGGGCTGGGCCTCGCCGTCTACATTTATAAAATACTATAACCTGGAGGTGCCCGCCTTACAAGCTAAGCTTTTGGCGATCTAGACTTCAGTGCTATCTGCCCGCTGTGCGGCTCAGATACTGAATTTGACCTGCGCATCGCTCAGACCGATGCAGCAGCTCTATGAGTGTTGACATACGTATTGCCACCCAGTTTAGGCTAAAAGCTTTCACCCTAGCTGCGTGGTTTAATTGTCATATGATTAGCTCCTCTGGATGCTTTTTTATATGGAAAGACGCTTTTTAGCCTCTGTTCCTCCACTCCCTGTGGGTCTATCTATAAGGAGTGACGCGTCTAGCCTCTCCATCTCTACTCTCTGTGAGTATATGGTGATTATGCACTATATGCGCCCCGGGCTTCGGCCCCTGGGACTTTGGTGTTGGATCCCTGTCCGCACGGCATGTTACACTGTGTTCCCCATAGCGTAAGATATTACGCAGTACGAGAGATACTCTCGTAAGAGAACGTACTCGGTTACTAACGTAACCTCGGTTCTCTCTAGAGAGGGAACGAGTACTGCGTATCTTGCCGTGCTTGGAATACGCTCTGGTTCACTTCGGCGATGAAAACCAGCTTGTATCAGCCTATCGAGCTTAGTTATAGGGCGAGACCACGCCCTTTCTGGCGGGACGTGACGATATGGGCGCTCTCTTGATAGGCAGGGCAGCCAATAGGCGCGCGAGCTGTCTCGCCTATGTCTGCTTGCTGCTGCAAAGCGTTTTACATTGATTAAAAATTAAGGATAATTTTTGGCTTCAATATCTCGTGGAAAAGAGGTTTTCCCCATAGTGTAAGATATTACGCAGTACTCGTTCTCTCTCTAGAGAGAACCGAGGTTACGTTAGTAACCGAGTACGTTTTTTGACAAACGTCAGCATGACATCAGAGCAAGGCGGACCGCTCTCGGACACATTTCTAACCAGCATGCATCTCGCGCTGATCACCGGTGATCGATTCTGCGCAGATTTTGCTTATCTCAAACAAGCCTGGTGTTTTTACGACAACGTCACTTTCACTACTCGATCCGTACTTTACTGTCACAATTTGTACTGTACTGTCCAGCATGTGCGAAAAAAACATGGATTCTTTTGCATTTTATGTGAAAGTTCAAGAATTTCTCTTATAAGGAGACAGCCTGACAATCCCGTTGAGCGTCGGAAAGTGAAACGGTCGTCTGCGAATTTTATCATCAAAGGTAACATTATTAATCATTGTTAATTAATTCAAAACAATTATTTTAGTTTAATATTTATATTTTTAATATTAATAGTTAAAAAATATAATTTTTCTAACATAATAATGAAAAAAGTTTATATTTTCAGTTCCATTTACTGTTGATGGTGGATACAGATCTAGCTAATAAAAATATATTCTCAGAACGTTTTGCTAATGCTCCCATTAAGAAATGAAAGTGATATTTCTGAATGTTAAACATTTCCAGTTTATTAAATGTTTTAAACCTGTTTTTTCTTTGTTATATGAACAGTTCACCCAAAAATGACAATTCTGTCATAATTTACTCGCCCTCAAAATGTTCCAAACCTGTATGAATTTCGTTTTTGCAGAAGAATATGATCAGACATTCTATTAACGTTACTGGAAGAATGTTTTTGCATAACTTTGAAAGAACCTTCCCAAAATGTTAGTCAAAGTTCTGAGAATGTTTGCTGGAAACTAATCACGTTTGTCGTTTTTCTGTTCTCAGGTTCTTCTTTGCAGATACACATGGTCACCTGAGCTCTCCTCTGTCCCAGCCTCCTCTCAACTCCATGGTGTCCCACCATCACCCCTCCATCATCAACGGACTAGGGTCGCCATACTCGGTCATCACTTCCTCCTCCCTGGGTTCATAATGTATAATAATGCAATGGAGAATATTTGTGGGTCCTTATTATGCCAAACGTCTTATGTTACCACAATTTTAAGCATATTCGTCTAAAATAATTAAGTATTTTCAGCTTCGGAATCATGAATATTTTTATTCTGGTGGCACCAGTTCCAAACCTATTAATTGAAACCCACGCCACAATGTAATATCAAAGTTAGCATTTCAATCAACAGTGCATTTTGTGTTAACCTTTTATAATATTTCTTGGGAGTATCGGAATAATATCGTATCGTGAGTTCAGTATCGTGATATGTATCGAATCGTGAAATGAGGGCATCGTTACACCTAGCTTTTAAACATGCCTTAGAAAAATAAACATTACTGGTGTGTATCTTGAGACAAAAAAAGTGGCACTGACATATTTTAAGATGTATCAGTCACGGTGTTGCTTTGTTAAAACAGCTCAAATATGCATTTTACTCTCTGGGGCTTGTCTGTGTGAAACTGGGGGTATAAGAACCGGAAGATTGTATAATGAAAAATAGAAGAGAACTGACTGACTGGTAGCTACAACCTCATGTGCTAAATGGACAATTTTTTTTAGACTATCAAGTTATTATAACTGTTTAAATTTTAGATGTTTAGATGTTCAGCTCCCATATCTTGGTATTAATATGTGACTTTAATGTAGTTCAACCTGTCAGATATCAGATAGTAATATGATATTTTTCTATTTACGTTTTCTTTTTCCTTTTAAAACAGACGACAGACTCTTCTACATCGGCCCCAGTATGCAGTATATGCGGCTAGTTGTCCTGTCAGAGGAAAAGAAGAGGTCTGTTCTCAGAGTGCAACAATAATCGTGGGACTGGCAATCATATCATAGTGGTGTCAGAGGCACTCAAAACAGGAAGCAGGCGCGTTCTCGCACATGCGCAGTACAGATCGTATTTCCGATACGGATCGAGTAGTCAGACGTCACGCCCACGGAACGTTGGCCAGCCGTCAGTCTGAAGGTCTGGCTACACGAGACTACGGATCGAGTAGTGACGGGCGTCCATCTTTTTTTAGAGTCTATGGTCCTGAGAGCAACCGAGTCATTTTGAAAGTGAAAGTTTAGGCTGTAGTATATATAGTGCTAGCCGAATGCTGGAGTGAGCTCTAGAGAGAGAGCCTACAGACCAGAGGTGAGCAATAACTCTCTCTCAACAGGAAAATAATATCCTTTATATTTGCTAATTCATAACCAGCCACCGGAAAATCTTAAGCACAGGCATGGCATCTCTTTGCATTATGTGATTTAACGTTACACATTTTGCAGATTTTTCAATATGTCTTTTAAATAGCCTATAGAAATCAGTTTTTCTGCGTGTTTGTGATCATGTTGTCTGATTAATGTTGCAGTGTTGATCATATATTTGCGTTCAGTCAGCGGAGACAATGCAATATTATATCATCACGATCAATTTCTGTCGTGACTCGTGGCTCTGTAGATTCAGCAGAAATATTATCATGAATGGGTGTTTCGTTGTGTTCTCTGTGCTTTATTTTAGTATAATTGTGGTTTTGTGTTGTATTTACACTTGTGAATCTCGTCAACCCCTCCAAATTAATGCATGATTCGTTATGTTGTGTGAAACCTCGCAAAATTATTTAAAGGGTTAGTTCACCCAAAAATGAAAATTCTATCATTGTTTACTTACCCTCAAGTTGTTCCAAACCTCTATGTGTTTATTTGTTCTGCTGAACACAAAGGAAGATATTTGGAAGAAAACAGATCTCATTCCCCATTGACTCCCATAGTAGGTATTTTTTCCTACTATGGTAGTCAATGGGGAATGAGATCTGTTTTCTTCCAAATATCTTCCTTTGTGTTCAGCAGAACAAATAAACACATAGAGGTTTGGAACAACTTGAGGGTAAGTAAACAATGATAGAATTTTCATTTTTGGGTGAACTAACCCTTTAATTAAATTCTGACATACTGAGTTTACAGTAAATCATCTCTACTAATCTCTTACACTTCCTTATTAGTACTCAGGGTTGCCAGGTCCCAGAAATATTTCAAGCCCAATGACAACTCAAAACCTGCCCAAATAGAATGAAAACTAGCCCAAATTTCCAGTGTCCAATCAGATTAGACAACGGCTGGATTCCCACAAAGGGCCTTAAAATAAACTTTGAAAATTTGAATATTACATGAAATAAACATATATATAAAAAAGGATTTTAAAGGCCCTCTGAAAAGTATAATCATGCATGTGTATATAGTTTTATATATATATGCAAAATTTATTAGTTTCACCTTTTACTTTGAATTACTGAAATACATAAACTTTTGCACAATATTCTAATTTTTTGAGTTTCACCTGTATACAGTTGCAAATGAGAACTTGTTCTCAACCGATTAACCTGGTTAAATAAAAGTTAAACTGGTTATAATATGTGTGTGTGTGTGTGTGTGTGTTAAGTTTAAAGTTTTGGCCTTTTGTCTTACCCAAAATCTTAATATCACACTGTGTTTTTTTTTTACACAATATCATACAATAAAGGTCAAACAAGAACTCCTCTCTGATATTTTCTGACCCTAGTCACTTCCTAAATGATCAACAGTTGAAGTGCTTGAGTGACAAGCAACGTGGGCAGCCAGCTTCAACTCTGCCTCTTTCACAGCAACATTAGTTCTTAGAAAGTAACTTTGCCTGTGTCAAATAATGTTTTTTTTTAATGTTATTCAGTCGCAGCATAAGCTACTAGATCACTGTGGTGAACTCTGATTTCACATTTGCAATATTTGCAGAACGTTTTTCTATCATCAGTTGGAACACTTCGTATGACGTGTGTCAGGGTGTGTGCAGGATGCCGAAGACGAGGACACAGGAATATCAGTATAGTAGATATTTATTTTACAAACTTAAACTTCCTAAAAACAAACAGGAACAAAATAACAGACTCCAGGACTTCAGGATACACAACCATACGTAGACGACGACCAACCAACACTGAGGGAAAACACAGGGCTTAAATGAACTGAACCAAATGAGATAATTAACTGAAAACAGGTGCAGAGAATCTGAACAAACGAGGAGCGGGAAAAACTAACAGGACTAAACCAAAAATCACAAAGACAGGGGAAAACGATCTCAAAACATAACTAAACACATAGAATCGTGACAGTACCTCCCCCCTCCCCGAAGGCGCGTCCTCGCGCCGTATAACATCCAAAGGGGTGGGAGGGTGGGCGCCCTGGAGGCTGACGAGGGCATGGTGCAGGTCCAGGAAGCCTCCAGGGCGGAGCAGGCTGTGGGCGTGGCCACGACGGTGCAGGCTGTGGGCGTGGCCACGACGGTGCAGGCTGTGGGCGTGGCCACGACGGTGCAGGCTGTGGGCGTGGCCACGGCGGAGCAGGCTGTGGGCGTGGCCAGGGCGGAGCAGGCTGTGGGCGTGGCCAGGGCGGAGCAGGCTGTGGGCGTGGCCAGGGCGGAGCAGGCTGTGGGCGTGGCCAGGGCGGAGCAGGCTGTGGGCGTGGCCAGGGCGGAGCAGGCTGTGGGCGTGGCCACACAGTGGGACCCGGCCACGGCGGAGCTGTGGGACCCTCGGGCGTCCAGGGCGGAGCTGTGGGACCCTCGGGCGTCCAGGGCGGAGCTGTGGGACCCTCGGGCGTCCAGGGCGGAGCTGTCGGACCCTCGGGCGTCCATGGCGGTGAGGACCCTTTGGGTGGCCATGGCGGTGCAGGCTCTTCAGGTGGCCATGGCGGTGCAGGCTCTTCAGGTGGCCACGGCGGTGAAGACCCTTCAGGTGGCCACGGCGGTGAAGACCCTTCAGGTGGCCACGGCGGTGAAGACCCTTCAGGTGGCCGTGCTGGTGAGGACCCTTCAGGTGGCCACGGCGGTGAGGACCCTTCGGGGAGCCATGGTGGTGTTATTCTTTCAGGCCTCCATGGGTCCTTGGCCGGCCACGGCGAAGGCGTATAGCCTCCCCCCAAAATTTTCTTGGGGAGAAGGACAGGCTCAGGAACGGGAACAGACTTGATGTCAACGGGCTCTGGCGCTGGGTCAACGGGCTCTGGCGCTGGGTCAACGGGCTCTGGCGCTGGGTCAACGGGCTCTGGCGCTGGGTCAACGGGCTCTGGCGCTGGGTCAACGGGCTCTGGCGCTGGGTCAACGGGCTCTGGCGCTGGGTCAACGGGCTCTGGCGCTGGGTCAACGGGCTCTGGCGCTGGGTCAACGGGCTCTGGCGCTCGGTCAACGGGCTCTGGCGCTGGGTCAACGGGCTCTGGCGCTGGGTCAACGGGCTCTGGCGCTGGGTCAACGGGCTCTGGCTCATCATGGGACTCGGAACTGGACGGGGCCAGCACATCATGGGACTCGGAACTGGACGGGGCCAGCACATCATGGGACTCGGAACTGGACGGAACCAGCATTTCAGGGAGCTTGGGGCTGGACTCATGCTCTGGCGGGCAGGTGACGGTCTCTGGCTGGACGGTCTCTGGCTGGACGGTCTCTGGCGGAAGAAGCTCAGGAAGGTCATCAAATGGGTCAGACTCAGGCTCTGGTGGGCAGGCGACGGTCTCTGGCTGGACGGTCTCTGGCTGGACGGTCTCTTCTGGACCGATGAGAGGGAGATCGGTGAAGTCATCAAACTCGTAAATAAACTTGTGCACTGTGCAGATGACTGGTTCTGTTTTAACTGGCCTATATCGCCCATATCCTCCTCTGTGACCTCCACGGTTCCCACGGAACACAGCTTGGCGGGTTCCCACAAAGGCTTGCTTCCAGATCTCCATCTTTTGTTTTAGGTTGGTCGTTCTGTCAGGGTGTGTGCAGGATGCCGAAGACGAGGACACAGGAATATCAGTATAGTAGATATTTATTTTACAAACTTAAACTTCCTAAAAACAAACGGGAACAAAATAACAGACTTCAGGATACACAACCATACATAGACGACGACCAACCAACACTGAGGGAAAACACAGGGCTTAAATGAACTGAACCAAACGAGATAATTAACTGAAAACAGGTGCAGAGAATCTGAACAAACGAGGAGCGGGAAAAACTAACAGGACTAAACCAAAAATCACAAAGACAGGGGAAAACGATCTCAAAACATAACTAAACACATAGAATCGTGACAACGTGTCATGATGATGCTAGATTTGTGATGTTACGTCAAAAACACATGCGACGCGTCCACTCGCCCGCCGCAGCGGTTGTTGCCAAATATTCATTCCCCCGGGATCAACAACACCCACTAATAAACGGTTCCCTTTTAATTTTTTATTTGTCTACAATTTAATTATTATTTTTTTTGCGGCCGCAGTACATAATAAATATAGCCCAAAAAAAACAATTTGTGTTGTGTGGGAAATTGTGCGGGAAAACCCCCACCCTGGCAACATTGTTAGTAGTTGTTTAAGTTTCACGTCTTATGCAACTTTATATTGTTATTTTTTATCATTGCAGAATGAAATCCATGAATGCTGTAAATGCAGTGCAACTGTTCATTCTGGTTTGGACTTTTACTGCTGTCTGTCAAGCTGATGGTAAGAGAATAAACTTTCCCCTAGAAATTTTGAGGAGGGACTAAATCCAAGACAATAATAATAATAATAATAAAAAGGTAAAACCTTGTGTTTTTTTCAAATGACTCTTATATGATGCACATGATTACAAGAAACAGAAACTGTAGGCCTATATATTACTATTGAATATATAAGCTATAATTCATTTTAAATAATAAAATATGTGACCATCCCATTACCAGATATTAATTAAATCCTGTTCAAACTATAATGTACAAAAACACATAATGCAGTGGTTTTATTTATGAATAGGTCACTGTCACTGTGTTTATTATATTGACATGGACGCAAGAAGTCTGATATGTTAAACGTTTACTGAGATGTAAAAAAACAGATCTTTATTATTATTCGGTTGCTGTATTATATGATATACATTGTTATTTTTCAGATGAGATCAGTGTAAGCTGTGCTGATGTGACTGGAACTGTGAGGAAAGAAATAACTTTCACCTGCAGCGTCTCTCTGAAGAAGTCTGAATACTGCATTAAATTCTATAAGTTTCAGTATCCTAAGAAACATAGTGATTCTGCAATCTGTAGAGAAGAGTTTCCTCAGGACTGTGAACAGAGAAACAACTTCACATGCAGCTTCAGTTCAACTACTACAGTAATGACGGGACCATTCAGATTCTTTATCCAAATATTGAATGGACATGAACTATCTAGATTCACTGTGGATATAACAGGTACCGTATGTAATACTGTTGTTTATAATTCAATAAATGTTTGCAACTCTACATTTACTTTCAATCTACTGACAGTGGTTTAAAATCTGTTAACAGAGACCAGTACACCTGAACCTGTCACTGAAGCTCCTGGTAAGAAATATATTACATTGATTATGAAGTTACTTATGGAACTCAGAAAACTGCTCTTTAGTCTCTTGTCAGAATATTTTAAAAGTCACCTCTGAATAAATTATTTTAAAGTTTAAAGGGCACCTATTTTGCAAACATCACTTTTACATACATCCACCCAGTGTTTTTTTTTTACAATCTCAATAAATCATAAGCACTGTCTCAGAACGAGCTGATCTCAGATACTGCGCTTTGTGACGTAGAATTGCGCAAGCCCCACTGACATAGTTTGATTGACAGTGTGGTTTTGGCATAGACCCCGCCCTCGGTGATCTGTACATCCTCCATTGTTTCAACTACAGCCGAAAATGTCTCCTAATAAACATAAGTGTTCTGTTGTGGGATGTAATAATGTACATAGTAGTTTACACTTACTTCCGACATCAGAGCCACTGAAAACGCAGTGGATGGATTTTATTTACGAAGGAAAGGCGCCACTTAAACTTCCAAAATCATTTTCTGACTGACTGTTTTGTGAACGAGAGTCAATTCAAAGCAGGTCTTGCTTCAACTAATCCTCAAGTGTGGATTGTTGCCTACTGTTCGCGATCCAACGTCACCTCCAGAAGTAGTAAGTGTATTTTATGATTTTTGAGCAAACAGTCATCTCAGGCTACGTTCACACTGCAGGCTGAAACTACCCAATTCCGATTTTTTTGCCCCTATGTGACCTGTATCTGATCTTTTCATGACAGTCTGAACGAAACAGATCTGATCTTTTCAAATGCGACCCAGGCCACTTGGGTATGTGGTCCAAATCCGATACGTATCCGATCTTTTGAAATGCGACCTCAATCTGAACGGCCAGGTCACATGTATCCGACCCGCACGCCATTGATATGCGACAAACGTCATAATTCTGCGTTGAAGTAGGCGGGAATGAGAAGATAAACAAGTTAGCTATTGTACGATAGCACCGATAGCACGCACCTGTAGCTAGCCAATACACTCCAACGCGTTGCACTGTTATGGTCCGCCGCAGACGTGTCTCTTCCCGTGAGTTAATCGATGGCGCTCAAACGATCTCCTTCTTTTCTTCTTAAAACGAGAAGATTTTAATTATGCTGGCTCTGTTGTGAAAATAACTTTAATATTGCTAAATGAGCTCCACTGTTGACATTCATGTTTAGGTACTTCCGCAAACAACAAGTGACGTCGTTGACCGTTGAGTACTCTTCTGCGCATGCGGGTCACTTCTGGGTCATTTCACGTTCACACAGGAGATCACAAAAGGTCGCATTTAATTGGAAATGTGAACAGCCTTGCAAAAAAATCTGATTTTTTAATAGCTCCTGCAGTGTGAACGAGGCCTCAGTTGATGTCAGCCAATTCAACAAAAAATGCGTCTAAAGTTGTTTTCGTCGTCATAGGATGTCTGTGTATAATTTAAACCTTGTTTGTATACTGTGTAACCCACGTTTATAAATATATTTTTAAAAATATTGTATTAAAAACTGTATGTTCTGTAGCCATCTTCTCACATTTGCCACATAAGCACCTGTACGACAAGTAATGTAAACATGACGCAACAGGTCCCTCGCATAAATGTAATTTCGTTTGTACGTAGCAAACGTTATCACAGTATTTGTGTTTGTAGTTTCAAAAAATTGCCCCAACGTTATCACAGTTTGTGTGTGTCTGTGTGTGTGTTGCACATCCATAATTGCAAAGGGGACGCGATTACAACTCTATAAGTACATAAATGTATCAAATAACCATTCCGAGACGTCCTGGTCCGTTCTCATTTGTGTTTCTTCTGCCGGAGTCTCTTAATCATCTGGGTCTGATTCCGGTTCAAACATGTACGGCTGAATGCCATACAAAACTGCGGGTCTTTCTCTCACTCACTCTCAGCTTCTGCTTCTACCAACTGTTTATTGCTGTAGGTATCAAGTTACGCCCTCATCCAAAGGCAGGGCGGGGATATGCAGCTCTTTTACATTTAAAGTGATATACGCCAAAACAGCTCTTTTTAAAACAGGCCCCAAAAATGACATTTTCAAATGGTTATAATAAATTAACTGTGGGGTATTTTGTACTGAAACTTCACAAATACATTCTGGGGACACCCGAGACCAATATTACATTTTGTAAAAAGGGGCATAATAGGTGCCCTTTAAGTTCTAAAAAGGAAACTGATGTATGATCATGGTCTCCAAACAGAGCCTATCTCTCTAAATATTTGTGATTTTAGAGATATTTTTGTTTTGGTCTGTCAAGAAATCAGTTTGATCAGATTCTCAGCGGCAGAAATGTTTTGTGAAGTTTGTGTGGAGAACCTGAGTTGAGTTTATGATTTAAACAATTCTTTTAAATGCACTTTTTTTTAGATACAAATGCATGGGCAGGGGCAGGTCCTGAAACAGAAAAGGATTTTGGATCTAAGAACAGTGTCATCGCTGCAGTTACGGGCTGTTTCATCTTCATCATCATCATCATCATCATCATCATAACAATCATTTGCAAAAAGAAACCAAACTACAGAAAACCTGGATTCCCGAGGATGATATTTCTGGGCCATAAACATGATGATAACAACAGCAATCTCCAAGAGCAAAATCCAGAAAATCCAGATATTTAATATTACTGACTCAGCCGTATGAAAACATTGTTTTGTTTGACTTTAAATGTGAAGATCATGAAAGGCAAAAGCTTTATAGGAACTCGATAAACTATATCCATTCATATATTATCTGTTATACCTCAAACTACTGAATTATGGTTGTAGGTTTTAAAACTCTGTTTCTGTTTTATATTTATATTTATTTCTGTGAAATAATAGCATATTATTGGTGTGTGTGTGTGTGTGTGTGTGTGTGTGTGTGTGTGTGTGTGTGTGTGTGTGTGTGTGTGTGTGTGTGTGTGTGTGTGTGTGTGTGTGTGTGTGTGTGTGTGTGTGTGTGTGTGTGTGAACAAGAGGAAATGCACCAAATCCCAAACTATGTTTGGTTTTGCTCTTTTCCCCCCTGACTTACCTTAAGTATGGAAATAAAATTGTAACTTTTAATATTCTCTGTACCTGTAACTTTCTAATACTGTAAACAGTGTGGCTTTGTACAGTGTCCTTTTTATTGTTAAAACAAATAAATAAAATATAGCTGCAAGCAGCGATTACGGGCCCAAGCCGGTGGCACCGCAACCCTGGTGCACCAGGGTGGCGGTACCGCCGGCTTTGGCCCTTCATCGCTGCTCGCAACTATATTATATATATATATTTATTTATATATTTAGCTATATTTATATATATATATATATATATATATATATATATATATATATATATATATATATATATATATATATATATTTATTTATATATATATATATATATATATATATATATATATATATATATATATATATATATAAAGCCGGTGGCACCGCCACCCTGGCCTTTAGGGTTATTGTGCACGACGTGACAAAATATCTGCTCGCTATCTGCCGAACGGCTCTGGTAGTTCCGCTTCAGAACTGATGATGTTTTAGAAATAGTGTGCTCTGGTTGGTCTGGATTATTCGGGATTTTTTATTTTATACAGAAATAAGTTATTTATAATTCAGATGAGAATAAAGTTAGTGTTGATTAAAATGAAGGAAAACAAATATATTGATCTGAAATATAGCACATTAATTTTACATTTATTTAGCTTCAATTACCAAACATACAATTTTAATTTAATTTAAAGCAAACAATACATTTAAAATACATGGGTGGTATACACATTTTTTTTTCTATAAAAAATATATATATATCCAAAAAGACGAGGCTTAAAAACTCTTGTCACTGTAACAGACACAATCTTTTCTCTCTCTCTCTCTCTCTCTCTCTCTCTCCTCTCTCTCTCTCTCTCTCTCTCTCTCTCTCTCTCTCTCTCTCTCTCTCTCTCACACACACACACAAACACACACACACACACACGTCAAGTCACTTACATTTTAGATGCAATATTGAATAAGCAGAAAAATCGGATTTTCTGCTCTGAAAATATAAGCATACAAATTGAATAAGCACTTTGAATATTCTAAACAGAATAAGCACTAGTCGCTAATGAATAAGTACTAGTACTTAATGGAATAGATACTAATATCTAAAAAATAAGTACTAGTAGCATGAAAATAGAGACTAGTAGGTTAAAATGATTAAATGTTAAAACGGCTTGCCATATTGGCTCAGTATTTCAATAAATACTAGTTCTAACTCATTACATACTAGTACCTATTAAATAGATACCAGTACTTATTATTAGCTACTAATACGTATTCAAACGAATATCTAAAGAATAAGCACTAGTATCTAAAGAATAGGCACTAGTAGGGGAGAGCCGGGACGATTGAAACGCGGGACGGATGAAACATTGAGATTTCCTTGAAAACCACTCACGTCATGTACGTCAAATTTTGTCAGCACGTACAGCACGCAAATGCCTACCAGACTCCCGAAAACATTTTTTCTTTACGTCATGCCGTTTTAAAGTTAGAGCCGGAAAGCTGTTTTTGAGTGCGGTTAGTGAATTCTTTCGTGCAGTACTTTTTTTTGACTGACAAGTTGTATTTATAGTTTCATGTGCCATTATAATGATAATACTGAAGGTGTATTAGTACTACAACATACCCTTAAGTGTGTAATATCAGAGTCTTTTAGTTTAAGGGCAAAACAGGTTTAACTGTCAGGAGGCGCTGTCGGGACGGTTGAAACAAGTATTCAATCTTCAATAAATTTAATTTATCGTCTTCTGGTTGACAATTTTCTTCATAATAACAGGCTATTCAACCAGCAAACACTCAATATGACTCGAGGAAGAAATTTAAGAAAACGGATTTGTCTTTATTCATCAAAATAGCTTATTAGAAAGATTATGCAAAACGCGCATATATTGCCTATTGTTTATTGGGCGACAGAAAAATGTTTTCAATATGAACCTTTAAATTAAAATAAATGACAAAATATCTTTGTAACAATATGTATATAAGTTACTTGTCAGGTATTGTTCATAAAAACAAGCATTAGATGAATTGTTACCGTTTAAACTGTTATGTTTCATCCGTCCCACCCCTGTGTTGCAATCGTCCCGCTCAGGCGGGACAAATGAAACAAAGCACTACTACCGTTCAAAGTAAATTTTTACTTAAATCATTCTATATTTGTACCGAATAACAAATGATGCTAAGAGAACACATATGTGAGTTGTTGATCACACACACACAAAATATCTATCTGTAACCTTATCTTAGAAAACGACGTTTATCTGAAAAGTGTTTCAACCGTCCCGGCTCTCCCCTACTAAAGAATAAAAACTAGTCGCAAATGAATAATTACTAGTACTTAATGGAATAGATACTAGTATCTAAAAAATAAGTACTAGTAGCATGAAAATAGAGACTAGTAGGTTAAAATGATTAAATGTTAAAACGGCTTGCCATATTGGCTCAGAGCATCAAAAGCATCAAACAAGAATATTCAAGTTTGATGCGTTGCCACGGCAACAGTATCTAAGATATTAATAATCTTTCCACAGGTCTACATCTGGCGTGTGTTTACATTATACATATAAAGTTTGAAGCAAATTGGGTAAAAATAAGAGGGTGATTTCAAAGCCTTTAGGAAGTGACACACTTCCTGCTGCCAGTTGGTGGCGCTATAACTTTGACTCACAATAGTCACATCCATGTGATCGGACTCTTACAGCGAACACACTGCTGAAGTTTCATCAAGATCAGTTAATGTATGCAGAAGTTATAACACACATCCTGTTTCCATTATTCGCCATAAATTCGTTTTCTCGCCACGGCCAAACCGTTCGAGATATCAAAAATTACCCTGGCAATTTTTCATCCTCAATGTCTTGACTTCATGCTGACCGAGTTTCGTGGCGATTGGTTGAATTCTCTAGGAGAAGTATATCGAATTCCAGGGGCATATTCATCCTCAGTGTCTTGACTTCACGCTGACCGAGTTTCGTGCCGTGTGTTTGAATTCTCTAGGAGTATTTCAAATTGCATTGCATGCGTTTTCCAAACAACCCTTAATAGACGACTTCCTGTTGGGCTGGGGTAAAAAGTAAGAGTATGAAGTATATATGAACCGATGAGATCTATATGTGTACCGAGTTTCAAATTATTACATGCAAGCGTGTTTGATTTATGGACCAAGTTTTCGGACCCCGTTACAGGGGGCTCTGTCGAGCCCACCTGCCACGCCCAGGTACCAGCTTCTGCCCGGCCCTGATGGCCGCGGGTTCTGACATGTGTGCAAAATTTCAAGAGTTTTCGTGCACGTTAAGAGCCCCAAAAGTGCCCGAATAGTCGTGAGAATAATAATAATAATAATAATAATCCTAAGGAAAACAATAGGGCCTTCGCCTTTTCAAGGCTTGGGCCCTAATAAGGCTTTTAATACTCTCTAAAGATGAATATCTGGAAACTTTTTTATCAGCATGGTGATGGTGATACACTTAAATCATGCATTTTTATTTACTCCCTGCTTCAAAGATGTGACATAAATAAAATAATACATTATTTACAATAGTATAAAAATAGTCAAGTCACCTTTATTTATATAGCGCTTTTTACAATACAAATTGCTTCAAAGCAGCTTTACAGAGATAACATTAAAATAATGTTGTAATAGTATTATTAAATTCAAAATTAAATGTCCCCAACTAAGCAAGCCAAAAGCCAATGGCGAAGAAAGGCGAAAAAGGCGACAGTGGCAAGGAACCAAAACTCCATCAGTGACATAATCAGGCTTATGCTGGGCGTAAACCTAAAGACTTTGAAAAGATTTAGAAAAGACTTCATAAGATTATCAGCTCACATCTAAAGACTTGGGTTCACAGTTTTTAGTCTCAGACTAAATATTTTACAGACACTGAATCTTGTAGTGACACTATTTACAAGACTACAACTAGTATATTTTAGCTTTTTATTCCCACCAAATTCCTCCCATCATGCTCAGCAGTGATTTAAGGGGGCTTTTACACTGGGCTCTTTGCTGCGGTCCGAGCCCGAGCCCGTATGTTCCCAGCGCCCCCCACAGCGTTGGTCTGGTTTCACTCAACTTGAACCCTGGTGCGTTTGCGTGCAAATGACGTCATCGCAAACGTGCAAACTGTTTTCATGATAGAAAACTGAACGCGGGTCATTATTAGGGCCCAAGCCTGAAAAGGCAAAGGCCCTATTGTATTCCTTAGGATTATTAGGGCCCAAGCTTTGAAAAGGCGAAGGCCCTATTGTTTTCCTAAGGATTATTAGGGCCCAAGCCTTGAAAAGGCGAAGGCCCTATTGTTTTCCTTAGGATTATTATTATTAGGGCCCAAGCCCTAAGGGCGAAGGCCCTATTGTTTTCCTAAGGATTATTTATTATTATTATTATTATTATTTTACTACCTTTTGGACACTTTTGGAGGCCTTAACATGCTCAAAAACTCCTGAAACTTTGCACACATGTCAGAACCCGCGGCCATCAGGGCCGGGCTGAAGATGGTACCCGGGCGTGGCAGGGGGGCTCGACAGCGCCCCCTGGAACGGGGTCCGAAAACATGGTCCATAAATCAAAAACGCTTGCATGTAATAATATGAAACTCGGTACACATGTAGATCTCATCGTTTCATATATACTTCGCACTCTAACTTTTTACCCCAGCCCAACAGGAAGTCGGCTATTAAGGGTTGTTTGGAAAACGCATGCAATGGAATGTGAAACACTCCTCCTAGAGAATTCAAACACACGGCACGAAACTCGGTGTGCATGAAGTCAAGACACTGAGGATGAAAAATTGCCAGGGGATTTTTGATGTCTCGAACGGTTTGGCCGTGGCGAGGAAACGAAATTATGGCGAGAAACGTGAAACAGGAAGTGTGTTATAACCAGGGTGGGAATTATACCGCGGCCACGCGGCCATGGCCGCCGTTGCCCTACACTTTGGCCTTCATGCCCCGTGAAAAAAAAATCATCGTACGGCCACAGTGGCCTGTGTGCCCTGGCCTTGTCCAAGTTCCATGTATAAAGCGCCAGTGCGGCATAGTGGGCTACCCAAGTAGTCTCTGAACTTCAATTAGTTTGTGGATTCGCGCAGGTGCAGTTTCATAACTGTTGCCAGTGCGTCGGCGCACTTTTTTTTCCCCCATCGCGTTCCCATTCATAAAAATCTCATGTGCTGTCGTCATGACAGCGATTCACAAAACAATGTCACTCGCGGCTTTTAGCTCAAAAGTGTGCAGATTTGGAGAGAAATTTATATATTCTCAGTTTACATCAGATTTCAATTAACAGAAATAATATTTTATTGAATTGAATAGAATGGTATACTATATTAAGCCATACTATAGTATGTGAGATAGACATTTAAGTCATTAAATTCAAGTTCACGAAAACTTTTTCCTCTGCTGCATGCGGCTGTCAGTCATTCTCCATTCAGCATCAAACAGCGCGTCGCGTTCGGTCACAACACACAGTAACTCTCTCCAAGATGATTCAATGTTAATATTATTATACTTGATCTGTAGATAAAGCTCTATGGTTTCGCATAAAATGACAATCTTGCTGGACTGTATTGCTGTAACTTAATCATGTTACTTTCTATCGTGTGTCTGTTGTTAGATCACAACACGGAGCACTATAATTGTTCTTCACACGCACAGTAGGCTAGCTGAAATTTAAAACTGTTAAAAGAAAAGGCTCAATAAACTATTGTATGGATAGATACTGTATAATACACTACGAATCGAAATGTCTTTCATTTGTGCTTTTAACTTTTCAATGCGGACTCGAAGAGCTGCGCGCCGTGACTCTGTGTTGCTTCAAGCTCATCATTCTGCGCTCTGGATGCACATACGCGCTTTGTGCCGCACTGTATTGGATCCTTTCATAATCATATAATACTTTTGTGCAATGAAAGATTCTTAATAGCCTTTTTTGTTCTGTCCTATCTATCATATGTTGCTGCCTCATTAAACAGCTGTGATATACATTTAGAAAAATGTCTTAATTTTATAGTAGCCTAGACATATAAAATAATTGATCTTACTGATTTTTATCTTGTTTTTCATTAATGTATTTTACAACAATACAAAGAGCAAAGTGTAACGTTTTACCAGATTTAGTGTTACACTTGTTTTCTCTTATTTGTTCCCCAGTAAATAATGTTTTTTTTCACTAAATGTTCAGATTTGATAAAATTATTGTACACTTGTGATTTTTCTAGACTAAATTTTACTGCTGAGTTATCCACTAAACTAGTTTATAGTAGATTTTTTGTCATAGGTTATGATCATATTTTTTTTATTTGTTGTTTTTCTTTATAATGAAGTTGTCTGTATTAAGTAGATTGTGTTTAACACACAAAAGAGTGATTAGTTCAACACAATTATAGAAATTCTATTTGATTTTTTTTAAACTGCGCTGGTATGCAAAAAAATGCATCTAAAAATGCATCAGATTGATGCTTTAAAATATGGAATATATAAAATGTTCTTACGGGGGAGCATGCCCCCCGGACCCCTCTAGAGGGGTAATATCCTTCTCACTGTTTTCACCCCTGAACCATTTTCATGCCTAATTATACATAAAATATTATATTTTCTGTCAGATTTTTTTTTATCTGAAGCCAAATCAGATCACAGAAGGTAAAAAATGTTTTTTTTTTTTGTATTAAAAAAAGTCATAATCCATGTCTTATTCCAAATTAGGATGTTATGGTATGAATCTGAATGGGAAATCCATCGAATTGTACTCAATGGCCTTTGTGCCCTGTCATGTGGCCTTGGTGCCCCTAAAAAAAATGAAGGAGGCCAAATGGCCTTGCCCCTAAAATTACATAATTCCCACCCTGGTTATAACTACTGCATACATTAACTAATCTTGATGAAACTTCAGCAGTGTGTTCGTTGTAAGAGCCCGATCACATGGATGTGACTATTGTGAGTCAAAGTTATAGCGCCACCAACTGGCAGCAGGAAGTGTGTCACTTTCAAAATGCTTTTAAATCACCCTCTTATTTTTACCCGATTTGCTTCAAACTTCATGTGCATAATGTAGACACATGCCAGATGTAGACCTGTGAAAGGATTATTGATATCTTAGACACTGTTGCCATGGCAATGCATCAAACATTAATATTCCTTTTTTTAAGCTTTTTCATGCTTTTTTATGCTTTCGGGCACTTTTGGGGTTCTTAACGTGCTCGAAAACTCTTGAAACTTTGCACACAGGACAAAACCCGCGGCCATCAGGGCCAGGCTGAAGCTGGTACCCGGGCGTGGCAGGGGGCTCGACAGCGCCCCCTTGAACGGGTCCGACAATTTGGTCCATATATCCAACACGCTTTACCCTATTTGCTTCAAACTTGATGTGTATAATGTAGACACAAGCCAGATGTAGACCTGTGAAAGGATTGTTGATATCTTAGATGCTGTTGCCGTGACAACGCATCAAACTTTAATATTCTTTTTGGATACTTTTGAGATTCTTAGCGCACTTTTGGGGCCCTTAACATGCTCAAAAACTCTTGAAACTTTGCACACGGGTCAGAAACCGCGGCCATCAGGGCCGGGCTGAAGCTGGTACCCGGGCGTGGCAGGGGGGCTCGACAGCGCCCCCTGGAACGGGGTCCGAAAACTTGGTCCATAAATCAAACAGGCTTTACCCGATTTGCTTCAAACTTGATGTGTATAATGTAGACACACGCCAGATGTAGACCTGTGAAAGGATTGTTGATATCTTAGATGCTGTTGCCGTGACAACGCATCAAACTTTAATATTCTTTTTGGATACTTTTGAGATTCTTAGCACACTTTTGGGGCCCTTAACATGCTCAAAAACTCTTGAAACTTTGCACACGGGTCAGAAACCGCGGCCATCAGGGCCGGGCTGAAGCTGGTACCCGGGCGTGGCAGGGGGGCTCGACAGCGCCCCCTGGAACGGGGTCCGAAAACTTGGTCCATAAATCAAACACGCTTGCATGTAATAATATGAAACTTGGTACACATATAGATCTCATCGATTCATATATCCTTTGTACTTTTACTTTTTACCCCAGCCCAACAGGAAGTCGCCTATTATGGTTTGTTTGAAAGCGTATGCCCCTGGAATTCGATATACTACTCCTAGAGAATTCAACCAATCGCCACGAAACTCAGTCAGCATGAAGTCAAGACATTGAGGATGAAAAATTGCCAGGGGATTTTTGATATCTCGAACGGTTTGGCCGTGGCGAGGAAACGAATTTATGGCGAATAATGGAAACAGGAAGTGTGTTATAACTTCTGCATACATTAACTGATCTTGATGAAACTTCAGCAGTGTGTTCGCTGTAAGAGTCCGATCACATGGATGTGACTATTGTGAGTCAAAGTTATAGCGCCACCAACTGGCAGCAGGAAGTGTGTCACTTCCTAAAGGCTTTGAAATCACCCTATTATTTTTACCCGATTTGCTTCAAACTTCATCTGTATAATGTAAATACACTGCAGATGAAGACCTGTGAAGGGATTCTTGATATCTTTGAAACTGTTGCTGTGGCAACGCATCAAACTTTAATATTCTTGTTTGATGCTTTTGATGCTCTGAGTCAATATGGCAAGCCGTTTTAACATTTAATCATTTTAACCTAGTAGTCTCTTTTTTCATGCTACTAGTACTTATTTTTTAGATACTAGTATCTATTCCATTAAGTAATAGTACTTATTCATTAGCGACTAGTGCTTATTCTTTAGTACTAGTGCCTATTCTTTAGATAGTAGTGCTTATTCTTTAGATATTCTTTTGAATACGTATTAGTAGCTAAAGAATAAGTACTGGTATCTATTTAATAGGTACTAGTATGTAATGACTTAGAACTAGTATTTATTGAATAAATACTAGTATCTATTAATAGGTGCTATTATCTAAAATGTCATTTTCTCTCTCTCTCTCTCTGAGCCAATATGGCAAGCCGTTTTAACATTTAATCATTTTAACATACTAGTCTCTATTTTCATGCTACTAGTACTTATTTTTTAGATATTAGTATCTATTCCATTAAGTACTAGTACTTATTCATTAGCGACTAATGCTTATTCTGTTTAGAATATTCAAAGTGCTTATTCAATTTGTATGCTTATTTATATTTTCAGAGCAGAAAATCAGATTTTTCTGCTTATTCAATATTGCATCTAAAATGTGACTTGACGTGTGTGTGTGTGTGTGTGTGTGTGTGTGTGTGTGTGTGTGTGTGTGTGTGTGTGTGTGCGTGTTTGTGTGTTTGTGTCTGTGTGTGTGTGTGTGTGTGAGAGAGAGATTGTGTCTGTTACAGTGACAAGAGTTTTTAAGCCTTGTCTTTTTGGATATATATATATTTTTTATAAAAAAAAAATGTGCATACAACCCATGTATTTCAAATGTATTGTTTGCTTTAAATTAAATTAAGATTGTATGTTTGGTAATTGAACCTAAATAAATGTAAAATGAATGTGCTATATTTCAGATCAATATATTTGTTTTCCTTCATTTTAATCAACACTAACTTTATTCTCATCTGAATTATAAATAACTTATTTCTGTATAAAATAAAAAATCCCGAATAATCCAGACCAACCAGAGCACACTATTTCTACAACATCATCAGTGCTGAAGCGGGACTACCAGAGCCGTTCGGCAGATAGCGAGCAGATATTTTGTGTCACGTCGTGCACAATAACCCTAAAGGCACCAGGGTGGCGATGCCACCGGCTTTATATATATATATATATATATATATATATATATATATATATATATATATATATATATATATATATATATATAAATAAATAAATATAGCTGCGAGCAGCGATAAAGGGCCAAAGCCGGCGGTACCGCCACCCTGGTGCACCAGGGTTGCGGTGCCACCGGCTTGGGCCCGTAATCGCTGCTCGCAGCTATATTTATTAGGGCCCAAGCCCAAAGGGCGAAGGCCCTATTGTTTTCCTAAGGATTATTTATAATTAGGGCCCAAGCCCAAAGGGCGAAGGCCCTATTGTTTTCCTAAGGATTATTTATTATTATTATTATTATTTTTTTACTACCTTTTGGACACTTTTGGAGGCCTTAACATGCTCAAAAACTCCTGACACTTTGCACACATGTCAGAACCCGCGGCCATCAGGGCCGGGCTGAAGCTGGTACCCGGGCGTGGCAGGGGGGCTCGACAGCGCCCCCTGGAACGGGGTCCGAAAACATGGTCCATAAATCAAACACGCTTGCATGTAATAATATGAAACTCGGTACACATGTAGATCTCATCGTTTCATATATACTTCACACTCTTACTTTTTACCCCAGCCCAACAGGAAGTGGGCTATTTAGGGTTGTTGGTAAAACACACGCAAAGGAATTTGAAGTACTCCTCCTAGAGAATTCAAACACACGGCACGAAACTCGGTCAGCGTGAAGTCAAGACATTGAGGATGAAAGTTTGCGAGGGGATTTTTGATATCTCGAACGGTTTGGCCGTGGCGAGGAAACAAAATTATGGCGAGAAACGTGAAACAGGAAGTGTGTCATAACTTCAGCATACATTAACTGATCTTGATGAAACTTCAGCAGTGTGTTCGTTGTAAGAGCCCGATCATATGGATGTGACTATTGTGAGTCAAAGTTATAGCGCCACCAACTGGCAGCAGGAAGTGTGTCACTTTCAAAATGCTTTGAAATCACCCTCTTATTTTTACCCGATTTGCTTCAAACTTCATTTGTATAATGTAAATACACGGCAGATGAAGACCTGTGAATGGATTCTTGATATCTTTGAAACTGTTGCTGTGGCAATCCATCAAACTTTAATATTCTTTTTGGATGCTTTTGAGACTCTTAGCATGCCTGAAATTGCTTAAAATTGCATGAAACTCGACAGACAGATCACATTTATTAGCCAGGTGACATGTGCATAGTTTCAGAAACGGGCGTGGTGCAGGGACTCAGTAGCGCCACCTTTTGACAAAAGTGGGGGGGTTAGTTTCATCTAGAGTTACAAAAATCTGTATTTATATAGTTCTCCTCCAGCCAGACAACTTTCTAATTTACAGTCATTAGTAACAACCAAGAGGAAGTCAGATATTTTGGTTTGAATATGGTCATTTCTCTCTGAGCCTACGTCTCTGTGACTGCTCTCTGTGTGTGTGTGTCTGTGAGTGTGGGGAGGGGGAGGGGGAGTGGGGCTATGTGCCTGCTCTCTGTGTGTGTGTGTCTGTGAGTGTGGGGAGGGGAGGGGGAGTGGGGTTTGGCCTTCATTAAAAAAGGAAATAAATGTCTTAAGCCTTGTATTTTTTAAATACGTTTTTTTAATAAAGTAAAGGCATATAACAGACATGCTGCATTTAAATTTTTTTAATAAAACATTGTTTTTTATGTTTTTCAAGCCATTTGATTTATGAGGACTTTTGAAATGTCCTCATAAACCACCCATAAGTTGTAATACCAGTGTAATACACGTCATTATACAAATTTGTGTCCTCATAAATCACATAAACCAACCCACACAAACCAACCCACACACATACACACACACACACACACACACACACACACACACACACACACACACACACACACACACACACACACCAAATTGACGGTGGGTGGCAATGGTATATTTAAAAGTGCATAATTGTAATATCTGCAAGGCACCCCTAGTCCAGTCTTATTAAATGTATGCTTCATCTTTCATTTTAATTTGTAAATTTGATCAATAAATTCAATTATTTAGAATAATAAGATACTATATGGCTGTTACCCTAGGTAGGGCTGATCAAATTACATCATTTACATTGAAAAATAACAATGCATTAAAAGATGTTATGAGATTGTTTTAAATATGAGTCAATTAAAAATCGTTGGAAAGAATGATACTTTTAAACATAACACTGAACCGTCACTAGGTGTCGCCAGGCTACCGTCTTAATGAGCGAGTCATTGATTCATTCGTTCAAACGATTCGTTCGAACGACTGAGTCATTCATGAATGAGACAGGTATGGATTGGTCATTGAATCTAGGGTTTGCGATGTCTACCAATTTGGCATCAGACGATGTGTACAGTGAAACATCGCGATGGACGATGATATCGGGAGGAGGGGCGGGGCTAACGTTTTAATTTTTCACTTAAGCAATAAGCCCCGCAAAGCCGTGTTTTACAGTGGATTTAGAACAGCTAAGGGGCGTAGGCACAACGCGGAGATATTTTCCTCTACATCTCATCAGCCATTTTGATTTCGGCACGCTCTGAGTCTGCAGCAGCTGACCAATAGGAGCGAATGTACATGATGTACAATGTACACGTGACAGAGCAGCCAGATCCAGACTGTGCTTTCGCGCTGTGGCTGGCGCTGAGCCAGAGACAGACGCGTTCAGTGCTTGTCATATTATATCACAACTATTCAGTGTTTTTAACCACATAATGTTTATTTTAGGTTTCAGACATTTAAATGCATATAATTTATAGCAAAACAATACATTTATAGTTTGTAAAATACACAATGGTGTCTATGGAAGCAGCAATAACAACCCATTCAAATATATTTGCCGACGGATTTTATTCATATCAGACACACAGTGTAAGGAACTATAAAGTTAACTCTATTCTTCTCCCAGTTCACCGGCCATGTATTTCGGGAGAAACTGTTTTTTAAACGACAAAACAAACTCACTTACACACATTTGAGAATCAGAATAGAAGATAGTTGATGACATGGTAACCAGGTTTGTTAATATTTATAAATAAAAGCGCTAACGTTACATGTCATACAGCGCTATTTTGGCTGTGGTGAATCACGTGCCAAGCATGACGCGTCACCATGGAAACATGGGGGGGGGGGGGGGGGTCGCGATGCTGGCTTAACTATGATATCGTCTATCGGCACAACCCTAATTGAATCTTTGAGTAAACCAATATGTCCAAAATGCTGAATCATTCAGTAATGCGAAAACATGTTGCTGTGAGATGAGCAATGGTTCTGCTGTGATCTTTGTTTAACTATTTTCGCTGCTGAAACAGAAAAACCGTCAATATTGCATCTAAAATGTAAGTGACTTGACGTGTGTGTGTGTGTGTGTGTGTGTGTGTGTGTGTGTGAGAGAGAGTGTGTCTGTTACAGTGAAAAGAGTTTAACCCTTTAAGGCAGTGGATCTCAATCCTGGTCCTAGGGAGCCACTGCTCTGCATAGTTTGTATGTCTCCCTCATTTAACACACCTGATTCAGATCATCAGCTCGTTAGGAAAGAGCTTTTTTAACTGAAGTGGGTGTGTCAGATAAAGGAGACATATAAAATGTGCAGAGCAGTGGCACCCATAGGACCAAGATTGAGAACCACTGCTTTAAGGCCTTGTCTTTTTTGGATATATCTTCTTTTTTTTTTATGTGCATACAACCCATATATTTTAAATGTATTGTTTGCTTTAAATTAAATTAAGATTGTATGTTTGGTAATTGAACCTAAATAAATTTACAATTAATGTGCTATATTTCAGATCAATATAATTGTTTTCTTTCATTTTAATCAACACTAACTTTATTCTCTATCTGTATTATAAATAACTTATTTCTGCATAAATTAAAAAATCCCCAATAATCCAGACCAACCAGAGCGCACTAATTCTACAACATCATCAGTGCTGAAGCGGAACTACCAGAGCCGTTCGGCAGATAGCGAGCAGATATTTTGTGTCACGTCGTGCACAATAACGCTAAAGGCACCAGGCTGGCGGTGCCACTGGCTTTATATATATATATATATATATATATATAAATATAGCTGCGAGCAGCGATGAAGGGCCAAAGCCGACGGTACCGCCACCCTGGTGCACCAGGGTTGCGGTGCCACCGGCTTGGGCCCGTAATCGCTGCTCGCAGCTATATTTAGGGCCCAAGCCCTAAGGGCGAAGGCCCTATTGTTTTCCTAAGGATTATTTATTATTATTCCTCTAATTATTTTTTTACTACCTTTTGGACACTTTTGGAGGCCTTAACATGCTCAAAAACTCCTGAAACTTTGCACACATGTCAGAACCCGCGGCCATCAGGGCCGGGCTGAAGATGGTACCCGGGCGTGGCAGGGGGGCTCGACAGCGCCCCCTGGAACGGGGTCCGAAAACATGGTCCATAAATCAAACACGCTTGCATGTAATAATATGAAACTCGGTACACATGTAGATCTCATCGTTTCATATATACTTCGCACTCTAACATTTTACCCCAGCCCAACAGGAAGTTGGCTATTTAGGCTTGTTTGGAAAACGCATGCAATGGAATGTGAAACACTCCTCCTAGAGAATTCAAACACACGGCACGAAACTCGGTCAGCGTGAAGTCAAGACATTGAGGATGAAAGTTTGCGAGGGGATTTTTGATATCTCGAACGGTTTGGCCGTGGCGAGGAAACGAAATTATGGCGAGAAACGTGAAACAGGAAGTGTGTCATAACTACTGCATACATTAACTAATCTTGATGAAACTTCAGCAGTGTGTTCGTTGTAAGAGCCCGATCACATGGATGTGACTATTGTGAGTCAAAGTTATAGCGCCACCAACTGGCAGCAGGAAGTGTGTCACTTTCAAAATGCTTTTAAATCACCCTCTTATTTTTACCCGATTTGCTTCAAACTTCATGTGCATAATGTAGACACATGCCAGATGTAGACCTGTGAAAGGATTATTGATATCTTAGACACTGTTGCCATGGCAATGCATCAAACATTAATATTCCTTTTTTTAAGCTTTTTCATGCTTTTTTATGCTTTCGGGCACTTTTGGGGTTCTTAACGTGCTCGAAAACTCTTGAAACTTTGCACACAGGACAAAACCCGCGGCCATCAGGGCCAGGCTGAAGCTGGTACCCGGGCGTGGCAGGGGGGCTCGACAGCGCCCCCTTGAACAGGTCCGACAATTTGGTCCATATATCAAACACGCTTTACCCTATTTGCTTCAAACTTGATGTGTATAATGTAGACACAAGCCAGATGTAGACCTGTGAAAGGATTGTTGATATCTTAGATGCTGTTGCCGTGACAACGCATCAAACTTTAATATTCTTTTTGGATACTTTTGAGATTCTTAGCGCACTTTTGGGGCCCTTAACATGCTCAAAAACTCTTGAAACTTTGCACACGGGTCAGAAACCGCGGCCATCAGGGCCGGGCTGAAGCTGGTACCCGGGCGTGGCAGGGGGGCTCGACGCGCCCCTGGAACGGGGTCCGAAAACTTGGTCCATAAATCAAACAGGCTTTACCCGATTTGCTTCAAACTTGATGTGTATAATGTAGACACATGCCAGATGTAGACCTGTGAAAGGATTGTTGATATCTTAGATGCTGTTGCCGTGACAACGCATCAAACTTTAATATTCTTTTTGGATACTTTTGAGATTCTTAGCACACTTTTGGGGCCCTTAACATGCTCAAAAACTCTTGAAACTTTGCACACGGGTCAGAAACCGCGGCCATCAGGGCCGGGCTGAAGCTGGTACCCGGGCGTGGCAGGGGGGCTCGACAGCGCCCCCTGGAACGGGGTCCGAAAACTTGGTCCATAAATCAAACACGCTTGCATGTAATAATATGAAACTTGGTACACATATAGATCTCATCGATTCATATATCCTTTTTACTTTTACTTTTTACCCCAGCCCAACAGGAAGTCGGCTATTATGGTTTGTTTGAAAGCGTATGCCCCTGGAATTCGATATACTACTCCTAGAGAATTCAACCAATCGCCACGAAACTCAGTCAGCATGAAGTCAAGACATTGAGGATGAAAAATTGCCAGGGGATTTTTGATATCTCGAACGGTTTGGCCGTGGCGAGGAAACGAATTTATGACGAATAATGGAAACAGGAAGTGTGTTATAACTTCTGCATACATTAACTGATCTTGATGAAACTTCAGCAGTGTGTTCGCTGTAAGAGTCCGATCACATGGATGTGACTATTGTGAGTCAAAGTTATAGCGCCACCAACTGGCAGCAGGAAGTGTGTCACTTCCTAAAGGCTTTGAAATCACCCTCTTATTTTTACCCGATTTGCTTCAAACTTCATCTGTATAATGTAAATACACTGCAGATGAAGACCTGTGAAGGGATTCTTGATATCTTTGAAACTGTTGCTGTGGCAACGCATCAAACTTTAATATTCTTGTTTGATGCTTTTGATGCTCTGAGTCAATATGGCAAGCCGTTTTAACATTTAATCATTTTAACCTAGTAGTCTCTTTTTTCATGCTACTAGTACTTATTTTTTAGATACTAGTATCTATTCCATTAAGTAATAGTACTTATTCATTAGCGACTAGTGCTTATTCTTTAGTACTAGTGCCTATTCTTTAGATAGTAGTGCTTATTCTTTAGATATTCTTTTGAATACGTATTAGTAGCTAATGAATAAGTACTGGTATCTATTTAATAGGTACTAGTATGTAATGACTTAGAACTAGTATTTATTGAATAAATACTAGTATCTATTAATAGGTGCTATTATCTAAAATGTCATTTTTCTCTCTCTCTCTCTCTGAGCCAATATGGCAAGCCGTTTTAACATTTAATCATTTTAACATACTAGTCTCTATTTTCATGCTACTAGTACTTATTTTTTAGATATTAGTATCTATTCCATTAAGTACTAGTACTTATTCATTAGCGACTAATGCTTATTCTGTTTAGAATATTCAAAGTGCTTATTCAATTTGTATGCTTATTTATATTTTCAGAGCAGAAAATCCGATTTTTCTGCTTATTCAATATTGCATCTAAAATGTGACTTGACGTGTGTGTGTGTGTGTGTGTCTGTGTGTGTGTGTGTGTGTGTGTGTGTGTGTGTGTGTGTGTGTGTGCGTGTGTGTGTGTGTGTTTGTGTGTGTGTGTGTGTGTGTGTGTGTGTGTGTGTGTGTGTGTGAGAGAGAGATTGTGTCTGTTACAGTGACAAGAGTTTTTAAGCCTTGTCTTTTTGGATATATATATATATTTTTAAAAAAAAATATATGCATACAACCCATGTATTTCAACTGTATTGTTTGCTTTAAATTAAATTAAGATTGTATGTTTGGTAATTGAACCTAAATAAATGTAAAATGAATGTGCTATATTTCAGATCAATATATTTGTTTTCCTTCATTTTAATCAACACTAACTTTATTCTCATTTGAATTATAAATAACTTATTTCTGTATAAAATAAAAAATCCCGAATAATCCAGACCAACCAGAGCACACTATTTCTACAACATCATCAGTGCTGAAGCGGGACTACTAGAGCCGTTCGGCAGATAGCGAGCAGATATTTTGTGTCACGTCGTGCACAATAACCCTAAAGGCACCAGGGTGGCGATGCCACCGGCTTTATATATATATATATATATATATATATATATATATATATATATATATATATATATATATATATATATATATATAAATAAATATAGCTGCGAGCAGCGATGAAGGGCCAAAGCCGGCGGTACCGCCACCCTGGTGCACCAGGGTTGCGGTGCCACCGGCTTGGGCCCGTAATCGCTGCTCGCAGCTATATTTATGACTTAGTATCTCATTATATTGAGAAACTTTCTCATAATTAGGGCCCAAGCCCTAAGGGCGAAGGCCCTATTGTTTTCCTAAGGATTATTAGGGCCCAAGCCCTAAGGGCGAAGGCCCTATTGTTTTCCTAAGGATTATTTATTATTATTCCTCTAATTATTTTTTTACTACCTTTTGGACACTTTTGGAGGCCTTAACATGCTCAAAAACTCCTGAAACTTTGCACACATGTCAGAACCCGCGGCCATCAGGGCCGGGCAGAAGATGGTACCCGGGCGTGGCAGGGGGGCTCGACAGCGCCCCCTGGAACGGGGTCCGAAAACATGGTCCATAAATCAAACACGCTTGCATGTAATAATATGAAACTCGGTACACATGTAGATCTCATCGTTTCATATATACTTCGCACTCTAACTTTTTACCCCAGCCCAACAGGAAGTCGGCTATTTAGGCTTGTTTGGAAAACGCATGCAAAGGAATGTGAAACACTCCTCCTAGAGAATTCAAACACACGGCACGAAACTCGGTCAGCATGAAGTCAAGACATTGAGGATGAAAGTTTGCGAGGGGATTTTTGATATCTCGAACGGTTTGGCCGTGGCGAGGAAACGAAATTATGGCGAGAAACGTGAAACAGGAAGTGTGTCATAACTACTGCATACATTAACTAATCTTGATGAAACTTCAGCAGTGTGTTCGTTGTAAGAGCCCGATCACATGGATGTGACTATTGTGAGTCAAAGTTATAGCGCCACCAACTGGCAGCAGGAAGTGTGTCACTTTAAAAATGCTTTTAAATCACCCTCTTATTTTTACCCGATTTGCTTCAAACTTCATGTGCATAATGTAGACACATGCCAGATGTAGACCTGTGAAAGGATTATTGATATCTTAGACACTGTTGCCATGGCAATGCATCAAACATTAATATTCCTTTTTTTAAGCTTTTTCATGCTTTTTTATGCTTTCGGGCACTTTTGGGGTTCTTAACGTGCTCGAAAACTCTTGAAACTTTGCACACAGGACAAAACCCGCGGCCATCAGGGCCAGGCTGAAGCTGGTACCCGGGCGTGGCAGGGGGGCTCGACAGCGCCCCCTTGAACGGGTCCGACAATTTGGTCCATATATCCAACACGCTTTACCCTATTTGCTTCAAACTTGATGTGTATAATGTAGACACAAGCCAGATGTAGACCTGTGAAAGGATTGTTGATATCTTAGATGCTGTTGCCGTGACAACGCATCAAACTTTAATATTCTTTTTGGATACTTTTGAGATTCTTAGCGCACTTTTGGGGCCCTTAACATGCTCAAAAACTCTTGAAACTTTGCACACGGGTCAGAAACCGCGGCCATCAGGGCCGGGCTGAAGCTGGTACCCGGGCGTGGCAGGGGGGCTCGACAGCGCCCCCTGGAACGGGGTCCGAAAACTTGGTCCATAAATCAAACAGGCTTTACCCGATTTGCTTCAAACTTGATGTGTATAATGTAGACACATGCCAGATGTAGACCTGTGAAAGGATTGTTGATATCTTAGATGCTGTTGCCGTGACAACGCATCAAACTTTAATATTCTTTTTGGATACTTTTGAGATTCTTAGCACACTTTTGGGGCCCTTAACATGCTCAAAAACTCTTGAAACTTTGCACACGGGTCAGAAACCACGGCCATCAGGGCCGGGCTGAAGCTGGTACCCGGGCGTGGCAGGGGGGCTCGACAGCGCCCCCTGGAACGGGGTCCGAAAACTTGGTCCATAAATCAAACACGCTTGCATGTAATAATATGAAACTTGGTACACATATAGATCTCATCGATTCATATATCCTTTGTACTTTTATTTTTTACCCCAGCCCAACAGGAAGTCGGCTATTATGGTTTGTTTGAAAGCGTATGCCCCTGGAATTCGATATACTACTCCTAGAGAATTCAACCAATCGCCACGAAACTCAGTCAGCATGAAGTCAAGACATTGAGGATGAAAAATTGCCAGGGGATTTTTGATATCTCGAACGGTTTGGCCGTGGCGAGGAAACAAATTTATGGCGAATAATGGAAACAGGAAGTGTGTTATAACTTCTGCATACATTAACTGATCTTGATGAAACTTCAGCAGTGTGTTCGCTGTAAGAGTCCGATCACATGGATGTGACTATTGTGAGTCAAAGTTATAGCGCCACCAACTGGCAGCAGGAAGTGTGTCACTTCCTAAAGGCTTTGAAATCACCCTCTTATTTTTACCCGATTTGCTTCAAACTTCATCTGTATAATGTAAATACACTGCAGATGAAGACCTGTGAAGGGATTCTTGATATCTTTGAAACTGTTGCTGTGGCAACGCATCAAACTTTAATATTCTTGTTTGATGCTTTTGATGCTCTGAGTCAATATGGCAAGCCGTTTTAACATTTAATCATTTTAACCTACTAGTCTCTTTTTTCATGCTACTAGTACTTATTTTTTAGATACTAGTATCTATTCCATTAAGTACTAGTACTTATTCATTAGCGACTAGTGCTTATTCTTTAGTACTAGTGCCTATTCTTTAGATAGTAGTGCTTATTCTTTAGATATTCTTTTGAATACGTATTAGTAGCTAATGAATAAGTACTGGTATCTATTTAATAGGTACTAGTATGTAATGACTTAGAACTAGTATTTATTGAATAAATACTAGTATCTATTAATAGGTACTATTATCTAAAATGTCATTCTCTCTCTCTCTCTCTCTCTCTGAGCCAATATGGCAAGCCGTTTTAACATTTAATCATTTTAACATACTAGTCTCTATTTTCATGCTACTAGTACTTATTTTTTTAGATATTAGTATCTATTCCATTAAGTACTAGTACTTATTCATTAGCGACTAATGCTTATTCTGTTTAGAATATTTAAAGTGCTTATTCAATTTGTATGCTTATTTATATTTTCAGAGCAGAAAATCCGATTTTTCTGCTTATTCAATATTGCATCTAAAATGTGACTTGACGTGTGTGTGTGTGTGTGTGTGTGTGTGTGTGTGTGTGTGTGTGTGTGTGTGTGTGTGTGTGTGTGTGTGTGTGTGTGTGTGTGTGTGTGTGTGTGTGTGTGTGTGTGTGTGTGTGTGTGTGTGAGAGATTGTGTCTGTTACAGTGACAAGAGTTTTTAAGCCTTGTCTTTTTGGATATATATATATTTTTTATAAAAAAAAAATGTGCATACAACCCATGTATTTTTAATGTATAGTTTGCTTTAAATTAAATTAAGATTGTATGTTTGGTAATTGAACCTAAATAAATGTAAAATGAATGTGCTATATTTCAGATCAATATATTTGTTTTCCTTCATTTTAATCAACACTAACTTTATTCTCATCTGAATTATAAATAACTTATTTCTGTATAAAATAAAAAATCCCGAATAATCCAGACCAACCAGAGCACACTATTTCTACAACATCTTCAGTGCTGAAGCGGGACTACCAGAGCCGTTCGGCAGATAGTGAGCAGATATTTTGTGTCACGTCGTGCACAATAACCCTAAAGGCACCAGGGTGGCGATGCCACCGGCCTTATATATATATATATATTAGGGATGCACCGAAATGAAAATTCTTGGCCGAAACCGAAAACCGAAAAAGAGGAAACCAAGGCCGAAAACCGAAAACCGAAACACCGAAAGAAATCATGCCAATTATTAGTAGGCCCATTGCATTTATGGCTATGACTGTGTACTAACTTTACAAAAATCAAGGCATTGCAATTGCATAAATTTATATTAAAGTTTCAAAGAATAAATCAATTACAAAGTATCCAAATATTTATTTAGCAAATTGCAACAATGCACAGTATAAAATAAAATTCAAACTAAAATGGTAACTTGACCCCACTCATGTGTACACTAAATAATAATGTACAGGCCTACTGGTCTGCAGAAAGGTTTTAAAATTAAATGTTCTCTCAAAGTGCATTTAGGTTCGCCACACGTTGCTTTTTCTATTTTTTTTCTATTTTTTTTTTTTATTAAGCCTATTTAAAATCGTCTTTGATTGCACAGCGCCATAGCGCTCTCTCTCTCTCTCTCTCTCTCTCTCTCTCTCTCTCTCTCTCTCTCTCTCTCTCTCTCTGTACCTCTCGCGCACTCTCTCTCTCTCCGTACCTCTTGCGCGCGCTCTCTCTCTCTCTGTACCTCTCTCTCTCGCTCTCTCTCGCTCTCTGTACCTCTCGCACGCGCTCTCTCTCTCTCTCGCGCACTCTCTCTCTCCGTACCTCTTGCGCGCGCTCTCTCTCTCTCTCTGTACCTCTCTCTCTCGCTCTCTGTACCTCTCGCACGCGCGCTCTCTCTCGCGCGCTCTCTCTCTCTCTCTCTCTGGGCCGTGTTCCTCTCATATTCAGCGTAGCGATCGGAATGTTTGGATTTCAGGTGATAAATTAAACCCGACGTCATCACAACATTTCGGCCGTATTGTTTCGGTAATAAAAGTCTTTCGGTCGAAAACCGAAAATGCACTTTTGGGCCAATTTCGGCCGAAAATTTTCGGTGGCCGAAAATTCGGTGCATCCCTAATATATATATATATATATATATATATATAAATAAATAAATATAGCTGCGAGCAGCGATGAAGGGCCAAAGCCGGCGGTACCGCCACCCTGGTGCACCAGGGTTGCGGTGCCACCGGCTTGGGCCCGTAATCGCTGCTCGCAGCTATATTTTATAATTCTTATTCTTCTTCTAATTATTTTTTTACTACCTTTTGGACACTTTTGGAGGCCTTAACATGCTCAAAAACTCCTGAAACTTTGCACACATGTCAGAACCTGCGGCCATCAGGGCCGGGCTGAAGATGGTACCCGGGCGTGGCAGGGGGGCTCGACAGCGCCCCTGGAACGGGGTCGGAAAACATGGTCCATAAATCAAACACGCTTGCATGTAATAATATGAAACTCGGTACACATGTAGATCTCATCGTTTCATATATACTTCGCACTCTAACTTTTTACCCCAGCCCAACAGGAAGTCGGCTATTTAGGCTTGTTTGGAAAACGCATGCAAAGGAATGTGAAACACTCCTCCTAGAGAATTCAAACACACGGCACGAAACTCGGTCAGCGTGAAGTCAAGACATTGAGGATGAAAGTTTGCGAGGGGATTTTTGATATCTCGAACGGTTTGGGCGTGGCGAGGAAACGAAATTATGGCGAGAAACGTGAAACGGGAAGTGTGTCATAACTACGGCATACATTAACTAATCTTGATGAAACTTCAGCAGTGTGTTCGTTGTAAGAGCCCGATCACATGGATGTGACTATTGTGAGTCAAAGTTATAGCGCCACCAACTGGCAGCAGGAAGTGTGTCACTTTCAAAATGCTTTGAAATCACCCTCTTATTTTTACCCGATTTGCTTCAAACTTCATCTGTATAATGTAAATACACGGCAGATGAAGACCTGTGAATGGATTCTTGATATCTTTGAAACTGTTGCTGTGGCAATCCATCAAACTTTAATATTCTTTTTGGATGCTTTTGAGACTCTTAGCATGCCTGAAATTGCTTAAAATTGCATGAAACTCGACAGACAGATCATATTTAGGGCCCAAGCCCTAAGGGCGAAGGCCCTATTGTTTTCCTAAGGATTATTTATAATTCTTCTTCTTCTTCTTCTTCTTCTTCTAATTCTTTTTTTACTACCTTTTGGACACTTTTGGAGGCCTTAACATGCTCAAAAACTCCTGAAACTTTGCACACATGTCAGAACCTGCGGCCATCAGGGCCGGGCTGAAGATGGTACCCGGGCGTGGCAGGGGGGCTCGACAGCGCCCCCTGGAACGGGGTCGGAAAACATGGTCCATAAATCAAACACGCTTGCATGTAATAATATGAAACTCGGTACACATGTAGATCTCATCGTTTCATATATACTTCGCACTCTAACTTTTTACCCCAGCCCAACAGGAAGTCGGCTATTTAGGCTTGTTTGGAAAACGCATGCAAAGGAATGTGAAACACTCCTCCTAGAGAATTCAAACACACGGCACGAAACTCGGTCAGCGTGAAGTCAAGACATTGAGGATGAAAGTTTGCGAGGGGATTTTTGATATCTCGAACGGTTTGGGCGTGGCGAGGAAACGAAATTATGGCGAGAAACGTGAAACGGGAAGTGTGTCATAACTACGGCATACATTAACTAATCTTGATGAAACTTCAGCAGTGTGTTCGTTGTAAGAGCCCGATCACATGGATGTGACTATTGTGAGTCAAAGTTATAGCGCCACCAACTGGCAGCAGGAAGTGTGTCACTTTCAAAATGCTTTGAAATCACCCTCTTATTTTTACCCGATTTGCTTCAAACTTCATCTGTATAATGTAAATACACGGCAGATGAAGACCTGTGAATGGATTCTTGATATCTTTGAAACTGTTGCTGTGGCAATCCATCAAACTTTAATATTCTTTTTGGATGCTTTTGAGACTCTTAGCATGCCTGAAATTGCTTAAAATTGCATGAAACTCGACAGACAGATCATATTTATTAGCCAGGTGACATGTGCATAGTTTCAGAAATGGGCGTGGTGCAGGGACTCAGTAGCGCCACCTTTTGACAAAAGTGGGCGGGTTAGTTTCATCTAGAGTTACAAAAATCTGTATTTATATAGTTCTCCTCCAGCCAGACAACTTTCTAATTTACAGTCATTAGCAATAACCAAGAGGAAGTCAGATATTTTGGTTTGAATATGGTCATTTCTCTCTGAGCCTACGTCTCTGTGACTGCTCTCTGTGTGTGTGTCTGTGAGTGTGGGGAGGGGGAGGGGGAGTGGGGCTATGTGCCTGCTCTCTGTGTGTGTGTGTCTGTGAGTGTGGGGAGGGGAGGGGGAGTGGGGTTTGGCCTTCATTAAAAAAGAAAATAAATGTCTTAAGCCTTGTATTTTTTAAATACGTTTTTTTAATAAAGTAAAGGCATATAACAGACATGCTGCATTTAAATTTTTTTAATAAAACATTGTTTTTTATGTTTTTCAAGCCATTTGATTTATGAGGACTTTTGAAATGTCCTCATAAACCACCCATAAGTTGTAATACCAGTGTAATACACGTCATTATACAAATTTGTGTCCTCATAAATCACATAAACCAACCCACACAAACCAACCCACACACATACACACACACACACACACACACACACACACACACACACACACACACACACACACACACACACACACCAAATTGACGGTGGGTGGCAATGGTATATTTAAAAGTGCATAATTGTAATATCTGCAAGGCACCCCTAGTCCAGTCTTATTAAATGTATGCTTCATCTTTCATTTTAATTTGTAAATTTGATCAATAAATTCAATTATTTAGAATAATAAGATACTATATGGCTGTTACCCTAGGTAGGGCTGATCAAATTACATCATTTACATTGAAAAATAACAATGCATTAAAAGATGTTATGAGATTGTTTTAAATATGAGTCAATTAAAAATCGTTGGAAAGAATGATACTTTTAAACATAACACTGAACCGTCACTAGGTGTCGCCAGGCTACCGTCTTAATGAGCGAGTCATTGATTCATTCGTTCAAACGATTCGTTCGAACGACTGAGTCATTCATGAATGAGACAGGTATGGATTGGTCATTGAATCTAGGGTTTGCGATGTCTACCAATTTGGCATCAGACGATGTGTACAGTGAAACATCGCGATGGACGATGATATCGGAGGAGGGTCGGGGCTAACGTTTTAATTTTTCACTTAAGCAATAAGCCCCGCAAAGCCGTGTTTTACAGTGGATTTAGAACAGCTAAGGGGCGTAGGCACAACGCGGAGATATTTTCCTCTACATCTCATCAGCCATTTTGATTTCGGCACGCTCTGAGTCTGCAGCAGCTGACCACTAGGAGCGAATGTACATGATGTACAATGTACACGTGACAGAGCAGCCAGATCCAGACTGTGCTTTCGCGCTGTGGCTGGCGCTGAGCCAGAGACAGACGCGTTCAGTGCTTGTCATATTATATCACAACTATTCAGTGTTTTTAACCACATAATGTTTATTTTAGGTTTCAGACATTTAAATGCATATAATTTATAGCAAAACAATACATTTATAGTTTGTAAAATACACAATGGTGTCTATGGAAGCAGCAATAACAACCCATTCAAATATATTTGCCGACGGATTTTATTCATATCAGACACACAGTGTAAGGAACTATAAAGTTAACTCTATTCTTCTCCCAGTTCACCGGCCATGTATTTCGGGAGAAACTGTTTTTTAAACGACAAAACAAACTCACTTACACACATTTGAGAATCAGAATAGAAGATAGTTGATGACATGGTAACCAGGTTTGTTAATATTTATAAATAAAAGCGCTAACGTTACATGTCATACAGCGCTATTTTGGCTGTGGTGAATCACGTGCCAAGCATGACGCGTCACCATGGAAACATGGGGGGGGGGGGGGTCGCGATGCTGGCTTAACTATGATATCGTCTATCGGCACAACCCTAATTGAATCTTTGAGTAAACCAATTTGTCCAAAATGCTGAATCATTCAGTAATGCGAAAACATGTTGCTGTGAGATGAGCAATGGTTCTGCTGTGATCTTTGTTTAACTATTTTCGCTGCTGAAACAGAAAAACCGTCAATATTGCATCTAAAATGTAAGTGACTTGACGTGTGTGTGTGTGTGTGTGTGTGTGTGTGTGTGAGAGAGAGTGTGTCTGTTACAGTGAAAAGAGTTTAACCCTTTAAGGCAGTGGATCTCAATCCTGGTCCTAGGAGCCACTGCTCTGCATAGTTTGTATGTCTCCCTCATTTAACACACCTGATTCAGATCATCAGCTCGTTAGGAAAGAGCTTTATTAACTGAAGTGGGTGTGTCAGATAAAGGAGACATATAAAATGTGCAGAGCAGTGGCACCCATAGGACCAAGATTGAGAACCACTGCTTTAAGGCCTTGTCTTTTTTGGATATATCTTCTTTTTTTTTTATGTGCATACAACCCATATATTTTAAATGTATTGTTTGCTTTAAATTAAATTAAGATTGTATGTTTGGTAATTGAACCTAAATAAATTTACAATTAATGTGCTATATTTCAGATCAATATAATTGTTTTCTTTCATTTTAATCAACACTAACTTTATTCTCTATCTGTATTATAAATAACTTATTTCTGCATAAATTAAAAAATCCCCAATAATCCAGACCAACCAGAGCGCACTAATTCTACAACATCATCAGTGCTGAAGCGGAACTACCAGAGCGGTTCGGCAGATAGCGAGCAGATATTTTGTGTCACGTCGTGCACAATAACGCTAAAGGCACCAGGCTGGCGGTGCCACTGGCTTTATATATATATATATATATATATATATATATATATATATATATATATATATATATATATATATATATATATATAAATATAGCTGCGAGCAGCGATGAAGGGCCAAAGCCGACGGTACCGCCACCCTGGTGCACCAGGGTTGCGGTGCCACCGGCTTGGGCCCGTAATCGCTGCTCGCAGCTATATTTCTTCTTCTTCTTCTTCTTCTAATTCTTTTTTTACTACCTTTTGGACACTTTTGGAGGCCTTAACATGCTCAAAAACTCCTGAAACTTTGCACACATGTCAGAACCTGCGGCCATCAGGGCCGGGCTGAAGATGGTACCCGGGCGTGGCAGGGGGGCTCGACAGCGCCCCTGGAACGGGGTCGGAAAACATGGTCCATAAATCAAACACGCTTGCATGTAATAATATGAAACTCGGTACACATGTAGATCTCATCGTTTCATATATACTTCGCACTCTAACTTTTTACCCCAGCCCAACAGGAAGTCGGCTATTTAGGCTTGTTTGGAAAACGCATGCAAAGGAATGTGAAACACTCCTCCTAGAGAATTCAAACACACGGCACGAAACTCGGTCAGCGTGAAGTCAAGACATTGAGGATGAAAGTTTGCGAGGGGATTTTTGATATCTCGAACGGTTTGGGCGTGGCGAGGAAACGAAATTATGGCGAGAAACGTGAAACGGGAAGTGTGTCATAACTACGGCATACATTAACTAATCTTGATGAAACTTCAGCAGTGTGTTCGTTGTAAGAGCCCGATCACATGGATGTGACTATTGTGAGTCAAAGTTATAGCGCCACCAACTGGCAGCAGGAAGTGTGTCACTTTCAAAATGCTTTGAAATCACCCTCTTATTTTTACCCGATTTGCTTCAAACTTCATCTGTATAATGTAAATACACGGCAGATGAAGACCTGTGAATGGATTCTTGATATCTTTGAAACTGTTGCTGTGGCAATCCATCAAACTTTAATATTCTTTTTGGATGCTTTTGAGACTCTTAGCATGCCTGAAATTGCTTAAAATTGCATGAAACTCGACAGACAGATCATATTTATTAGCCAGGTGACATGTGCATAGTTTCAGAAATGGGCGTGGTGCAGGGACTCAGTAGCGCCACCTTTTGACAAAAGTGGGCGGGTTAGTTTCATCTAGAGTTACAAAAATCTGTATTTATATAGTTCTCCTCCAGCCAGACAACTTTCTAATTTACAGTCATTAGCAATAACCAAGAGGAAGTCAGATATTTTGGTTTGAATATGGTCATTTCTCTCTGAGCCTACGTCTCTGTGACTGCTCTCTGTGTGTGTGTGTCTGTGAGTGTGGGGAGGGGAGGGGGAGTGGGGCTAGATTAACCATTTCACTGCTGTGTGGTTTGGCCTTCATTAAAAAAGGAAATAAATGTCTTAAGCCTTGTATTTTTTAAATACGTTTTTTTTAATAAAGTAAAGGCATATAACAGACATGCTGCATTTAAATTTTTTTAATAAAACATTGTTTTTTATGTTTTTCAAGCCATTTGATTTATGAGGACTTTTGAAATGTCCTCATAAACCACCCATAAGTTGTAATACCAGTGTAATACACGTCATTATACAAATTTGTGTCCTCATAAATCACATAAACCAACCCACACAAACCAACCACACACACACACACACACACACACACACACACACACACACACACACACACACACACACACACACACACACACACACACACACACACACACCAAATTGACGGTGGGTGGCAATGGTATATTTAAAAGTGCATAATTGTAATATCTGCAAGGCACCCCTAGTCCAATCTTATTAAATGTATGCTTCATCTTTCATTTTAATTTGTAAATTTGATCAATAAATTCAATTATTTAGAATAATAAGATACTATATGGCTGTTACCCTAGGTAGGGCTGATCAAATTACATCATTTACATTGAAAAATAACAATGCATTAAATTATGTTATGAGATTGTTTTAAATATGAGTCAATTAAAAATCGTTGGAAAGAATGATACTTTTAAACATAACACTGAACCGTCACTAGGTGTCGCCAGGCTACCGTCTTAATGAGCGAGTCATTGATTCATTCGTTCAAACGATTCGTTCGAACGACTGAGTCATTCATGAATGAGACAGGTATGGATTGGTCATTGAATCTAGGGTTTGCGATGTCTACCAATTTGGCATCAGACGATGTGTACAGTGAAACATCGCGATGGACGATGATATCGGAGGAGGGTCGGGGCTAACGTTTTAATTTTTCACTTAAGCAATAAGCCCCGCAAAGCCGTGTTTTACAGTGGATTTAGAACAGCTAAGGGGCGTAGGCACAACGCGGAGATATTTTCCTCTACATCTCATCAGCAATTTTGATTTCGGCACGCTCTGAGTCTGCAGCAGCTGACCACTAGGAGCGAATGTACATGATGTACAATGTACACGTGACAGAGCAGCCAGATCCAGACTGTGCTTTCGCGCTGTGGCTGGCGCTGAGCCAGAGACAGACGCGTTCAGTGCTTGTCATATTATATCACAACTATTCAGTGTTTTTAACCACATAATGTTTATTTTAGGTTTCAGACATTTAAATGCATATAACTTATAGCAAAACAATACATTTATAGTTTGTAAAATACACAATGGTGTCTATGGAAGCAGCCATAACAACCCATTCAAATATATTTGCCGACGGATTTTATTCATATCAGACACACAGTGTAAGTAACTATAAAGTTAACTCTATTCTTCTCCCAGTTCACCGGCCATGTATTTCGGGAGAAACTGTTTTTTAAACGACAAAACAAACTCACTTACACACATTTGAGAATCAGAATAAAGATAGTTAATGACATGGTAACCAGGTTTGTTAATATTTATAAATAAAAGCGCTAACGTTACATGTCTATTTTGGCTGTGGTGAATCACGTGCCAAGCATGACGCGTCACCATGGAAACATGGGGGGGGGGGGGTCGCGATGCTGGCTTAAAGCAAAGAGGCACAAGAGGCGAAACTCTGATGCTTTTCTGGTAACAGCCACTAGGTGGCGCTTCGGGAGCGCGGCCGCCATTTTGGGATGAATATTCCAACGGGAGTTACTGGACAACAGCACAGATAACAGTTTTTTGAGGTAGTTTTTTCTTGCATTATAGAATATTTCCATTTTATGCAACTTTACACATTTACTACTATTATTAGTTACCAACTCCACTTGGCCTGAAATATATTTTGTACGTTTTAATCCCTGGATCATGCTACAAACATGATGATCTTATGGAACATTATGCATTGCTGTGTCCGTTATCCTATAATTGCCACAATTTTGTACAGTGGCTGTGTGTTTTTGTTTACATAGTCTTGCTTTAACGGTCATTAATATACGATATAAGAAGTTTACTGTAAAGCTGTTTCTATTGCTGTTGTATAGGCCTAATAGTTGTACAAATAGAGAGTTTGTAGGCCTAATACTGTATACGTGTTGTTGTAGCCATTAAATAAGCGCATTTAGTTTCATATTTGTTCAAATATTATAATGTTTTTTTCCCCATATTGATTATGAAAAGTGAACAGCATGAGTATGATATCGGGAGACATGAAGTGGCTCATACATGATTTTGACTCATTAGCCTACGCTGTGTTTTGTAGAAAGCCTTTCTTTAAAATTAATTTCGTTTTGTATAAATTCTATCTTATTTTTATTTTTTTTAAATTTAATCGGCTGGATTTAATAAATGGCAAATATAGCAGACATAATCATGACATCCGGCGCCGGCGCTCGTCTTGAGCGAATCTCATCATAAATGAACCGAAATATGCCTCAGACATGAGAAATATAGAAAGCTTGCAACTAAATATTTAAACGAAACTATTCCAAACGAAAAGAAATTGGCTACTCTCTGATTATGTTGCACACTCACATATGTTGAAATAACGAGATATTATGTTGAAATAACATTATAAATAATACATCTTTAAATATATTTGATTGAATGCTGAATGTTGTTCTTATTCAATTTAGTAAAATTAAAACTTTAGTTGTGATAATTAAAATGATTGAATATTAAATATCGAAGTTTGCTCATTTAATATAGTAGCACAATATAGGCTATAAGTGCGCAGCTCCCCTGTCAATGATCTAGCACCCCCTCGGCACCTGCGTTAAAAAATCTGGCGCTGCCTCCTCTTTTTACATAATTATTTCAACCTAAAAATGACCTCTGCACTGGGCTAAATATATGTATAATATATGACTGCCGAGTGGCTTTCACCCCAAAATGGCGGAAGCGTAGCGCTGCTGCTGGGCGCTGGTGTTGCAATGGAACGTTCTATTGGCTTTCACTTCTTGTAAATATACGTTCTTTGCTTAAAGTCCCCATGAACCGGAAGTTGCAAACGGCTTTTCTCCAGTGCTGTGACGTATTTCCGAGAGAAACGGAATACTTATGAGGCAAAATAGTGAGCGTGGCTTTTTTTTCCAACTAGCACCTGATTGGATCTAGATAAATGCACCTCCTCGCCATCTCTCCTTTCACACGCTGTGTGCCTGTCTACTGTCAGTTGGAGGGGCGTGATTACGGATGTTAAGCAGACACCAAACCATCAAGCCTACGTCATCGGGCAAGGTCCTCCAGTGCAGAGGGGAGGGGCATTTTCAGAATTTGATTAAAGATTACGAAGCCAAAAAAATTTTTTTGTGTGGATTGACTTGCACGGATGAATTGTTCACCACAAAACGATCAATTTAGGCAAACAAAGTAAGTATGGTCAATTTTGATTTCATGGGGACTTTAACATCGTGATGTCTGTCAGCCATCACGATGGACGATGATATCGTCAATCTTTGAGTAAACCAATTTGTCCAAAATGCTGAATCATTCAGTAATGAGAAAACATGTTGCTGTGAGATGCGCAATGGTTCTGCTGTGATCTTTGTTTAACTATTTTCGCTGCTGAAACAGAAAAACCGTCAATATTGCATCTAAAATGTAAGTGACTTGACGTGTGTGTGTGTGTGTGTGTGTGTGTGTGTGTGTGTGTGTGTGTGTGTGTGTGTGTGTGTGTTACAGTGAAAAGAGTTTAACCCTTTAAGGCAGTGGATCTCAATCCTGGTCCTAGGGAGCCACTGCTCTGCATAGTTTGTATGTCTCCCTCATTTAACACACCTGATTCAGATCATCAGCTGGTTAGGAAAGAGCTTTATTAACTGAAGTGGGTGTGTCAGATAAAGGAGACATATAAAATGTGCAGAGCAGTGGCACCCTAGGACCAAGATTGAGAACCACTGCTTTAGGCCTTGTCTTTTTTGGATATATCTTTCTTTTTTTTTATGTGCATACAACCCATATATTTTAAATGTATTGTTTGCTTTAAATTAAATTAAGATTGTATGTTTGGTAATTGAACCTAAATAAATGTAAAATGAATGTGCTATATTTCAGATCAATATATTTGTTTTCCTTCATTTTAATCAACACTAACTTTATTCTCATCTGAATTATAAATAACTTATTTCTGTATAAAATAAAAAATCCCCAATAATCCAGACCAACCAGAGCACACTATTTCTACAACATCATCAGTGCTGAAGCGGGACTACCAGAGCCTTTCGGCAGATAGCGAGCAGATATTTTGTGTCACGTCGTGCACAATAACCCTAAAGGCACCAGGGTGGCGATGCCACCGGCTTTATATATATATATATATATATATATATATATATATATATAGCTGCGAGCAGCGATGAAGGGCCAAAGCCGGCGGTACCGCCACCCTGGTGCACCAGGGTTGCGGTGCCACCGGCTTGGGCCCGTAATCGCTGCTCGCAGCTATATTTATTAGGGCCCAAGCCCTAAGGGCGAAGGCCCTATTGTTTTCCTAAGGATTATTTATTATTCTTCTAATTATTTTTTTACTACCTTTTGGACACTTTTGGAGGCCTTAACATGCTCAAAAACTCCTGAAACTTTGCACACATGTCAGAACCCGCGGCCATCAGGGCCGGGCTGAAGATGGTACCCGGGCGTGGCAGGGGGGCTCGACAGCGCCCCCTGGAACGGGGTCCGAAAACATGGTCCATAAATCAAACACGCTTGCATGTAATAATATGAAACTCGGTACACATGTAGATCTCATCGTTTCATATATACTTCGCACTCTAACTTTTTACCCCAGCCCAACAGGAAGTCGGCTATTAAGGGTTGTTTGGAAAACGCATGCAATGGAATGTGAAACACTCCTCCTAGAGAATTCAAACACACGGCACGAAACTCGGTGTGCATGAAGTCAAGACATTGAGGATGAAAGTTTGCGAGGGGATTTTTGATATCTCGAACGGTTTGGCCGTGGCGAGGAAACAAAATTATGGCGAGAAACGTGAAACAGGAAGTGTGTTATAACTACTGCATACATTAACTAATCTTGATGAAACTTCAGCAGTGTGTTCGTTGTAAGAGCCCGATCACATGGATGTGACTATTGTGAGTCAAAGTTATAGCGCCACCAACTGGCAGCAGGAAGTGTGTCACTTTCAAAATGCTTTTAAATCACCCTCTTATTTTTACCCGATTTGCTTCAAACTTCATGTGCATAATGTAGACACACGCCAGATGTAGACCTGTGAAAGGATTATTGATATCTTAGACACTGTTGCCATGGCAATGCATCAAACATTAATATTCCTTTTTTTAAGCTTTTTCATGCTTTTTTATGCTTTCGGGCACTTTTGGGGTTCTTAACGTGCTCGAAAACTCTTGAAACTTTGCACACAGGACAAAACCCGCGGCCATCAGGGCCAGGCTGAAGCTGGTACCCGGGCGTGGCAGGGGGGCTCGACAGCGCCCCCTTGAACGGGTCCGACAATTTGGTCCATATATCCAACACGCTTTACCCTATTTGCTTCAAACTTGATGTGTATAATGTAGACACAAGCCAGATGTAGACCTGTGAAAGGATTGTTGATATCTTAGATGCTGTTGCCGTGACAACGCATCAAACTTTAATATTCTTTTTGGATACTTTTGAGATTCTTAGCGCACTTTTGGGGCCCTTAACATGCTCAAAAACTCTTGAAACTTTGCACACGGGTCAGAAACCGCGGCCATCAGGGCCGGGCTGAAGCTGGTACCCGGGCGTGGCAGGGGGGCTCGACAGCGCCCCCTGGAACAGGGTCCGAAAACTTGGTCCATAAATCAAACAGGCTTTACCCGATTTGCTTCAAACTTGATGTGTATAATGTAGACACACGCCAGATGTAGACCTGTGAAAGGATTGTTGATATCTTAGATGCTGTTGCCGTGACAATGCATCAAACTTTAATATTCTTTTTGGATACTTTTGAGACTCTCAGCGCACCTTTGGGGCCCTTAACGTGCTCAAAAACTCTTGAATCTTTGCACACGGGTCAGAACTCGCGGCCATCAGGGCCGGGCTGAAGCTGGTACCCGGGCGTGGCAGGGGGGCTCGACAGCGCCCCCTGGAACGGGGTCCGAAAACTTGGTCCATAAATCAAACACGCTTGCATGTAATAATATGAAACTTGGTACACATATAGATCTCATCGATTCATATATCCTTTGTACTTTTACTTTTTACCCCAGCCCAACAGGAAGTCGGCTATTATGGTTTGTTTGAAAGCGTATGCCCCTGGAATTCGATATACTACTCCTAGAGAATTCAACCAATCGCCACGAAACTCAGTCAGCATGAAGTCAAGACATTGAGGATGAAAAATTGCCAGGGGATTTTTGATATCTCGAACGGTTTGGCCGTGGCGAGGAAACGAATTTATGGCGAATAATGGAAACAGGAAGTGTGTTATAACTTCTGCATACATTAACTGATCTTGATGAAACTTCAGCAGTGTGTTCGCTGTAAGAGTCCGATCACATGGATGTGACTATTGTGAGTCAAAGTTATAGCGCCACCAACTGGCAGCAGGAAGTGTGTCACTTCCTAAAGGCTTTGAAATCACCCTCTTATTTTTACCCGATTTGCTTCAAACTTCATCTGTATAATGTAAATACACTGCAGATGAAGACCTGTGAAGGGATTCTTGATATCTTTGAAACTGTTGCTGTGGCAACGCATCAAACTTTAATATTCTTGTTTGATGCTTTTGATGCTCTGAGTCAATATGGCAAGCCGTTTTAACATTTAATCATTTTAACCTACTAGTCTCTTTTTTCATGCTACTAGTACTTATTTTTTAGATACTAGTATCTATTCCATTAAGTAATAGTACTTATTCATTAGCGACTAGTGCTTATTCTTTAGTACTAGTGCCTATTCTTTAGATAGTAGTGCTTATTTTTTAGATATTCTTTTGAATACGTATTAGTAGCTAATGAATAAGTACTGGTATCTATTTAATAGGTACTAGTATGTAATGACTTAGAACTAGTATTTATTGAATAAATACTAGTATCTATTAATAGGTACTATTATCTAAAATGTCATTTTCTCTCTCTCTCTCTCTGAGCCAATATGGCAAGCCGTTTTAACATTTAATCATTTTAACATACTAGTCTCTATTTTCATGCTACTAGTACTTATTTTTTAGATATTAGTATCTATTCCATTAAGTACTAGTACTTATTCATTAGCGACTAATGCTTATTCTGTTTAGAATATTCAAAGTGCTTATTCAATTTGTATGCTTATTTATATTTTCAGAGCAGAAAATCCGATTTTTCTGCTTATTCAATATTGCATCTAAAATGTGACTTGACGTGTGTGTGTGTGTGTGTGTGTGTGTGTGGTGTGTGTGTGTGTGTGTGTGTGTGTGTGTGTGTGTGTGTGTGTGTGTGTGTGTGTGTGTGTGTGTGTGTGTGTGTGTGTGTGAGAGAGAGATTGTGTCTGTTACAGTGACAAGAGTTTTTAAGCCTTGTCTTTTTGGATATATATTTTTTATAAAAAAAAAAATGTGCATACAACCCATGTATTTTTAATGTATAGTTTGCTTTAAATTAAATTAAGATTGTATGTTTGGTAATTGAACCTAAATAAATGTAAAATGAATGTGCTATATTTCAGATCAATATATTTGTTTTCCTTCATTTTAATCAACACTAACTTTATTCTCATCTGAATTATAAATAACTTATTTCTGTATAAAATAAAAAATCCCGAATAATCCAGACCAACCAGAGCACACTATTTCTACAACATCATCAGTGCTGAAGCGGGACTACCAGAGCCGTTCGGCAGATAGCGAGCAGATATTTTGTGTCACGTCGTGCACAATAACCCTAAAGGCACCAGGGTGGCGATGCCACCGGCTTTATATATATATATATATATATATATATATATATATATATATATATATATATATATATATATATATATATAAATAAATATAGCTGCGAGCAGCGATGAAGGGCCAAAGCCGGCGGTACCGCCACCCTGGTGCACCAGGGTTGCGGTGCCACCGGCTTGGGCCCGTAATCGCTGCTCGCAGCTATATTTATTATTATTATTCTAATTATTTTTTTACTACCTTTTGGACACTTTTGGAGGCCTTAACATGCTCAAAAACTCCTGAAACTTTGCACACATGTCAGAACCCGCGGCCATCAGGGCCGGGCTGAAGATGGTACCCGGGCGTGGCAGGGGGGCTCGACAGCGCCCCCTGGAACGGGGTCCGAAAACATGGTCCATAAATCAAACACGCTTGCATGTAATAATATGAAACTCGGTACACATGTAGATCTCATCGTTTCATATATACTTCGCACTCTAACTTTTTACCCCAGCCCAACAGGAAGTCGGCTATTTAGGCTTGTTTGGAAAACGCATGCAATGGAATGTGAAACACTCCTCCTAGAGAATTCAAACACACGGCACGAAACTCGGTCAGCGTGAAGTCAAGACATTGAGGATGAAAGTTTGCGAGGGGATTTTTGATATCTCGAACGGTTTGGCCGTGGCGAGGAAACGAAATTATGGCGAGAAACGTGAAACAGGAAGTGTGTCATAACTACTGCATACATTAACTAATCTTGATGAAACTTCAGCAGTGTGTTCGTTGTAAGAGCCCGATCACATGGATGTGACTATTGTGAGTCAAAGTTATAGCGCCACCAACTGGCAGCAGGAAGTGTGTCACTTTCAAAATGCTTTTAAATCACCCTCTTATTTTTACCCGATTTGCTTCAAACTTCATGTGCATAATGTAGACACATGCCAGATGTAGACCTGTGAAAGGATTATTGATATCTTAGACACTGTTGCCATGGCAATGCATCAAACATTAATATTCCTTTTTTTAAGCTTTTTCATGCTTTTTTATGCTTTCGGGCACTTTTGGGGTTCTTAACGTGCTCGAAAACTCTTGAAACTTTGCACACAGGACAAAACCCGCGGCCATCAGGGCCAGGCTGAAGCTGGTACCCGGGCGTGGCAGGGGGGCTCGACAGCGCCCCCTTGAACGGGTCCGACAATTTGGTCCATATATCCAACACGCTTTATCCTATTTGCTTCAAACTTGATGTGTATAATGTAGACACAAGCCAGATGTAGACCTGTGAAAGGATTGTTGATATCTTAGATGCTGTTGCCGTGACAACGCATCAAACTTTAATATTCTTTTTGGATACTTTTGAGATTCTTAGCGCACTTTTGGGGCCCTTAACATGCTCAAAAACTCTTGAAACTTTGCACACGGGTCAGAAACCGCGGCCATCAGGGCCGGGCTGAAGCTGGTACCCGGGCGTGGCAGGGGGGCTCGACAGCGCCCCCTGGAACGGGGTCCGAAAACTTGGTCCATAAATCAAACAGGCTTTACCCGATTTGCTTCAAACTTGATGTGTATAATGTAGACACATGCCAGATGTAGACCTGTGAAAGGATTGTTGATATCTTAGATGCTGTTGCCGTGACAACGCATCAAACTTTAATATTCTTTTTGGATACTTTTGAGATTCTTAGCACACTTTTGGGGCCCTTAACATGCTCAAAAACTCTTGAAACTTTGCACACGGGTCAGAAACCGCGGCAATCAGGACCGGGCTGAAGCTGGTACCCGGGCGTGGCAGGGGGGCTCGACAGCGCCCCCTGGAACGGGGTCCGAAAACTTGGTCCATAAATCAAACACGCTTGCATGTAATAATATGAAACTTGGTACACATAGATCTCATCGATTCATATATCCTTTGTACTTTTACTTTTTACCCCAGCCCAACAGGAAGTCGGCTATTATGGTTTGTTTGAAAGCGTATGCCCCTGGAATTCGATATACTACTCCTAGAGAATTCAACCAATCGCCACGAAACTCAGTCAGCATGAAGTCAAGACATTGAGGATGAAAAATTGCCAGGGGATTTTTGATATCTCGAACGGTTTGGCCGTGGCGAGGAAATGAATTTATGGCGAATAATGGAAACAGGAAGTGTGTTATAACTTCTGCATACATTAACTGATCTTGATGAAACTTCAGCAGTGTGTTCGCTGTAAGAGTCCGATCACATGGATGTGACTATTGTGAGTCAAAGTTATAGCGCCACCAACTGGCAGCAGGAAGTGTGTCACTTCCTAAAGGCTTTGAAATCACCCTCTTATTTTTACCCGATTTGCTTCAAACTTCATCTGTATAATGTAAATACACTGCAGATGAAGACCTGTGAAGGGATTCTTGATATCTTTGAAACTGTTGCTGTGGCAACGCATCAAACTTTAATATTCTTGTTTGATGCTTTTGATGCTCTGAGTCAATATGGCAAGCCGTTTTAACATTTAATCATTTTAACCTAGTAGTCTCTTTTTTTATGCTACTAGTACTTATTTTTTAGATACTAGTATCTATTCCATTAAGTAATAGTACTTATTCATTAGCGACTAGTGCTTATTCTTTAGTACTAGTGCCTATTCTTTAGATAGTAGTGCTTATTCTTTAGATATTCTTTTGAATACGTATTAGTAGCTAATGAATAAGTACTGGTATCTATTTAATAGGTACTAGTATGTAATGACTTAGAACTAGTATTTATTGAATAAATACTAGTATCTATTAATAGGTGCTATTATCTAAAATGTCATTTTCTCTCTCTCTCTCTGAGCCAATATGGCAAGCCGTTTTAACATTTAATCATTTTAACATACTAGTCTCTATTTTCATGCTACTAGTACTTATTTTTTAGATATTAGTATCTATTCCATTAAGTACTAGTACTTATTCATTAGCGACTAATGCTTATTCTGTTTAGAATATTCAAAGTGCTTATTCAATTTGTATGCTTATTTATATTTTCAGAGCAGAAAATCCGATTTTTCTGCTTATTCAATATTGCATCTAAAATGTGACTTGACGTGTGTGTGTGTGTGTGTGTGTGTGTGTGTGTGTGTGTGTGTGTGTGTGTGTGTGTGTGTGTGTGTGTGTGTGTGTGTGTGTGTGTGTGTGTGTGTGTGTGTGTGTGTGTGTGTGTGTGGTGTGTGTTTGTGTGTGTGTGTTTGTGTGTGTGTGTGTGTGTGTGTGTGAGAGAGAGATTGTGTCTGTTACAGTGACAAGAGTTTTTAAGCCTTGTCTTTTTGGATATATATATATTTTTTATAAAAAAAAAAATGTGCATACAACCCATGTATTTCAAATGTATTGTTTGCTTTAAATTAAATTAAGATTGTATGTTTGGTAATTGAACCTAAATAAATGTAAAATGACTGTGCTATATTTCAGATCAATATATTTGTTTTCCTTCATTTTAATCAACACTAACTTTATTCTCATCTGAATTATAAATAACTTATTTCTGTATAAAATAAAAAATCCCGAATAATCCAGACCAACCAGAGCACACTATTTCTACAACATCATCAGTGCTGAAGCGGGACTACCAGAGCCGTTCGGCAGATAGCGAGCAGATATTTTGTGTCACGTCGTGCACAATAACCCTAAAGGCACCAGGGTGGCGATGCCACCGGCTTTATATATATATATAATATATATATATAAATAAATATAGCTGCGAGCAGCGATGAAGGGCCAAAGCCGGCGGTACCGCCACCCTGGTGCACCAGGGTTGCGGTGCCACCGGCTTGGGCCCGTAATCGCTGCTCGCAGCTATATTTTATTCTTCTTCTTCTAATTATTTTTTTACTACCTTTTGGACACTTTTGGAGGCCTTAACATGCTCAAAAACTCTTGAAACTTTGCACACGGCTCAGAACCCGCGGCCATCAGGGCCGGGCTGAAGATGGTACCCGGGCGTGGCAGGGGGGCTCGACAGCGCCCCCTGGAACGGGGTCCGAAAACATGGTCCATAAATCAAACACGCTTGCATGTAATAATATGAAACTCGGTACACATGTAGATCTCATCGTTTCATATATACTTCGCACTCTAACTTTTTACCCCAGCCCAACAGGAAGTCGGCTATTTAGGCTTGTTTGGAAAACGCATGCAATGGAATGTGAAATACTCCTCCTAGAGAATTCAAACACACGGCACGAAACTCGGTCAGCATGAAGTCAAGACATTGAGGATGAAAAATTGCCAGGGGATTTTTGATATCTCGAACGGTTTGGCCGTGGCGAGGTAACGAAATTATGGCGAGAAACGTGAAACAGGAAGTGTGTTATAACTTCTGCATACATTAACTGATCTTGATGAAACTTCAGCAGTGTGTTCGTTGTAAGAGCCCGATCACATGGATGTGACTATTGTGAGGCCCCATCCACACTACTGCGTTTTAGTTTAAAAACGGAGAATTAAAACGAATACGATCTCCATCCACACCAGCGTTTTAGCTGCGATCTCCGTCCACATAAAAACGACTGAAAACGCGCATCACGTGACCATTCACCTACACTGGGCATGCGCGTGCCGGTGTAAACACCATTACTCAGGAACCACAACTTCATTGATAAAATTATCCCGCATGCGCTGGTTCTTCCCGGCTTAACCCAAAACCGACGCTCCATGTACGGTCGATACCGCCGCTGCACACGGCACGGGAATTGTCACAGATCGCTGGAATAATAGCTTGCCTCCGGCGCATGTAGGCAGTTAACGTTACAGCACCAGGTAAGGATATGCTATGACTGATGACACCCAATCAGAGAGCCGAGCGCGAGCGTCTTGCGTCATCGTTTCTAAAGTCCTCCGTTTTGACCCGTCTACACTAAAACGCCCTCCGGAGATTCAAAACGCAAAACGGGTCTGCAGCGTTTCTAAACTTCTCCGTTTTAGGTCTTCGTTTTTGCCGTTTTAGTGTGGACGGGAGGTGCAAACGTAGCAAAAGGTCTCCGTTTTTAAACGAAAACGTAGTAGTGTGGATGGGGCCTGAGTCAAAGTTATAGTGCCACCAACTGGCAGCAGGAAGTGTGTCACTTTCAAAATGCTTTTAAATCACCCTCTTATTTTTACCCGATTTGCTTCAAACTTTATGTGTATAATGTAGACACACACCAGATGTAGACCTGTGAAAGGATTATTGATATCTTAGATACTGTTGCCGTGACAACGCATCAAACTTTAATATTCTTTTTGGATGCTTTTGAGACTCTTAGCGCACTTTTGGGGCCCTTAATGTGCTCAAAAACTCTTGAAACTTTGCACACGGTTCAGAACCCGCGGCCATCAGGGCCGGACTAAAGCTGGTACCCGGTCGTGGCAGGGGGGCTCGACAGCGCCCCCTGGAACGGGGTCCGAAAACTTGGTCCATAAATCAAACACGCTTGCATGTAATAATATGAAACTCAGTACACGTATAGATCTCATCGGTTCATATATCCTTTGTACTTTTACTTTTTACCCCAGCCCAACAGGAAGTCGGCTATTATGGTTTGTTTGGAAGCGTATGCCCCTGGACTTCGATATACTCCTCCTAGAGAATTCAAACAATCGCCACGAAACTCGGTCAGCATGAAGTCAAGACATTGAGGATAAAAAATTGCCAGGGGATTTTTGATATCTCAAACGGTTTGGCCGTGGCGAGGAAACGAATTTATGGCGAATAATGGAAACAGGAAGTGTGTTATAACTTCCGCATACATTAACTGATCTTGATGAAACTTCAGCAGTGTGTTCGGTGTAAGTGTCCGATCACATGAATGTGACTATTGTGAGTCAAAGTTATAGCGCCACCAACTGGCAGCAGGAAGTGTGTCACTTCCTAAATGCTTTAAAATCACCCTCTTATTTTTACCCAATTTGCTTCAAACTTTATGTGTATAATGTAAACACACGGCAGATGTAGACCTGAGAAAGGATTATTGATATCTTAGATACTGTTGCCGTGGCAACGCATCAAACTTTAATATTCTTGTTTGATGCTTTTGATGCTCTGAGCCAATATGGCAAGCCGTTTTAACATTTAATCATTTTAACCTACTAGTCTCTATTTTCATGCTACTAGTACTTATTTTTTAGATACTAGTATCTATTCCATTAAGTACTAGTACTTCTTCATTAGCGACTAGTGCTTATTCTTTAGTACTAGTGCCTATTCTTTAGATACTAGTGCTCATTCTTTAGATATTCTTTTGAATGCGTATTAGTAGCTAATGAATAAGTACTAGTATCTATTTAATAGGTACTAGTATGTAATGACTTACAACTAGTATTTGTTGAATAAATACTAGTATCTATTAATAGGTACTAGTATCTAAAACATCATTTTCTCTCTCTCTCTCTCTCTTAGCCAATATGGCAAGCCGATTTAACATTTAATCATTTTAACCTACTAGTCTCTATTTTCATGCTACTAGTACTTATTTTTTAGATACTAGTATCTATTCCATTAAGTACTAGTACTTATTAATTTGCGACTAGTGCTTATTCTGTTTAAAATATTCAAAGTGCTTATTCAATTTGTATGCTTATTTATATTTTCATAGCAGAAAATCCGATTTTTCTGCTTATTCAATATTGCATCTAAAATGTAAGTGACTTGACGTGTGTGTGTGTGTGTGTTTGTGTGTGTGTGTGAGAGAGAGAGAGAGAGAGAGAGAAGAGAGAGAGAGAGAGAGAGAGAGAGAGAGAGAGAGAGAGAGAGAGGAGAGAGAGAGAGAGAGAGAGAGAGAGAGAGAGAGAGAGAGAGAGAGAGAGAGAGAGAGAGAGAGATTGTGTCTGTTACAGTGACAAGAGTTTAACCCTTTAAGGCCTTGTCTTTTTGGATATATATATTTTTTTTATTAAAAAAAATGTGCATACAACCCATATATTTTAAATGTATTGTTTGCTTTAAATTAAATTAAGATTGTATGTTTGGTTCATTTTAATCAACACTAACTTTATTCTCATCTGAATTATAAATAACTTATTTCTGTATAAAATAAAAAATCCCGAATAATCCAGACCAACCAGAGCACACTATTTCTACAACATCACCAGTGCTGAAGCGGGACTACCGGCAGATAGCGAGCAGATATTTTTTGTCACGTCGTGCACAATAACCCTAAAGGCACCAGGGTGGCGATGCCACCGGCTTTATATATATATATATATATATATATATAAATAAATATAGCTGCGAGCAGCGATGAAGGGCCAAAGCCGGCGGTACCGCCACCCTGGTGCACCAGGGTTGCGGTGCCACCGGCTTGGGCCCGTAATCGCTGCTCGCAGCTATATTTTATTCTTCTTCTTCTAATTATTTTTTTACTACCTTTTGGACACTTTTGGAGGCCTTAACATGCTCAAAAACTCTTGAAACTTTGCACACGGCTCAGAACCCGCGGCCATCAGGGCCGGGCTGAAGATGGTACCCGGGCGTGGCAGGGGGGCTCGACAGCGCCCCCTGGAACGGGGTCCGAAAACATGGTCCATAAATCAAACACGCTTGCATGTAATAATATGAAACTCGGTACACATGTAGATCTCATCGTTTCATATATACTTCGCACTCTAACTTTTTACCCCAGCCCAACAGGAAGTCGGCTATTTAGGCTTGTTTGGAAAACGCATGCAATGGAATGTGAAATACTCCTCCTAGAGAATTCAAACACACGGCACGAAACTCGGTCAGCATGAAGTCAAGACATTGAGGATGAAAAATTGCCAGGGGATTTTTGATATCTCGAACGGTTTGGCCGTGGCGAGGTAACGAAATTATGGCGAGAAACGTGAAACAGGAAGTGTGTTATAACTTCTGCATACATTAACTGATCTTGATGAAACTTCAGCAGTGTGTTCGTTGTAAGAGCCCGATCACATGGATGTGACTATTGTGAGGCCCCATCCACACTACTGCGTTTTAGTTTAAAAAACGGAGAATTAAAACGAATACGATCTCCGTCCACACCAGCGTTTTAGCTGCGATCTCCGTCCACATAAAAACGACTGAAAACGCGCATCACGTGACCATTCACCTACACTGGGCATGCGCGTGCCGGTGTAAACACCATTACTCAGGAACCACAACTTCATTGATAAAATTATCCCGCATGCGCTGGTTCTTCCCGGCTTAACCCAAAACCGACGCTCCATGTACGGTCGATACCGCCACGGGAATTGTCACAGATCGCTGGAATAATAGCTTGCCTCCGGCGCATGTAGGCAGTTAACGTTACAGCACCAGGTAAGGATATGCTATGACTGATGACACCCAATCAGAGAGCCGAGCGCGAGCGTCTTGCGTCATCGTTTCTAAAGTCCTCCGTTTTGACCCGTCTACACTAAAACGCCCTCCGGAGATTCAAAACGCAAAACGGGTCTGCAGCGTTTCTAAACTTCTCCGTTTTAGGTCTTCGTTTTTGCCGTTTTAGTGTGGACGGGTGGTGCAAACGTAGCAAAAGGTCTCCGTTTTTAAACGAAAACGTAGTAGTGTGGATGGGGCCTGAGTCAAAGTTATAGTGCCACCAACTGGCAGCAGGAAGTGTGTCACTTTCAAAATGCTTTTAAATCACCCTCTTATTTTTACCCGATTTGCTTCAAACTTTATGTGTATAATGTAGACACACACCAGATGTAGACCTGTGAAAGGATTATTGATATCTTAGATACTGTTGCCGTGACAACGCATCAAACTTTAATATTCTTTTTGGATGCTTTTGAGACTCTTAGCGCACTTTTGGGGCCCTTAATGTGCTCAAAAACTCTTGAAACTTTGCACACGGTTCAGAACCCGCGGCCATCAGGGCCGGACTAAAGCTGGTACCCGGTCGTGGCAGGGGGGCTCGACAGCGCCCCCTGGAACGGGGTCCGAAAACTTGGTCCATAAATCAAACACGCTTGCATGTAATAATATGAAACTCAGTACACGTATAGATCTCATCGGTTCATATATCCTTTGTACTTTTACTTTTTACCCCAGCCCAACAGGAAGTCGGCTATTATGGTTTGTTTGGAAGCGTATGCCCCTGGACTTCGATATACTCCTCCTAGAGAATTCAAACAATCGCCACGAAACTCGGTCAGCATGAAGTCAAGACATTGAGGATAAAAAATTGCCAGGGGATTTTTGATATCTCAAACGGTTTGGCCGTGGCGAGGAAACGAATTTATGGCGAATAATGGAAACAGGAAGTGTGTTATAACTTCCGCATACATTAACTGATCTTGATGAAACTTCAGCAGTGTGTTCGGTGTAAGTGTCCGATCACATGAATGTGACTATTGTGAGTCAAAGTTATAGCGCCACCAACTGGCAGCAGGAAGTGTGTCACTTCCTAAATGCTTTAAAATCACCCTCTTATTTTTACCCAATTTGCTTCAAACTTTATGTGTATAATGTAAACACACGGCAGATGTAGACCTGAGAAAGGATTATTGATATCTTAGATACTGTTGCCGTGGCAACGCATCAAACTTTAATATTCTTGTTTGATGCTTTTGATGCTCTGAGCCAATATGGCAAGCCGTTTTAACATTTAATCATTTTAACCTACTAGTCTCTATTTTCATGCTACTAGTACTTATTTTTTAGATACTAGTATCTATTCCATTAAGTACTAGTACTTCTTCATTAGCGACTAGTGCTTATTCTTTAGTACTAGTGCCTATTCTTTAGATACTAGTGCTCATTCTTTAGATATTCTTTTGAATGCGTATTAGTAGCTAATGAATAAGTACTAGTATCTATTTAATAGGTACTAGTATGTAATGACTTACAACTAGTATTTGTTGAATAAATACTAGTATCTATTAATAGGTACTAGTATCTAAAACATCATTTTCTCTCTCTCTCTCTCTCTCTCTTAGCCAATATGGCAAGCCGATTTAACATTTAATCATTTTAACCTACTAGTCTCTATTTTCATGCTACTAGTACTTATTTTTTAGATACTAGTATCTATTCCATTAAGTACTAGTACTTATTAATTTGCGACTAGTGCTTATTCTGTTTAAAATATTCAAAGTGCTTATTCAATTTGTATGCTTATTTATATTTTCATAGCAGAAAATCCGATTTTTCTGCTTATTCAATATTGCATCTAAAATGTAAGTGACTTGACGTGTGTGTGTGTGTGTTTTGGTGTGTGTGTGTGGAGAGAGAGAGAGAGAGAGAGAGAGAGAGAGAGAGAGAGAGAGAGAGAGAGAGAGAGAGAGAGAGAGAAGAGAGAGAGAGAGAGAAGAGAGAGAGAGAGAGAAAGAGAGAGAGAGAGAGAGAGAGAGAGAGAGAGAGAGAGAGAGAGAGAGAGAGAGAGAGAGAGAGAGAGAGAGAGAGATTGTGTCTGTTACAGTGACAAGAGTTTAACCCTTTAAGGCCTTGTCTTTTTGGATATATATATTTTTTTTATTAAAAAAAATGTGCATACAACCCATATATTTTAAATGTATTGTTTGCTTTAAATTAAATTAAGATTGTATGTTTGGTTCATTTTAATCAACACTAACTTTATTCTCATCTGAATTATAAATAACTTATTTCTGTATAAAATAAAAAATCCCGAATAATCCAGACCAACCAGAGCACACTATTTCTACAACATCACCAGTGCTGAAGCGGGACTACCGGCAGATAGCGAGCAGATATTTTTTGTCACGTCGTGCACAATAACCCTAAAGGCACCAGGGTGGCGGTGCCACCGGCTTTATATATATATATAAATATAGCTGCGAGCAACGATGAAGGGCCAAAGCCGGCGGTACCGCCACCCTGGTGCACCAGGGTGGCGGTGCCACCGGCTTGGGCCCGAAATCGCTGCTCGCAGCTATATTTGTTTTTTTCTTTTATTAATTCGCTGCTATTATGTGCGGTTGAGTGAACAATACAGGTTTACTGTGCGTCAACAACTAAGAAACAAGGGGGATGGGATCATGGGAGGGTGTGACATACAGGAGAATCCCGGGTGCTTTTCTAGTAGGCTAGTCCTCTCACTCCCTGCTCAAAAACCCCTGCTTAAAAGTTTATATTCAGTGCTGAGTTATGCAGGATTGCGGACGTTGACAAACAAGTGTAGACAAGTAAGTGCGTGATGATAACGGAACTTTGCGTGAACTGATAAAGAGACAGCATTGATAGAAAAGAGAGCTGTCTGGGCTTTCGAGGACTGTCTGTTTTAATGCTGAGGATCGACAGACTTGGAGCTGCAAAGTTTGGGAAGTGACATTATGCTGGATTCACTCTGCACGGGACGGAAATATGACATGTTAGAAAAGTAAGTAACACGTTAAAGCAATATAAAGACCGACTAACAGGTTAACAATGACTGGAGATAATCCGATTTTATCTTAATGTGTAAGGTCAGTCACTGTCCAGGACCGCGATTGTTATTTGCAAAAGTTAATTTTAACGGACGGAACTAGATTGGCCGACCCGTAGCCATTACACGCTCACTCAATGGACGGACGATCTGACAGGATTAACGTTACCTCGGTTGAGTGGCCTGACTTCTACACCTATCCGATATAGAAACCGAGCGTAAAGAGAAACTGAGGGCATATAAATCTTTAGATGCCTATAACTATGTGATGAATGGTCACGTACAAGACTTGTGTGTGCACAATCCGCAGTTCTGCCCAGCCAGCGCCAAGAATACCATGTAAATGACATTACGGTGCAATTTAATGATGTGAATATTTTCTAGAAATAAAAATTCCAGATACAGCATATTCATTTTTCATTAATTCTAGCACCAAACAACACAACAAGATGACATTTAATAAAAATAATAACAATTTAAGCTCCTTATTATGTAGCCGAATCTGTGCTGGTTTGTATTAGCCACCTGCTGTTTGAGATGGTCCTCACTGCAGAACATGAAATCCACGGGGAGGAGTCGGATCTAGATCCGACTCCTCCCACCTTACATACCTAAACCTACCCAGCTCCACCCCTTATCCCTAAACCCACCCCTAAACCTACCCAGCTCCACCCCTTATCCCTATAACCCACCCCTAAACCTACCCAACCCCACCCCTTAATCTGGATCCGACTCCGCCCCCCGGATCTCGTGTACTGCAATGAGGTGCTACTGGAGAGTTTTCCCTTCGTTTTGCCTCCAGCTAGCGCTGTGACGTAATTGTGACGTCGGCTCGAAGTTGGTCTATAGACAGTAGGCTTGTTTGAGATGAGCAAAATCTGCGCAGAATCGATCACCGGTGATCAGCGCGAGATGCATGCCGGTTAGAAATGTGTCCGAGAGCGGTCCGCCTTGCTCTGATGTCATGCTGACGTATGTCAAAAAACTCTCGCGAGCGCAAGCCGCACGTGTCGGATTTTGCAGTCGGGCGCAGTTGCTCTCCACCGACTGCGCTGATCAAAAGCATGATGGGAAACGACTTACTGACGACACAGCTTAATGTTGATTGGTTTAAACAACCGTGATGTATTGTTCTCTTTTAAAATGTTTGATTTTAAAACTCGGATATCATGTTTTGTATATGTTATGATGTGTGAATATTCCCAAACTCTCGGACAGTGCGATCTCTATGGGATGTCATTTTATTATAGGCCTATATAAAAAAACACATAGTCTATGTCTGTATTAAAGAAAAAATGATTGATAAACACTCATTTGGAATGGAATTAAATATCAAGTAGGCTACTTTCGGTGTCTTGTTCATTAGGGTAGAGTGGGGGAAAACGCCCCCCTTAAGGTAAAATGTGACATTACTGTGAAACAAAACATAAATGTGACTAGAATTGCCATCCCAGTTTTGAATCACTATGGGAGGAGTTATTCACCAAATATTAAAATTGCTCAGCCTTAGTAAATATTTAGAAATTTGACTTTAAATATTTTAGTACAAAGGGGGCGTTTTGCCCCAGCGGTGGGGCAAAATGCCCCCCAAGGTGGGGTAAAATGCCCCCTTTCTTACCAACCAGTTTGCTTCATAGATCAACAGCAAAATGAACATAGTTTGTAATCTCTAAAAGTAAAAGGCAAGTAATGCAACAACATGTGTGTGTATATATATATATATATACCTATTAATATTAATTTCAGGAATGTACAAAATAGCCAAATTTCTAACATTTTAATATTTTGATTTCTACACCTATATGGGGTTGATAATCGATGTAGTATTTGTTCCCCACTATCATCAAGAAAAACAGAAAACCCTAAATAAATATTAAACAAAAATGTGTATATGTATAGTGAAATATATTCCATAAATGCATTAAAAGTCACTATGTTTTATCATTGGGTCACCTAACCACCTTCCATCATTGCATCCACCAAGCTAGCTAGCTAATGCTCACTTGTAATTTTTACATGTTTTGTTCAAATATTTTGATTTTACCGCCTAGTTATACTGCATTAAAGTGTAAAATAAAGGCTTTGATAAACAGAAATATGTTACTATAGTAATTATGATAAAGATTAACTATGTCCCTTGGGGGGCGTTTTACCCCTCAGCATAGGGGGCGTTTTACCCCACAAACTATGTCTTTTTTAAAAATAGTTTATTTTTAAAAATATAATTATATTCCTTATAAATAACATATGCTCTCAAACTACAGACTTCACTATTCATCTATCATACATCACTGTGATATCACTGTGAACAATATTCTATTAAACACTTGTTTACTAATATCTGAAAATTATAGCACTTTCCATGTAATCATCTTCTCTTCAAATACGTCGCTGATGTCTAGCCTGACTACGTCAGACTTCCTACTTCCGCTAATTTCATTTCGCTCCTGTAGTCAGTCTGAGATAGCAGCCTATCTTTCTGTTTTCCACCGGCCTGAAAACAGCCGGGCCAATCAGCAAACAGAAGGCGGGCTGAAAGCCGTGACGTACTCGCCAAGCGCCGAGTTTAAGAGTTAGGTCAGAGAAATCGAAAACGACCGCGGATAGTGAGACACGGATGCAATTCGCTCTGTTGTGGAGAATATTCCAAGCATTAGCAAACTGAAGCCCGAACAAGAAGAGTGTGTATTAAACATTTTGAATGGAGGTGATGTTGTGGCCCTACTCCCTTTGGGAAAAGTTTATTACCGATCGTCAGCGAGAAACTAGGGAGCCTTTTGACAGGTCAGTGTCTCCTTTCTTTTCCAGGTCTTAAAGACCGTAAAACTTCAAATAATAGCCCGGGCTTTTATTTGCCCAAATCGTCGAACTGCACCGGCTTGTATTTGAGACAGGCGTCTAAAGTTATATGAGACAGGCCTTTATAATTTAGTGTTGAGATGTTGTTCTTTGAGATGTTGTTCCTAGAGTCTCTAATCTCTAAAAATCTCCAAATGCTCCACGTGAAACTGCGGTGTTCCGACCTTTTACTAGTCGATTGATTTTGATTAATATTTGCGAGGGAGAGAGAGCAAGACAGCGCTCGTGTTGTTTGTTTGAAGACGTGATAGTGCGCGCGCGGCCGGGGCTCGCTCGCTCGCTCTCTCTCTCTCTCTCTCTCTCTCTCTCTCTGCTTGTTAGCGCCCTGTCAAGTGCAGCAGTCATTCTATTACATCAATCACCGATCAAAAAGGTCGTTGACAGCCATGTTCACTTCGGTATTTCGCTCGCATCAAGTGTTTACAGTGGAAGTTTGATCATAGATTTGAGTTCGATGCATGATGTCTGTGGTTCGATACGGCTGTGTCGCAGCATAACATACGTCATAAACAAACTTATCTGATTGGCTTACGGGTAACCAATGATTTTAAACTTCAGAAATCGCCCCCTAGCGGGAGAGAAAACACTTCTCTATTATGCTATGCCAGACTCTGTCTACGAAGCAAAGTGAAGTAGCAGAGTCTGGTATTACCAGGCTAGCTGATGTCAGCTTCTCCATGGAGATTTGTATATCCCTGTTGTCAACGTAGTGCATAGCAATAGTAAAAATGTATCTTGATTCATTCTAGTGGTTATTTGGGGAAAAACGGGTGGGGGGCGTTTTACCCCAGGGGGGCATTTTCCCCCACTCTTATGGCGGGCCGGAAGGTTCAAAAATAGGTCTAATGATTTGTCATAGGAAATCACTACACTACAGCTAGCTACTGACTTTACCACTGATAGGCCAGCGGTGGATCTGTTTACGTGCTCTCCTCAGTCCTCACGCAGCGAATGACTCACTTTCCTCATACAGCGAGCGACTCACTTTCCTCACACACCGAGCGACTCACCCTCCTCAGCGAGCGACTCACTTTCCTCACACACCGAACGACTCACCCTCCTCAGCGAGCGACTCACTTTCCTCACACACCGAACGACTCACCCTCCTCAGCGAGCGACTCACTTTCCTCACACACCGAGCGACTCACTTTCCTCACACAGCGGACTCACCCTCCTCACCGAGCGACTCACTTTCCTCACACAGCGGGCGACCCTTTCTCCTCAGCGAGCGACCCACTTTCCTTACGCAGCGAATCACGTACATTGGCCTAATATTATAATAAAATCATACCATTTTCAGTATTGTGGTGGTGCAATAACTAAATACTTTCAGTAAAGTGTTACATTTGTGTTGTAAACGACATTATGAACCAATAATCTTAAATTGATTCTCATTGCATTTTTTTTCCTTTATAAAGGCAATTTAACTGTCATCTTTCATCAAATTATATACATTTTAAGTCACTATATGGCTTTTTCCAATCAAATTGACTACCAACAAACATATTTTTTCCCACTGCAGAGAAAACAGGATCTTCATCAGAGGTGGGGGTGGCTTTTAGATATTCACATTTTTATATGCAAAACAAGCATAAAAAAAGACAAAAATAAAATAGACACCCGGAAAGCTTTTGTGGATTTTATAAATTATCTTTAAAACACAATAATCTGAAAAAGTGACATTTCCATTTTTGCTGATTCACATATCAAAATAGGTAAAACACATTTCAAAGTTATATACACTATTAAGTTTTTGTAAATATCACATTGTTAACTGTATGACTTTCATGTTTTTCTTTTTCTCTATCATCTTAAAACAGATTATTTTTGATAACACCATTCAAAAGAGTATTTAACATGAATGCATTGCACCATGATGTTGAGTAGCCACTTGTAAGTTTTATCTAGCTTGTAAATGTTCATTTAACTAGTGTCTGCAAGTTAAACTTTGGGGGAGGGTTGATACAGAGCAAATACCCCAAAATACGAGAAGTTGTCTCCATTTTGAGTCCATCTCAGTTTTGAGTTAGAGCAGCTGCCATTCAGCTTACGTGTATTCGTATATTGAGAAGCAAAATATTTCTCTATTTATTTGTACCTAATTATCAATTATAGTGCCCTTATTATGGATTTTTGAAAAATACCTTTCATGCAGTGTGTAACGTAGCTTTATGTGAATGAACACAGTCTGCAAAGATGTAAAGCTAGTGCTTCATAAATAAAGTTTACTCAAAGTCGACTCTGTCTGAACCGCTCAAAAAAGTCTTTGGATTTCAAATTTTCAAATCTATTTTCGTAAGGGTTCACACATAACAACTTAGGCTATTACATTTGCATAATGCTCACCTACACAGCTTGGGTCCCTAAATAGTGACTGTTTCCAGGTGTCTAATTTAAAGTGGCTAAACAATCTGTTTTATGCTTGTATTGCATAAACATTTGAATATCTAAATGCCACGCCCACCTAGAGATTCTGTTTTCTCTGCAACGGGAAAAAAATCTTTTTGTTGATAGTCAATTTGATTGGAAAAAGCCATACAGTGACTTAAAATGTATAACATTTGATCAAAGAAGACAGTTAGGTTGAAATTGCCTTTATAAAGGTAAAAAAAATGCAATGAGAATCAATTTAAGATTATTGGTTCAGAATAAATGACGTTTACAACACAAATGTAACACTTTATTGAAAGTATTTAGTTATTGCACCACCACAATACTGAAAAGAGTATGATTTTATTATAATATTAGGCCAATGTACGTGATCTGCGTAAGGAAAGTGGGTCGCTCGCTGAGGAGAATGGGTCGCCCGCTGCGTGAGGAAAGTGAGTCGCTCGGTGCGTGAGGAGAGTGGGTCGCTCGCTGAGGAAAGTGATACGCTCGCTGGGTGAGGAAAGTGAGTCGCTCGGTGTGTGAGGAAAGTGATTCGCTCGCTGAGGAAAGTGAGTCGCTCGCTGTGTGAGGAAAGTGAGTCGCTCGCTGTGTGAGGAAAGTGAGTCGCTCGCTGAGGAAAGTGATTCGCTCGCTGGGTGAGGAAAGTGAGTCGCTCGCTGAGGAAAGTGATTCGCTCGCTGGGTGAGGAAAGTGAGTCGCTCGGTGTGTAGAGGAAAGTGATTCGCTCGCTGGTGAGGAAAGTGAGTCTCTCGGTGTGTGAGGAAAGTGATTCGCTCGGTGTGTGAGGAAAGTGAGTCGCTCGGTGTGTGAGGAAAGTGAGTCGCTCGCTGCGTGAGGACTGAGGAGAGCACGTAAACAGATCCACCGCTGGCCTATCAGTGGTAAAGTCAGTAGCTAGTTAGCTATAGTGCAGTGAGTTCCTACGACAAATCATTATTCCTATTTTGAACCTTCCGGCCCGCCATACACTCTACCCTATATTTATTTTCATATAAAAGCAACAGAACTTAAATTACATCCAGTTTATTAGCAACACTGTGCACGAGCGTGAATCCCGTGAATCCCGCGATATCCGCCTTTGATCTCACAGTGTTGGGAGTAACGCGTTACAAAAGTAATGCATTACAGTAACATATTACTTTTTGCTGTAACGCAGTAGTGTAAGGCATTACTAATCAATTTTCAGTAATATTTTACTCGGTACATGTTCAGTAAGGCTTGCGTTACAAGTTACAACAGACTTTTAGTTTTAATTGTAAAAAAAAAAAAAAAAAAAGAAAAAGCCTACACAGCAAGACCGCGAGACAAGCAGGCAAAATTACCTGTTCGTGGTCAGTCAATAGCCGCGTGTGGTGTCCAAGTCTGTTAATAAAAACTATATGGCAGCGTCTGATATATATGTATAGCGATTTATTTTTTACAGGAGTGCCGTGAGGTATGATTTCGGCCTCTGTGCTCGCTGGCCAGTGGAGAAGCGGCTAATGGTGAAGATGGCATGAAGAAGACTGTGCATTCGCGAGATGGACGTATGCGCATTATAGGCTATTCGTTCTGTGTTTTCTTTCTAAACAGTTAGGCTATGTTTGTGTGGTATTTTTCATGTTTTCATCACGCAATCATGTTTTTCATGCGGTGGTGACGCGTTCATTTAAGGGCAGCGGCTGCCGATAAAGCACCTAAGAGCTGTCACAAAGAACCGGCAAAAGCATTTTGATTATGATTATGAATATGTCAAATATAGCAAGGAGACATTTTACTTGTTTATTAATAAAGGCAGGATGAAGTTGACGATGCTGACTCGCGATCTTCGAAGTAGGAGTGCGCCAGAGAGAAATGCACATTTCTTTTCATAAGCAGAGAGCAGTCTGTTTTCTTTCGTTTTGAATTGTTCTGTTTTACAAGTAGACATTTCAATATACATATATTTTTCAGGTCCGTGAATAGGCTACCTTATACGCTGAGTTTCGGTTCATTTATGAGTGAATTGTCCTCCATGTCGTGATTAGGCCTATTTATAATCGTCTGCTATATTTAACCTAGGGCTACTTCTTATTTATAAAATCCAGGCAATTGATTGATGAAACATAGATTAAAATTAAGATACAATTAATACAAAACGAAATTCACTTTAAAGAAAGGCTTTGTGTCTTCTGTGTAAGGTCTTTGTGAAAGTTTTTAAGCAGTCTTTTAGTGCCGCTTCCCCCACTAACACAGAACGTTTAGGGAACGTTAGGGAACGTTAGTTTATGGTTCTCTAAAGGTTAGTTCGAACCAAACCAAAAACTAACGTTTAGGTTTAAACGTTTAGGTTTAAACGTTTTAAACGTTTTTTTTTAACGTTTAAAACTAACCTAAAAAAAAGCATTGTGTATGCGTTTGCTTCCGCCCTTTATACCCACACTGGTAGGCGGGTCGCGGAATGCAAATCTTGCATGCCAATATTCATTGGCTCGTTTTAGTTTCACTCGAAGTCGATTGGTCTCCCTAGCGTGATCCCAATTCGTCAGGGAACTCCCCCGACGACACTTCGGAGTTCCCAGGACGAAAGGGAACAATGCATTCTCATCCTAGTGCGTCATATAGGTGACGGTGTAGCCATATGACATTTCGTCGAAATCCTACGCACATGGCACCCTTTAGCGTCAATATAACACACACTGTTATGGGTAGGTTTAGGTCTGGGGTAGGGTTAGGGTGTCGTATTAAGACGAAATCCCACAAGCGTCAACTGTATGACGCCTTGGGATTACAACCGCTGCGTCTCATATTGGCGCTAAAGGGTGCCATGTGCGTAGGATTTCGATGAAATGTCAGAAGCGTCAACTGTATGACGCCTTGGGATGAGAACGGGCTGTCTAGAACTAGTGGACCAATGGTGACGCTTAAGCCCACCCTAATTTACATGAAACACGAACTGCAACATTTGGAAGAGCAAGCGCAGAACATGGAAAGAAGAGTGAAGAGAAAAAACAGCACAAGCGTACAAAAAAATGAATTATGAGTATAAAATGAAAGAGCGCAAAGTACAGAGCAATACAACCAAGGAAAACATAATTTTAAAGAAACCATGAACATAATTTTAAGTTTTGTGAAAAATATTTTTTAATGTGTTTAAAGTTTTTTTTCATGCTTGTTATTTTTTGATTCACGCTTATTATATTTTGATCCGTGGCTGCAATACATTTGGCGGGATATTGATCCCATAGGGGGTTGGTAGTGCATGCATATTACAAGCCATAAAGTGCGTATCATATGCAGGCGAAAACTGTGTATCACATACACGCTAAAACTATTTTTGGCGTATAAATGGCGCGAGAAACAACATTCGTTCTATTACTTTCATGAGATCGGGCTCACTAAACTGATGTTTTTCATTGTGTTCTCTGTGCTTTATTGTAATAAATCTTGTGGTTTTGTGGTTGTAGCCTGTTCTGCACGCACACATCCCTTCAACCCCTCAAAATTAATGCATGATTCATTATGTAACGATTAATTGACATGGGGCCATTGAATTATTAGAAAATAATGAAACCCAAGTTTCACGAAGCAGAGTCCTGTTACACGATGAGTGAACATTAGTTTCTAATGCAGTTTATCTGCTTCAAAAACAGTGCCATTATTACCTAACTAGTGAGAATTAACCAGCCCTGTGATATAAAGAAAAACGAATTTGTCATTTTCAATCACCCACAAGTCATTTCAAATTCAAACTACTTTAAATCACCATATATATTGTCCTCATGGCTACACTATGTTCAAATGATGGTAGAATTTTTATTTCCTAACAAAACCTTTAATCTAAACATCTATTGATTTATTTAATCCTGATAAATTCTGCCATTCTGCCAAGCTTTCAGTAAATCATCTCTAATTTAATCTCTAGTACTTTTTTATTAGTCCTAGTTGTTTAAGTTTCACTCTTAATGCAAATTTATGTCATTTTTTTGCAGAATCAAAACCATGAATGCTGTAAATGCAGTTCAATTGTTCATTCTGGTTTGGACTTTTACTGCTGTCTGTCAAGCTGATGGTAAGAGAATAAACTTTCCCCTAGAAACTTAATCTAAGAGCATGAAGAAAAAAGGTCAAAACTTATTAAAGGGTACCTATCATGGAATTTTGAAAATTACCTTTCATGTAGTGTGTAACATAGATCTAAGTGAACAAAAACATCCTGCAAAGTTTTAAACATGAAAGTTCACCGTATACAAAGTTATTGTCTCTCAAAAGTAAGAGTCGACTCTGAGTCGCTGATATGAATCGATAGACAAACGATGCTTTCTCTCTAGCTTTCGTACGTCACTTGTACAAGTTATTTGAATTCGACACGCCCACTCACTGCGCGCGCCGAGCAGACAGAGAAACCTGACAACAACATGTCGACGAGACTCTTTCTGAAGTGCGAATCAAAAGCAAACTTTTTTTTTCACTACCCAGGGACAAGCATGTGAAGACTCAGTGGCTAGAGTTTATATTTACAACTAGAGCCACCTTGACAGTGGCGGCGTTTCACAAAAACCTAGAGTATGGCATTCCCTCTGGCATAACGTTAAATTACCGACATTACCGAACGATATACCTCACATTAACAAAATGCACAAAGCACTGTTAAGTTAACTTGTAAGTTGACGCGTTGTGTCAGGAGGGAAAGAAAATAGGGATAGCTCACAGCTTATTAGGCCAGACAGAATCGCGGAGGCGATTGGCATCACAACAACTTGAGTTTTATTCACCAATCAAATTCGGGGCAACTATCTGTACCATGCTCCGTCCACATCGTTATCAAACAAACAAAACCAGATGCAGTCAAATGAACGTGAGTGCACTGAATATCTACAGTGGCGTAGGGCGAGGGCGTCGTGAGGTGCTTGAAAGCAGCTATTGACGCGTTCGACCCGAGTTCGAATCCACCTTTTGCCGAACTCTCTCTTCTCCCTTTTCCCAACACCGAAAACGTGATATGGCTTTGTGCCTTTATAAAACAGCACAATACTGTAATTAAGTAGCCTATATAGCCATTCTGTTTGTGCTGCGTGATTTAAAGAAAAGTGCACACTTTGCTCACGCAATCAGCATGGTGATCTTTAAGACTCGTTTATATGAAATGAATATTTTATAAATAAACAAGCCCAGATTTTACAGTGGGAAACCGTGTTTAATTACTCCAGCATCATTTAATGTAAACTGCATTTATGACAAACAAAGAACTACACAGATAGAAAGATACTATAGGCCTACACGGTCTATCAATAAATGCATGCACGTTTTCATCTGCTTTTGTTCTGACGCTGACGCTGCGGAGAAGCCGGTTGAGATGAGCTTTTTTTAAAATGACTTTTAAAGGTGACGACTGACTGAGCGATCACGAAACGCACATTTTTGGGGGGGGGCTGGGGTGAAAATTTAGGGGGTTTAAAAAGCCCTTCTAAAATCTTTAACGAGCATCATCATCATCATCTGATGTTTTATCTGAACTCTGACTGCTAGGGTATGGCAATGGCCATACTCTGCCATACGCAAACGCCGCCCCTGCACCTTGAGCTGTGTTCGCGTTATTTTAATGACGATCGCTTCACAAACACAAATGCTTTCAAGTGTGGATTCGCGAGTCGGCTGATATAGGAACGTTCAATACCAAGTTTATTTAGATCAGCTTCCTCCTCCGAATCACAACCTGTAAGTACTATTAATAATTGTTGCTTTTATGTGTGTGTGTGTGTGTGTGTGTGTGCGTGCGTGCGTGCGTGTGAGAGTTACGCTCAGCAGCTTCTAGGTCTCCAATGTCATTTTTTTTGTTTTTTGAAATATGTGAAATTATGTGAAGCGTATTGTAGTACTGCAGTGCTTTATCAATATGTTTAAGCTTTGGGCTAACGCAAAATATAACTGACTGGGTCATCTGACCAATTACCGCCGATTAGCGTCACGCAAAGGAGGGGTTTGGACAAATGAGTCGTCAAACGAATCATTAGGGAGTCGGTGAGCAAATCAGGTAAAAATAAATGCATATTATAAGACAACAAAAGTGTTTTTTGTCGTTGCATGCATGTAAAACTGTTGTTGGGGACTCCCAGAACATTATTAGGAACATTTTAAATGCCATAATAGGTACCCTTTAAAAAACAAGTGGCTCTGTTTGCAAGTGTATCCAGGTCAGTCCAAGTGTTTATGGCTCTGAGTATTACATCCTTCCAGAGATTTAAATTCAGATTTAGTATTTGAAGTGAATCATTTTGAACAATAGAGGAAAATCAATTACAGCCAAGATTACAGGATCTTGTTTTTCTCAACCGACTCTATCTGATGCACATTAAAATAAACAGTCAGGATGGTTTGTGCTGAGACTGTGGTGAATATATTTATTGCTATTGAATATATAAGATATAATTCATAATAAAATATGTGACCATCCAATTACCAGAGATTAAATCCTGTTCAAACTATAATGCACAAAAACACATAATGCAGTGGTTTTATTTAAGAATTCTCTAATGAAAGAGTCAATGTTTATTATATGATTCACATGGACAAAGACACATGATGTCCCGATGTGTTAAAAACACAAAAAAATATATACTAAAGATATACATATATAACTATTTTTTTTATAATTGTTCAGTTGCTGTATTATATGATGTACATTGTTATTTTTCAGATGAGATCAGTGTAAACTGTGCTGATGTGACTGGATCTGTGGGTGAAGAAGTAACTTTCACCTGCAGAGTTTCTCTGAAGAAGTCTGACTGCTGCATTACATTGTACAAGTTTCAATACCCTGAGAAATATAATGACTCTGTAATCTGTAGAGAAGATTTTCCTCAGGACTGTGAACGGAGAAACAGCTTCACATGCAGCTTCAGTCCAACTACAGTAATGACGGGACAATTCAGATTCTTTATCCAAGCAAGCGGTGGAAATAAACTATCTACATTCACTGTGGATATAACAGGTACCGTATGTAATACTGTTGTTTATAATTCAATAAATGTTTGCAACTCTACCTTCATTTTCAATCTACTAACAGTGGTTTAAAATCTGTTCACAGAGACCAGCACACTTAAACCTGTCACTAAAGCTCCTGGTAAGAACGGTATACATTCTATTATTGATTTTTGAGCTCTAGGTTACGTAAGGAACACAGAAAACTGCTCAGTAGTCCCTTTTCAGCATATTTATCACTTTAAAATTTTTCCAATTTGTGAAATCTTTCAATCCATGTGATTTTAGAGATGTTTAGATTTGATCTGTGAGTCTGTTAAGATTCTCATGTTTGCAACTCTACATTTATTGTCAATCTACTAACAGTGGTTTAAAATCTGTTCACAGAGACCAGTACACCTTATACTTTCACTGAGGATCCTGGAATGAACGGTATACATTCTATTATTGATTTTTGAGCTCTAGGTTACTTAAGGAACACAGAAAACTGTAGTCTCTTTTCAGCATATTCATCATTTTAAAAGTCATAGTTTCTAATTTGTGAAATCTCTCTAGATATTTCAATCCATGTGATTTTAGAGATGTTTAGATTTGATCTGTGAGTCTGTCAAGAAATCAGTTTGATCAGATTCTCATGTTTGCAACTCTACATTTATTGTCAATCTATAGTAACAGTGGTTTAAAATCTGTTAACAGACACCAGTACACATGAACCTTTCATTGGGGATCCTGGAATGAACGGTATACATTCTATTATTGATTTTTGAGCTCCATGTTACTTAAGGAACAAAGAAAACTGCTCTGTAGTCTCTTTTCAGCATATTTATCATTTTTAAAGTCATAGTTTCCAATTTGTGAAATCTTTCAATCCATGTGATTTTAGAGATGTTTAGATTTGGTCTGTCAAGAAATCAGTTTGATCAGATTCTCATCAGCAGAAATGTTTTGTGAAGTCTGATGTTTGATAGGCTGAAGTTGACTTTGTGATTTAAACAATTATTTAAACTGTCACTGTCATCGCTGTAGTTGTGGGCTGTTTCATCATCATCCTCATCATCATCATCATGACAATCATTTACAAAATGAAACTACACCACAGAAAACCTTGTGTATTGCAAAAAGAAGATGCTTCTGGGCACAGACATGATGATGACAACAGCAACCGTCCAGAAAATGAGATCTGACACAGCAGAAAGTGTTGAGTTTGGTTTGACTTTAAATGGAAAGATCATGAAAAACAAAAGCTGTACATACAGTACTATCTGTTATACCTCAAACTACTGACCTATATAACTCTATATAATCTTTCTATATAATAGAGTAGGTTTTAAGACTCTTGTTTCTGTTTTATATTGGTTTCCGGGAAACAGTTATATGATCTCTATGGTTTGTGTGTGTGTAACATTGTTACATAGTGCTTATATTGCCTATAAATATAGCATTAATTAGATGAATTAGTGGCCCAAGATATAAAAAAAATTAAAGCTGCAAGCAGCGTTGGGCGGGCCCTCGCACATGTAGCGCGTCGGGGAGTGATGCGGCCGCATATTCTGTTACATATTCTGGAGCTCTGCCGGTGCGGCTGTGAATTTGCTACGCTTTTCAGACACTGCATGAAGATGTTATACGTCACTTCCTGTTGCCAGCAGGTGGCGCTATGACTGTGGGTGAATGTGGGCATGTACATGAGTTCAGGGCGGGACTCTTATCCTACATGTAAAGTTTGGTGCAGCTGTGAGCATGTACACTGAAGTTACAACCACTTCCTGTGTCATGGCGATGAGTTGATCTTTGATGCCATGCCACGGACACACCGATTGACGAAAACTCACAGATAGCACAACTTTTCATCGTCGATGCCTTTAGAAGGCACAGCATAAATTTCAAGTCGATCGGACTAAATCCCTAGGAGGAGTTCGTTAAAGTACGGAGTGTGTAAATCAGCCAAAAATTGATGAAAATTTCAAAATGGCCGACTTCCTGTTGGGTTTAGGGCATCGCTCCAAGAGGCTTTTTTGTGCGTCTGGACATGGTTGATGTGCCACAGAAATTTCGTACATCTAGGTCAAACGTGCGGCGGGGGCTGCTTCGTTAAAGGTCACTTCCTGTTGCCAGCAGGTGGCGCTATGACTGGGGGTGAATGTCGGCATGTACATGTGTTCAGGGCGGGACTCTTGTCAAGCGTGCACAATTTGGTTTAGATCTGAGCATGTACAGCAAAGTTACTCCAACTTCCTGTTTCATGGCGAATCATCGATGCCACGGACACGCCCATTGACGAAAACGCGCAGATAGCACAACTTTTCATCGTCAATGCCTTTAGAAGGCACAGCAGAAATTTGAAGTCGATCGGACTAAATCCCTAGGAGGAGTTCGTTAAAGTACGGAGTGTGTAAATCGTCCCAAAATGGCGGACTTCCTGTCGAGTTTAGGGTATGGGTTCTTGAGGCTTTTTTGTGCGTCTTGATGTGATACACGTCACCACCAAATTTCATGCATGTAGGTCGAACATGGACGAGGGGCTAATTTTTTTCAAGTTTCTAGGTGGCGCTAGCGAGCCATTTTGCCACGCCTATCCGCGAAACCCACAAAATACAAAATTTTTCACCAGTCCTGACATGTGTGCAAAATTTGGTGACTTTTCGAGCATGTTGCGGCCTCGAAAATGGGGCTTACTTTGCAGAAAAAAAAAATAATAATCCTAACAGTTTCAAGAGGGACCTCGCACGGGTGCTCGGGCCCTAAAAAAAAAAAAAATAATCCTAACAGTTTCAAGAGGGACCTCGCACGGGTGCTCGGGCCCTAATAATCCTAACAGTTTCAAGAGGGACCTCGCACCTTAGTGCTCGGGCCCTAACTATGTTCGATCATCCCTGTCAAGTCCGAATAAGCTTGAGTAAGCCTACAGTAGTGCACATCCCTATTAAATGTGCACACACACACACACACACACACACACACACACACACACACACACACACACACACACACACACACACACACACACACACACACACACACACACACACGCACACACACACACACGTCTGGTGCACTATCTTTATGAGGACTCGTCATAGACATAATGGTTTTTATACTGTACTAACTGTATATTCTGTCCCCTTACACTAACCCTACCCCTAAACCTACCCATCACAGAAACCTTTCTGCATTTTTACATTTTTAAAAAAACTCATTCTGTATGATTTATAAGCTTTTGTGCCCATGGGGACCTCAATTTAGGTCCCCACAGTGACTCGAGTCCCCATGAGTCTGTGTGCATTCGGGTTTAAGTCCCCACCAGGATAGAAAAACATGTCCACATACACACACACACACACACACACACACACACACACACACACACACACACACACACACACACCGTACTGAGGTATGATTTGTGATGTTTTATTAAAGAAAATGTATAAATCTGGAAGAAATGGAAGAACCGCAGTAGAACCATTAAAAAGAGTTGTTTGTACCAGAAAAGGTACTTTATGGCACTGAGAAAATGGTTCTTTAAAGAACTTTTCCCAAAACGGTTCTTCAGGGAAACAAAAATGGTTCTTCTGTGTCATCGACGTGAAAAACCCTTTTTGGTTCTTTCTGGCACCTTTATTTTTAACGAAGTCAAGCCTAAACATTAATAATGAATGTCAATTTTATATTTCTTAAATTATATCAAAGTGTTTTTTTTTTTTTTTCAAAAATTTGTATACCTGCAATTTTCTAATGCTGGAAACATGTTGGTCTGTACAGGATTCTTTTCCTAAGCAAAATGGAATAAATAAATACGCCTGTGATACTATCAAAAGATGAATATCTGAAAACTTTTTTTCTCATCAGTATACCAGTACAACTAAAGTGGTGAAAGATAGCCACACAGAGATTATCTGAACTTATGCCAATATATATTCGTAGATTTTAGAAGAGATTTGCAGAATGATTTCAGTTTAGCCAAAGCCTAATGATTTTACGATGTTTAGATCAACCTTGAGATTAGTTTTCTGAAATATGAGCAATTACTTAAATTTATGAATTTGTGAAATAAAAATTTATGAAAATGTATGAAATAACTTTGATTCCACAACAAACGAGAAAGGATCAGATGAAAGACAACATGCAGTCTAAGAGCAGATTGAAAAACTGACTGATTTAAAAACTAATAAACAAATAATGAGATCTTATTTTCATTTAATTGTAAATGTTTTTGTAAGTTTTTCAGTATCTGTTTAATATATACTGCAAGGTGGCTGATAGCTGATATAACGCATGCAATTTAAGAATGACAACTTGCTTGATGACAAGCAAATTCACAAAATTGCTAAATTCAAAACCTGTTTAACTCAATATTTACTGATATAAAGGGCCTAATATTTAAATGACAAAATATAAACATATATAATATAATGTATAATATATAAATACAGCGTTGTGTAATATTTAAGCTTTTCTTTCACTTCTCTGAATCTCCACAGAGTCACTTTCTCCGGATATGTTTCATCATTTCATAAATGTATAGCAACAACAATAACACCACAGTGATATTAAACACTTAAGGGTTTAGCTTTTTAAAAGGAGTTTCTGGTCATTTTCAGGTGACGCAGGTAACTCTCGATTATGATCTCTCAGATCCTGCTTGTATTGAGAATCAAACCATCAATCTTCAGGCGACCAGTCTGACTCTGACTTTCCCTTTCCCTTGAAAGTTTCCCTAAAGCAACATGGGAAGCACCTCGCCTGAGGAACAATGGTGGTGGCTTGTATTGTAATGATGGAAAAATGTATACAAACTGTATTCATACTTTGATGCATGATTTAACGACTCGGTGTGCATGTGTATGATGCAATCCATAAACCACCAGTTTACCTTGATTTTAGATTAACAGGTCCTGTCATGTCACTGCTGTAAAATCATGTATCAAACAATCAGACTATTGTAAGTCACTTTGGATAAAAGTGTCTGCTAATTCATGATTTAATGTAATTTTATCTCATTTGTTGCACAGGCTAATCTTTGATGAATGCATTTTTCAGTGGCTGATGCAGATACTGATATGTAAAGATTATGAACTGCAACTGTTCAAGTCTTTTGTTTTGACTTTATTTTAAACCAGTTAGGTGTCCATCAGTGTGCCTCAGACTATATCATCTCACACGGACTCAGTGGCGGATCTAGAGATGTTTTCCTGGGGTGGCAAGGGGGTGGCATGAGTTTTCGGAGGGGGGCCATAAGTGCGAATCACCTCACCATAATTGGGGGGGGGGGGGTGCTGCTCCTTCACTTTTTCTAGCAGTGTTTCTCACAAGAATTTTGTCCCATCTAGGGGGGTTCGGGGGCATGCTCCCCCGTAAGATTTTTTTTTTGCTTTTTAATGTTAAATTCATCAATCTGGTGCAGTTTGAGAGTTCAAAATTAAGAGCTCCAACCCATACTCAGTGTGCACATGCACTGAAAAATAAAAGAAACTTTCATAATTAGGTTAGAAGTTAGTACTAATTTCTATATTGGAAAGAGATAAACACATTATCTTTTATTTTGATGGAAACTGCATTGAGCGTTTATTTAGTCTCATAGGCTACTCTACAATTCTAGTAAAATGCATAATCGTCCAATATGCAGATGTGGAAATAATGCGTAACTGGGTAATGGGTTCCTTATAGCCTGTGCTCTGAAAGTAGCCTAGTTCTGCTATGGGCCGTTCAAAAAATAAAAAGTTTAAAGGTATGAGATGTATTGGCCCAAAAAGCACGTCGGCCCACCGGGAAAATGCCCGGTATGCCCGATGGTCAGTCCAGCACTGCTCATTGTTATTATATATCCAAAGTTAATCATAGTTATGCATAGTAACAGCTCAATGAGACAAAGTATTGCGGATGTAAATAACGTAACTTAACACTGTGGTTGTTGCAGGGTTAACTGTCTGCTATTCGACTTGGTGTCAAACAAACTTGCATCTAAAAAACTCACTGATAACTCAGTCACAGCCTCTCTTCTCCGACTCCGAGAAACTGCGTACTGAAGACAGATGCACTGCCTGACTGGTGAAATTTCGCGGGGGTCGCGTCGCGTGCTGGTGATGGGTGAAACCATTGTGAGGGGGAGGGGATTCTAAATCGGCGATTTCTGTTTGAGAGGAGTTTGGTGCGGGTCTCCTTGGCCTTAACGTGTAGGCTATGAACATAAAATATACTTAAAAAATATTATCTGATTCATAAATGGGGTGGCAACAGGGGTGGCAAGACTGTATCCCAGGGGTGGCAGCTGCCACCCCGTAGATCCGCCCCTGCACGGACTACTATTAGCTCAACCTACTTTCATACTTGAACAGACTGCCTGTCCCGATGCCAGGAATTTGAGCCCAGGGTGAATGGAAAAAGTGTGGGCGAGACACATTACTGCTTTTACAAAACAAGGATTCCAAAGTGATTGTTATTTACAGTGAAAGTTTCCCTAAAGCATCATGGGAAGCACCTCGCTCGAGGCACAACTGTTGTGGGATATGTATTGTTTGTAATGATGGAAAATATAAATTAGGCAATCTGCATTATAAACTGTTTAACTTTGATGTGGGAGAGATTTTGCAGTGACAGGTTCTCTCATGGATGAATAAGGAATCCTCCAATTAATTGTATTATTTTAAATATCACTTTGTTGTTCAAAAGCACCTTTAATAAACAATGTGCCTTACAAAGAAAAGAAAAAAAGTGTTCAGATAAACAAATTAAGCAACAACACCTCATAGATCGAAGGAGGTCATGAATAGTTTTAGAACCATTAAGTACCGTATATTCATCTACTTATATTTATTAATCTATTAAAAAATTATTGACATATTAAACAGTGTAACACATCAACGACTTTAATAGAGTTCCACAGAATGGTAAACAAACTAAAATAAGATTATATTTTTTTTTCTTCTTTTTTGTGTAAAGTAATCAATTTGAACCATTTGCAAATATCTTTTTAATTTAAAATAAAATAAGTTGAGTAGCTTATCATGGATACTGTTGGTCGTTTTCCATTTCTAGCGTAATATTTCATTTATTTTAATTTAATATCAAATAGCCTATTAAATGTTTTGCAACGTCCTCATTATCCTTCGTCTTTAAAACTGAAAAATATCTGTGAACATTTAACAGTCCCTCCAGGATTTCGCGGGCTTTTTTTGTGATTGTTGCGGCCTAAAATGCCTGATGTTGCGGCCGCTTTTCCAAAAAGTTGCGATGAAAGTTGCGATGTTCTTCTGCATTTGTTTTTAGGTTAAAACTGCAAATGTAGATAGATTTTTACTTAAAGTGCTTATATTATGCTTTTTGGCCTTTTCCCTTCCTTTATTGTATTATATACCTTTTTTTGTGCAGGTTTACTAAGTGAAAAAGCCCAAATTCCACCCCGAAGGGACTTATTATGTCCCACAGAAAACACTGTTCACCGTCTGGTCTATTGTAGTCCAGAATTTACTTCAGAGACAAACGTGCTCACTTTGTAACACACGTTAATGAGAACAAACCCACTAACTAACCTTTAGTAACCTTATAAAGGCAAAACAAACGATTTAAAGACAGCAAAATCTAACAAACTAAACTTTTTTTAAACAAGATCTGCACCTGCAAAAATGTAAATGTGCAGAACCTCACAAACATTAAGCAGCATTTATGTTGAAAGATGCCAATACTAATAAAGTGGAAAATACAGTTTTCTTAGGAATAGCCACAAAAGTTAAATGGTGGAAAAATCTCAAGTTTAATACTATAATATAATATAATATAGCCGAATATCCAATAAAGCCGTTCTCGTTTCCTTATTTATTTTTTGTCAGGCAATATAACGAGTAGCTATTTTTTTATGTGTAAAAAAATTATCTGAATTGAGAGAGTTCGGGAACTGGGTGAACTAATGCACTGTGATAGTGAGTATTACAAGTGATAAACACAAGAAAAGAAAGTAAAATAAAATGGAAAATTCTTTAAATATAAAACAAAGGAGAAGCAGATAAGTGATAAGTCCGTCACCGTGGAAACAACACTGCTCATTCACGTCTGTCAGCGGCCGCTGCTCCGATCAGCCGTTCACTGAACAGGGACGCAGAGAGATGTGACGGCAGGGAGAAAGCAAACCTCGCGCTCGCAGGATTGTGCTGGCAACATTTGGTTACTGAGGTTTGTCCAAAAAGTCGCTAGATTTGTCTCTAGTCGCTTTTTTTGTCACTAAAGGCACTAAGTTGGCAACACTGGCTGTTATTTTTGTAGGTAGCCTAAATGTGAGACGTTGGCAGCCCACATCTGCTGCGCGTCTTCTGAACAAAACAAGCGAGTTTGCTGACGTATGACGACGCTTTGCGGGGGACCGCGGCGCGATGATTGGTCAAAGTTGCAGAAAAGTTGCGGTGATTGGTCAAAATTGCAAGGCGCACTGAATTCACGTGGATTTGTTGAAGTTGCGTTAATAGGCTTGTTTGAGATGAGCAAAATCTGCGCAGAACCGATCACCGGTGATCAGCGCGTAATGCATGCCGGTTAAGGCCAATTTATACTTCTGCGTCGGGTGCGCGCGGTAGGTACGGCGTAGCATACGCACAGACGCGTGCCCTTCGCAGTACCCTTCGCCGTAACCTGACGCGCACCTCCTCAAAAATGTAACTACGCGTCGCGGCGACGCGGACCGCAAGATCTGTGATTGGTCGGCTTGGTAGCATCGCGTTTCCTCCTACGCATTTCCGGCGTGTTTTTCTGCACCGCCCGCCATTTTTAAATTCTAAGTACAGCGAAACTGTTAAAAAAACTAAAAACTTACTGCTTTTCCACGTCGATAAGCTCCAACTCCAATGTGATCCGCTCTCTTTCAATCGCCATTGCTTGTAGTAGCCTAAACTCAAAACAGTCGCGAGGAATCTTCTTCTTCTCTAGGAACCGCGCGGAATCTAAACACAGTGGAACATTAAAACCCTCTGCTGCCAACTAGTGTTTCGGCGCTGTACTGCAGAGCAACGCAGACCTAAACGCAGAAGTATAAATGCTCACGATGGCATCGCCTACGTGCGTAGCCTACGCCCTACACTACGGCGTACACTCGACGCAGAAGTATAAATTGGCCTTTAGAAATATGGCGTTCCGAACGGCTCTTTATTATAACTTTGCAACATACACTCGTCTCAGTGAACGTCTCACTCAACGTCTTAATTTTTTTTTTATTCTCCTATTCATTTCTATTAAATTTAAGACGCAGACGTGACGCAGACGTCACGCAGACGTCACGCAAAACACGCGTGGCAGTGAAGTGTCGAGTCCAGACGTCACGCGTCATTCACGTGTGGCAGTGAAGTTATTTATTGTTTTTTTCTCTAACACGCATTTAACACGTGATTCACAGTACAACACGGCTCAGTGCAGTGTGTCAGCGGCATTCTGATCGGCTCTTTAATATGACTTTGCAGCATGCACTCGTCTCAGTGAACGTGACGTCTGCGTCTGTGATTTTATAGGATATGTGTGTGTGTTCTTGTTTAACACACATTTTGAGGGCCAAATGCCCCCACAAAGATAGAATTATGAAGAAACAAAATTGATATAGGCCATTGCATTTTTATATTGTTGGGGTTGTTATTGTGTTTTAATTTTTTATAAATGTAAAAGGCCTAGGCTACAGCACTTTGGTAAACTAGAAAACTGTTTCTGTATATCCTTTAAATTGAAGAAAATAATTGAAAAAATATATTTTTATATATAGGCCTAGGCTATATAAAACTATGATTACTAATTATTATTAAAACATCATGTCTAATATCCGAAAAATAATACAATTACAATCTGTCATTGTAAAAACATTATGCCAAATGATGCAAATCTGAATTAATTGGGGAAACTAAATAAAATTAGCAGGTATGAGAAAAAAGTAGGCTAAGTTATAGTCTGAGACATGCAAGTTTGACTATAATAGCCTGGGCCGGGTTTCCCGATAACGATGTATATTCGCTCTTAAGAGCACTCTCTACGTGCAAGGTTACGAACGCTCTCTGCAATTCCACGAGCGTTTCCCAAAAATGCACTTAACATGAACGCGCGAGAACGGAGACGTTATACGTGCTATTTTAAGAGTCGCTGTCCATTCGCGAAGTGCTGAAATACAAATGAAAACTATTTTGTAAATTAATTCAGTTTTACCATGATATAATCAGCTTTGCAACTTTGCATTTACACTTGCGACAGGCGATTAACTAAATAACGTCACTAGCAGCTTGTAATTTATTGTAAAAAATCCCCATGTTTTCGGTGCTGATGTTGTGGTGACGCGTTCATGTAATGTAAGGATGGCGCTGACAATAAAGCACCTAAATGTTGTCACAAAGAACCGGCAAAAGTAATGATTTTGAATATGTTGAATAGGCCTATAGCAAGGACACAATTTAATTGTTTTTTTGTGTCATTGTCGCCTGCAAAGATGAAGTTGACGATGCTGATCGTGGTCTTCGCAGTGAACGCGCCAGAGAGAAATGCACATTTCATACGGATTACATAAACAGAAAGCAGTCTGTTTTCTTTCGTTTTGAAATGTTCTTGGTTGATGAAACATTGATTAAAATTAAGATACAATTAAAACAAAACGAAATTCACTTTAAAGAAAGGCTTTGTGCTTTCTGATCGAGGTCTCTGAAAGTTTTAAAGCAGTCTTTTAGTGCCGCTTTCAGAGCGATCACGTCCGTAACGGATTCCCCAATTTTAAATAATTTATCCTTAACTCGTTTTGTGGTGTAGTAGGTAGGTCTACGTATATTGTATAATGTTAACTTCAAATAATAGTAATTTAAGGGAGAGGCTTATTCCAACGTAAAACGCTGTATACATATAGTTTTAATCAAATAAGGTTGGATTATTTATATGTTGAGCTGCCTGTTCATGAAGCTGAAAGTGCACGTAATAAAATAATATACAATTGATGCAAAACAACAGGATTCCTTGCCTTTTCTGCTCTATTATGTTTTATGTGGGTACTGGGTAGGGCCCCATATTAGTTATTGAAACGGGCTACCAGATGCTTAAGGTCGCCACTGTTCAACGGCTTAGTGAAGGTGTAGAATCAGCGAGATAGTAGCATGTTATTTAGTGCAGGTAAATATAGTGTAAAGGCAGAATTAAAAGATTTGAGAACAGTTCAATTCACAGATGGGGAAAAAATAAAATAGCTTTATCTATAAATAATCTTATGCTTTTATGCACCAGCAAAGACATAGTCTAAATAATAATAATAATAATAGCCTAATAATAATAAACTGTGATCGCCTTTCTCTTTTGAGGTGTAACTGTTTTATATACTTCTGTTAACAGTCTTAATTATATTATACCAAGTTATATAATTTGTGTAAATTCATATTTACTATTTGGAATAAAAAGCTAGGCCTAGGCCTATATAAGCAAGGTAAAAATCACTTAATTGCTAATAAAATACAACTGAAGATCAGTGGGGGAAAATAACAAAGAATGAATAAATGTGTGAAATGTGCTGGAAACCCCTCTGCAGCAGACGCAGACGAGACGTTCGGCACACGAGCGAGTGATGTGGCAGACGCAGACGAGACGTTCGGCAGACGCAGACGTCATGTTTTGCAGACGCAGACGTCACGTTCATTGAGACGAGTGCATGTTGCAAAGTCATATTAAAGAATCGATCGGAACGCCATATAGAAATGTGTCCGAGAGCGGTCCGCCTTGCTCTGATGTCATGCTGACGTGTGTCAAAAAGCTCTTGCGAGCGCAAGGCGCACGTGCCGGATTCTGCAGTCGCGCGCAGTTGCTCTCCACCGACTGCGCTCAGTGTTGCCAGATTGGGACGGTGATTTCCAGCCCAAAAGCTCACCAAAAACCGCCCACTCCGAGAAAAAACCGCCCAAAATTTTACTGCCAAAATAATGTGATATAATTGTATTGCCATGTAATTCAAGGTTGATAAGCACCATTTTTATCTCCTTAAAACAAAATAACGATGATAAAATACAATAAAAAATAAATAAATTTCCCAGGAAAACGGATCAAAACAGGGCAATAATTAAGAAGAATTAGCAAATATGACTAAAATGTCCAGGTGGACACTGTCAAAACGGCAATCAAGAAATGTACCGATGACTTTAACCCTCAGAAGTAGCTGTTACACATTGTAGAACATAATGCAGAATTTAGCAGTCAAAACTGATTCATTGTTGATCAAACCTTTTTCAGCAGCTGTCAGGGACAGGAGAGTTCATGCATGCAGTCTGGACGGTGTAAACGTTGCAGATGTCTGGTTAGGCTGGGCTAGTGCACATGGACAGGAGTCGTCCCATATTCGATTCCAATTCAAGTATTTCAACTGAACTTTGCTCTCCTCTCAGAGTTAACCATCCAGTCATCTCCCACCACAGTGTACGTTTTTAGAGTTGATCACTATCTTACTCTTTACTGTAGATACATCTGTATATGTACAGTAGGTCACTTTGGCATTATCGATCACTAGAATATACAGCTGCCTTCAAGTTATCGCGCTAAATCGCGTCTACCTGCTGATCGCTGATTGGCTATAAGTGCGTGCTCGTCGGTGACGTCAACACCAACGCCAGCTGACTCTGCATGGGCTTGTGTGTTTGTCATGATGACAGCACATGCACACTTTAGCTTAGTTTAACCAATTAGACTTTAATAAGTAGATGTTTGAAAACCGCCGAACTGACCCCAAACCAGCCCAAATTTTGTCCACCCGCCCAAACCCTTTTTTACCCGCACAATCAAATTCAAAACCGCCCAATTGGGCGGGAACCCGCCCAATCTGGCAACACTGACTGCGCTGATCAAAAGCATGATGGGAAACGACTTGCTGACGACACAGCTTAATGTTGATTGGTTTAAACAACCGTGATGTACTGTTCTCTATTAAAATGTTTGATTTTAAAACTCGGATATCATGTTTTATGTGTATAGGTTATGTGTGAATATTCCCAAACTCTCGGACAGTGCGATCTCTATGGGTAATGCAATGTTATTTTATTATATATAAAAAAAACACATAGCCTATGTCTGTAGGCTACTAAAGAAAAAATTATTGATAAACACTCATTTGGAATGGAATTAAATAACAAGTAGCCTACTTTGGGTGTCTTGTTGATTATATTTATTTTCATATAAAAGCAATAGAACTTAAATTACATCCAGTTTATTAGCAACACTGTGCACGAGCGTGAATCCCGCGATATCCGCCTTTGATCTCACAGGTGTCTGATGACTCAGATCCACTGTGAGAAGAGAGATCTGTCCGTCTTGCCTGCGCTTTTTTCACTCCTCCCCTCACTGCAGCCGCCTACTCTCGCCTACATTTCAGGCGAGGCGAGGCGCATCTCAAACAAGCCTTATAGTTGCGATCGCGATATCGCGAAATCCTGGAGGGACTGATTTAAGCCCCGCCTTATTTGATTAGATCATCTCATTCGTTTGACATTGATGAACCAAGATGGCGCCTGTTAAGCTTCACCCCCAATTTTGAAAAATCCCCAGAAATGGCATACCCAAACTGAAACAGATACAGTTCATGAACCATTTGTTCTAAAAGCACAAGTATGATCTCATTTGAAAGCTGACACCTGGCAGTTTATTGCAAATGTAGAATTAATTATTGTCATAATGAAAAATAAATGTTATAAATAGCTTCAAAATTTTGTCAAGTTATTAGAAATTTATTTTCATGAAAATAAAATTGAAGTTGGCCCTGTAGCAATCTAGAAATGCACTGCAGCTAAAGCCACATGTCTGACCATGTTATATTTAAAATCTGAAGATGATATGTCTAAAACTCTTTATTTAGTTAAATGTTTTTCAAGATCATGTCAAACGACTTTACTTTGATTAGACTCTAAACAGCAAACTGATGTTTATTGTCATTTTCTAAGCATCTATTCAGTCTATTTTCTCTATTGTGTTGTGGTCTAAACGATCTCCATTCAGTGTCAGTCTCCCCTGCACACATTCACACCTCTCCAGCCTCTGGTTATTGCTCTAAATATGCTTTCTTTTGTCTGCATTATAATTACTAACGACTGGCTATTCACACCCCTAATCTCTTTTAGGGAAAGTTCTCAAAGTTCTCACCTTACATTTGAAGCTATATAAAATGACCTTCTTGAAAAAAGAAACATTTCAGCAAGCAGTCCTATTTAGAAATATTCATATGCTAGGTAGCAGGTGCACCAAGGGCTAGCTAGCATGTTAGCTTAGCACACCATCAATACACGACAATTTATGAGATTAATACCATGTTTGTGCTCTAAAACTTACTTTATAGCACAAGTCGTGTGTTTTAAATAACCTTCTGTGCTCTGATTTGGCTTCAGATAAAAAAAATCGGACAGAAAATATAGTATTTTATAGTATTCTTCACGATGATAAAGTCTATATCGATTAGCATTACATTCTAAATATAATCTATTATTATGAAAATACCTGACATGGCTCGAAGAACACAGGTAAACCAAATATCATTGCAATCATGTTTATTGTCTTCAAAACATCTTTATCTGCATGTTACAGCGATCTCTGTTAGTGTTTACGTCGTGATTAGAGTTGTGACGTTCGCGAACGAACCGATTCTTTTGAACGGCTCATAAACATGAACGATGGGAGCCGAGTCGCGGCTGGTGGGGAGCCGTTCTTTCTGTCGTTCTTTTTTTCCTATGCGTGTTTCACACATATGCAGACAAATTAGCTCCTCAGTTATAGGGAAAGGGGCGCACCCAGCGCAGGGGTGCTACTGCCTAATGGTGTGTTCACATCGAACGCGAATAGAGCATCAAATACGCGTCTATCGTGTCTAGTTAGACGCTTGAACATTCGCTCGAGTTCAAATTTTTCAACTTGCGCGGAAGACATTCGCGGCAAACGCGCCGTCACATGGTTACTCCAGTAAAAAAAAAAAAAAAAAACACGCATACACACAAACACACACACACACACACACACACACACACACACACACACACACACACACACACACACACACACACACACGTGCGAGTGCCTCTCGGAACTGCTTTGTATTTATTTACATTGCATGTTGTGTTCATGTTCATGTTATTGTATCTACAGTATATATTTACAACTTTAAATATTTTTTGTTTTTTTTAATCAAAATGTTCTTGTGGTATTGTATGAATAACATAAGTCAATAGCTTTACACATACACACACTTTGTAGCCTACTAAAGGTAAATCCAAAATAGTGATGTCACTTTCTAAGCAGAGGGATGTTGTGCAGCAACCCTATGGAATATAGTCCACACATGACAAATGAGGTAATAATTAATATTTCAGAATAATTCAAACTCAGATATTGGTGTGTGATATCTGAGTTTTAATTATTTGACTACAAATCTCACCTCATCATTGTTCCCAGTGATTATTTCCATAAACTGAGATGCCCCCAAGCTGGCTTCTTAAAACTGACTAAATATTTAAAAAGAGCCAAAAGAGCCGTTCTTTTGAACGGCTCTTTGAAAGGAACGGATCGCCAAGATCCGGATCCCCTCAAAGAGCCATAAATCCCATCACTAGTCGTGATGGACTTCCTGAAATGTCACATGATATGATTCTTCTTCGTGTTCCAAATTTGGACTGCATATGTGCACAGGGCGCCCTCAGGCTGTCTGTATGTATTGAAAACACAGTACATCAGAGTCTCCAGAGCTCATAATGATTAAATCGACGCATTTGGGTAGATATTCAATAAATATGATTCCTGTGACTGTCTATATAAATCTGATGTAAACCTATGAGAATCTATCAATATTTCTCCAAATCTGTACACTTTTGAGCTAAAAGCCCTGATAGACGTTGTTTTGTCAAGCTCTGTCGTGACGATCTCACTGGAGTTTTTTTCTGAATGGAAGCGGCTGACGCTCATAATTCATATCAAAGGTATTGACTCATTTTTTGATTACATAACTCCAGACACAAATTAAGACATAACTCTCACTATAAGATTCTCAGAATACAATAGTGGTCAAATACTAAACCTTCAGTCTTATATCTTTTTAATGATGTATAGTTTGTCAAGGTATTAACATTGAATCTGATAGTAACTTTGAACGATTTAAAAAAATAAAACGCTCAGAGGGCCTCGCTCTGGCGAAGGTTAACAGGTTAAAACTGAAAAATATCTGTGAACATTTAAGCCCCGCCTTATTTGATTAGATCATCTCATTCGTTTGACATTGATGAACCAAGATGGCGCCCATGTGTGTGGCTATAGCCGTCTGCCCTTGGTACCTGTGTTGTGTATTGTTTTATTTTTATTGTTTTTAATTCGTAATGTGTCGCCGTTACTAGTGTATGATCGCCTCACTCTTTTAAATATACGTGGTTTTGTGGAAAAACTGCCGATCCAGGGTTGCAACGGATGACCAAACACACCGCCGCCTCTGCTGGCGTCCATACCTCCCCACCTGTGTCATTCTCCTAGCGGGTTGGTCCGCAACAGCCGCCGTAGACGACGAGGAAGGAGAGGTGGATTGAGTTGCAGATTGAGAGCTTATGGCCTCCGCTCATCGCTTGGGTCTTCCAGGGAGAGTGTCAGCTATTACATACGAGGAACAACTGATCCCTGCTACCGATGGCTGATACCGGCTATTTCCGAGGCTGGGTACCCACGTCCACGCTGCCGGCCCATGAGGATCTGCAGACGGGGATGCGTACCTGACAATCTTCGCCCGGTCGCTTATGCCTCCGAACGGATGGACCAGAGTTTAATTCGCATGGCTCTGATCAACACTCGGTCAGTTGTGAATAAGACTTTTATCCTCAATGACTTTTTTATTTCTCAATCCCTGGATTTTCTCCTGTTGACGGAAACCTGGCTGAAACCAGGTGATAACACCGCATTTTCAGAGCTCCTTCCACCCGGATGTTCCTACTTCAACTCCCCACGACCATCTGGTCGAGAAGGGGGTCTTGCTTCTGTTTTTAATGACAGATTTAAATGCCGGCTTCTTTCTACAAACGCTTAGTCCAGCTTTGAGCTGCAATTATTTGTGATGGACCTTGTGAGCCCTGTTCTATGTGCCGTTGTTTATCGCCCACCCAAATATGATAAGGACTTCATTCATGAGTTCTCTGAGTTTTTGGCAGACATCTTTCCAAAATATGATAAACTCTTGATTTGTGGGGATTTCAATGTTCATGTTTGTTGTCCGTCCGACCAATTAGCCACTGATTTTAAAAGACTTTTAGAAACTTTTAATTTAACTCAATCAGTGGATAAACCTACACACTATCGTGGGCATCCCTTGGATCTCATTATCTCTTTTGGGCTTTCAAATTACGTTAAAGAGATCTCTAAGACTGCCATCTCAGATCATTTTCCCATTGTGTTTGAATATATAGCTAGAAAGTCTTTGGCTCCATCATACCAGCGTCGCATCATCACTTCAACCACAGCAGATGAATTCGCTGCTGCATTCAGAGACTTTGAGTTTTTTGCCATGAATGACATGGTTTCTCCTATCTGTCCAGACAATATTCTTTCTTTCTTCCATTCTACCTGCTCCGGGATTCTGGACACTATCGCCCCTTTTCGACATAAATCGGCTAAACCAACAACGGATCCCTGGATTAATGATAATACTCGTACCATTAGGCAACGTTGTAGGCAGGCTGAAAGGAAATGGAAAAAGGATAAACTGCATGTCTCTTTGGACATTTTGCGGGCCGGTCTTGCTGATTACCAGAGGGCCCTACGAGAGGCAAAATCTCAGTATCTTTCTGATATAATTTCTAGCAGCATTTACTGCCCCAGGGTCATGTTTACTACAATTAAATCTTTTGTGAACCCACCCACCAATGTGAAAGTTTTCTTCACCTTTTTGTTGATAAGGTTGATTCTGTTAGACAGAGTACCAGGAAAGGTTTTAATAAGGAATTGTTTTGTTGCTCCAGCTCATTCTGCTGTGTTTGAGGAGTTTGAGTTAGTTTCTCTATCTTCCCTTGGCGAGATAGTGAAATCATTGAAGCCTACAAATTGTCCATTTGATATTATACCTGCTAGAGTGCTGAAACTGGTTTTTAACATTGTTGGGCCTGGGCTTGTGGTTTTCATGAATAGCTGTCTTAGGAACCGTGCCAGCTGCCTTTAAACATGCTGTGGTTAGGCCCCTTCTTAAAAAACCTAACCTTGACTCTACACTGCTATCTAATTTTAGACCTGTTTCTCATCTTCCATTTCTTTCTAAAGTTTTGGGAAAACAACTCTGTCCTTGAAAAATTTCAGTCCGGATTTAGGTCTTACCACAGCACTGAGTCTGCATTATTAAAGGTACATAATGATATTGCTTTCTTTGTAGATAACAAGTGTCCTGTTGCCTTAGTGCTACTGGACCTCACAGCAGCCTTTGACACGGTAGACCATACAATCCTTTTGTCACGCCTGGAGCAGTGTGTTGGCATTCATGGCACTGCACTTAAGTGGTTTATGTCATACTTATCAAATAGAACTTTCTCTGTGATGATGGGGGATTTGTCTTCTTCTTGTGCTTCTCTTCCCTGTGGAGTCCCGCAAGGCTCCATTCTTGGCCCTATTTTGTTTTCATTATATATGCTACCGCTAGGGTCAATTATAGCCAGACACAACCTATCTTTTCACTGTTATGCAGATGATCTGCAAATCTATCTGCCATTGAAGCCTGGTGATGTACAAGGTACCTTAGTTGACTGCATCACATTAAGCAGTGGTTTGCCCAAAATTTTATGCACTTAAATGAGGATAAAAATGAATATATTATGTTTGGAGAATCTGTGTCTAACGGGTTTGGTGCCTGGTTTCCAACTGCCAGACAGACGGTAAGGAACTTAGGAGTGATTTTTGATAGTTCCTTTAAATTCAACAAACAGATGTTGTTAGATTGAGCTTTTTTCAACTGCGTCTTCTGGCAAAGGTAAAATCGTTTTTAAACCGTCATGACCTTGAGGCTATTCACGCTTTAATAAGCTCTAGACTGGACTACTGCAATGTCCTGTATATTGGTGTTTCCCAGTCCTCTGTTGACCATCTCCAACTTGTCCAAAATGCAGCTGCCCGCCTGTTAACGAGCACTAAAAAACGAGACCACATAACTCTGATTCTTTATTCTCTCCATTGGCTCCCGGTACATTTTAGAATTTATTATAAAATTGTATTGTTTGTTTTTAAAGCTCTTAATGGCCTTGCACCATCTTACATTTTAGACATGCTGACCATTCGTAATTATGGTAGGACGTTGAGGTCGTCCAATCAACTTATGTTGGAAGTGCCCAGGTCAAAACTGAAACACTGGGGTGACCGCGCTTTTTCGGTTTCTGGACCTAAGCTCTGGAATATGCTACCCAGTGAGATGCGTATCGTTACTGACCTGGGCCTTTTTAAATCAAGACTTAAAACGCATCTTTTTAAAGTGGCGTTTTGTACCTAGTACTGTGATGGCACATTTATATTGGTTTTATTTTTTTTTTTTTTATCTTTTTCTTACTTTTTTCTCATTCATTATTGTATCTTTGTTATTGGTGTGTTGTTGTTTTAAATTTGTTGTTTAATCTGTTGTGAAGCACTTTGGTTCACCTATCGCTCGATGTAAGGTGCTATATAAATAAAATACATTTACATTTACATTTACATTGATGAGTGCTGTTAAAACTTTTAAATCTTTTTGCATGAGCACCCTCAGGTGATAACCTACTGTAATAATATAGTGGCGAAACAGATTTGGCAAACGCTCCAGTGCATATTTGTGTTAACAACTCTTGCAAGCTTCAAAAACAAGCCCAATATTATTAACCTATATTAGTGTGATTATTCATTTAGCAAGTTTTGGGACATATAGTAAATTACGTGAGTTTCTTGGGAGAAATAACAAGTTTCAAGTTTGTTTTATTTATGGGTGGTTCTTCAACTACAGACACTTTTGGCCTTGTGAACTTGAGGGGGAAAAAAGTGTTCAAATCAAAATTGTCACGGTCTAACAGTTAAATATAACTAGTCTACTTTAATGATCCATAAGAGAACGCACTTACATTATAAGACCAATTTGTGTTTTTTGACATATTTTCCAATCCGCACTGAACAAATGTCATGTCCATCACATGTAAATATTTGATTATTATTTTAAAATATTATGATATATATTATTTCTTTTCACACATAGTATTACCCGTTTATACTCCAATTACCATAGATTTGTGGATTAAGTAAATTAATTGTCATGAGGCACAAACACAAAGCTTACATCCACCACAACCTGAAATATAATATTGGATTGGTTAGATACATTTCAGAAAAATAACTACTTGTGTTATTACATTAAGTGGACCATTATCCCATTACATATGCAGAAGATTTTAATGAGTGATTAGAATTTTGTAAATATTTTTTAAAAAGTTATGAGGGGGTGGAAATGACAATGAATGGACATCCATGTAACAGAAGACATTTATTTGAAACCTTCTGAAGCAGACAATTCCATTTAACAAATCATTAATCTCATTAGTCATTAGTCTGTTTGGGTCTGTTTTGGTATAGGAATGAGATCTTTCTGCAGTTGACTTCCGCGGCATCTTAAAAATAGATGAAAAGGCATTTCAACAAATATATATTTGAATAAATACATTAGCATTGTACATTTCAATAAATAAAATATACATATGTAGCCACACAATTGCAGCGAATCAGCTCTATGAAATATTAATAATCAATCATAACTTGTTATAATCAATTATGAATATTTGGATCAGTTAATTGGGTTAACTTGATGTAGCTACATTAACCATAGTAGGCAAAGTCATTTTTCAGACCAAAAGAGGGAATAAAGACATAGGCCAAACCACATAAAAGTAAAATCATGATATGGAACATTAGATACATGTTAATACATTTATCACATGGTTATATATATATATATATATATATATATATATATATATATATATATATATATATATATATATATATATATATATAGAATATATAGGATTAAAAGGGTTAATTTCTCCTTCTCAGCAAGAATTAAGTCCCTACACATTCTTTTGGGTCGTAAAACTTGGGTCCTAACAGGACACCTGAGTTCTGTGTTAGCTTGATTTGGGGGAAGTTTCACAGACCTTTGTTGGGATAGTGAGTTTGCTGGATTATTCATTAAATATAATGAATCATTTTGTGTGTCTGATTGGTCCAGACACTACACAATCTATGAATTGCACCTTGTAAGCGTAGAAGAAGGTATTGTCACGGAGCGGTTGAAAGTGAGACGAGGATTCAAATGCAGAGGAAATGTATTAGTGACTGGCAGACAAGTTACAAAACTCGAAAACTCAGAAAGCAAGCGGGAAGGAAACACCAGGAACGAGTAACTTGGACAAACGAATGAGCACAGGACTCAAAAAGAGGGAGGCTAAGGCCCTGTCCACACGGACACGGGTATGTTTGTAACCATGACTTTTTTTACGAGGTTCGGCCGTTCGTCCACACGGAAATGCACTGAAACCGAACATTTTTGAAAACCCCTGCCAGGGTGAAGATTTTCAGAAACGCCGGTTACGTGTTGTCGTGTAGACAGTTAAACCGGGGTTTTTGCCTTGCGACGTCAGAGTGTGCGCCGTTATCCACTGTGTTTGACGTCAGATTTGCGCCTAACGGAACCGGTAATAATTTTTTGTTAGGTTTCTAATTGTCCAACGTGGCTTTACGGTTAAGGGTTATATCGCCACCTGGTGGTGTGGGATGCTCTTGACCGCGCTTAATAGCGTATTTTTGCGTTTTCATGTAGATGGAGACCAAGCATGTGTGGACGGGATTTTTTTTTAAAACGTCAGAGGAAAAACTCTGGTTATAAAAATACCCGTGTCCGTGTGGACAAGGCCTAAATAGGGGAACAGAAAGACAGGTGGGACAAATTAACCAATAATCAGATAACAAGATGGGAGGGGCTAGACATTAGACAGGAGAACACATGGCACAAAGGAAACACATGACAAGCCATGTGCTCACAATAAACAGAATACAAGCACACCACAAACCGGGAATGTCAGAGCTCTGTCAACCACTAAGATAAAACCAGACAGAAGTGACAGAACCCTGACAGGTATGTGTTGGAAATGATGGTGGTGGAAATGACAATCCTGCAGTATTTTGTAAAAAAGAAATCCAAGCTAGTATTACAGCTTGGTAGCTAGCATTGCATGCATGCAAAATACATCTATTTATGTTAAAAAATCTACAAACTCAATTGATGTTACGCCATGTTTGGAAATGACATACAATAAAAATACTTTCATTTCAAGCAATATTTACCTTGAGTTTTCTTCTCCAAGTTGGTGAAGAAATTAAATATCTCCTCCATGTCAGACATGTGCTGTGATGTCATTGTTCATCTGCTGTGATGTCATTGTTCATCTCCATAACTAACTACCCAAACAATCTTTCAAAAAAAAAAAACTTGTTAAAGGGACATTACAGCGTTGTGGTGGAAATGAAGGCAATACTGTGGGACAACCATAGACTGTAAAAGGGGACAACTACATTATCACATTAATAGCAGTCTGACCTTAAATACCACTGTTTTATACCATTATGTTTTGATTATTTTACTGATACTTTATTCAGTCATATTAAAAAAAAAAAAACTAAAAAAAAAATGTTACACTTCTTTTTAATTATTGAAGATCAGAAGTCTGGGTGTGGGACAAAGCACAAAACAGCAATATTTGCATAATGATGTTTAAAAGGTGAAAAAAATCATCGTAGACTACTGGTAAAAAGTTCCTAAAGTACTTTCATTGTAAAGTTAACTATGAAAGTGTGAATTTTTCCAAATTAAATGTTTTTTTTTTAATATAAAATATGATCAAAGGACATGAAAGTGCCCATCTAAGAATTGCCCTTATAGGCCAATAGCACATTTTATTTAAAAACAGCGAGCACAGCTGAACAAAGTGCTGAACAACACAAACAACAACTAAGAAACAAGGGGGATGGGATCATGGGAGGGTGTGACATACAGGAGAATCCCCGGTGCTTTTCCAGTAGGCTAGTCCTCTCACTCCCTGCTCAAAAACCCCTGCTTAAAAGTTCATATTCAGTGCTAAGTTATGCAGGATCACGGAACCTCTCGTTGACAAACAAGTGTAGACAAGCAAGTGCGTGATGATAACGGAACTTTGCGTGAACTGATAAAGAGACAGCATTGATAGAAAAGGGAGCTGTCTAGGCTTTCGAGGACTTTCTGTTTTAATGCTGAGGATCGACAGACTTGGAGCTGCAACGTTTGGGAAGTGACATTATGCTGGATTCATCTGCACGGGACGGAAATATGACATGTTAGAAAAGTAAGTAACACGTTAAAGCAATATAAAGACCGAGGTTAATAGAAAAATATTAACTATAATAAATATGAAATAGGCTAGCAATTTATTGAAATTTGAAATTCTATTCCAGTTATTGGTAAAAGTGATTGTAAATAATCTTAAATGTCTAGCTGTACACTGCTGTGGTGGAGCTGTTGCTTATCCATTTGCACTTTAATAAAGTAAAGTTTTTGTAAAGTGCAGATGGATAAGCAACAGCTCATGACTTCAACAGCACCACATGACTTCAATAACACAGTCTCATCCCAAGAAGTCATATATTGACGTCTTGGGACGTCTTTTGACCATACGTCAATATCCGCCTTTTTAGGGTACCCTTAAACGTCGGTAAATGACGATCCTGGGACGTCATACAACTGACGCTTTACCTTTAACGTCAGTAGGTGACGGGGTAGGTTTAGGTCTGGGGTAGAGTTACGATCCGATAACGTCATCTAACCGACGTTTAAGGGTACCCTAAAAAGGCGGATATTGACGTATGGTCAAAAGACGTCCCAAGACGTCAGTATATGACTTCTTGGGATCGCTCTCAGCTGGCCAAAAATACAGCAAATGAACTGTGTGCCAATTTGAAAGTCAAACTTTAGTAGCCTGTATATGCTGGTGATCGCTACTGTAATGAACTGCTATGCTGAAGACATGCAGACCAGAGGCGAGAATACTCTCTCTCAACAGGAAAATAATCTCCTTTAGGGGGAGACCGGGGATGGTTGTAACACGGGTCAGTTGTTGTATTAATTCCAACTTGTCCAATCAGGAACTAGTTACAAATCACCTGATTCAATCACTTCACACATGCTATAGTTCTTATTCCACATGTGATAAAGTAGAGCCCTGTGGCAAACACAGCACATGTTAGAGTAGAAAAATTTTGAGGTAAAAAAGTTCATTTTTTATTTTACTTTTTTTTTTGTTATGGGAATTTCTGCTTTGTAGTTAAACTCATCAAACTTTTATTATGTTTATTGTGTGTCTGTGTAGATATTTTCCATGCAAGTTGTTAGTGCTAATGTTTTGCCTGTTAGCTGTGAGGTGAGCTAGTTCATGGCTACATGACTCTGGGTTAGTTGTAACAACAATGCCAGAGTAACACACACACACACACACACACACACACACACACACACACACACACACACACACACACACACACACACACACACACACACATAAAAGCAACAATTATTAACAGTACTTACAGGTTGTGATTCGGAGGAGGAAGCTGATCTAAATAAACTTGGTATTGAACCTTCCTATATCAGCCGACTCGCGAATCCACACTTGAAAGCATTTGTGTTTGTGAAGCGATCGTCATTAAAATAACGCGAACACAGCTCAAGGTGGCTATACTTGTGTGGTATAGTTGTAAATATAAACTCTAGCCACTGAGTCTTCACATGCTTGTCCCTGGGCAGTGAAAAAAAAAGTCTGCTTTTGATTCGCACTTCAGAACAGAGTCTCGTCGACATGTTGTTGTCAGGTTTCTCTGTCTGCTCGGCGCGCGCACTGAGTGGGCGTGTCGAATTCAAATAACTTGTACAAGTGACGTACGAAAGCTAGAGAGAAAGCATCGTTTGTCTATCGATTCATATCAGCGACTCAGAGTCGTCTCTTACTTTTGAGAGACAATAACTTTGTATACGGTGAACTTTCATATTTAAAACTTTGCAGGATGTTTTTGTTCACTTAGATGTATGTTACACACTACATGAAAGGTAATTTTCAAAATTCCATGATATATAGGCAATATCAATACCAGGATTAGTTTATATGTAACCATTGTATATCAACATAAAATATTACTTCAAAATCACCCACATGAATAGATGGTATTTATACCATAGACTGTAAAAAAAGATGGACGACACCCCTTCACTCTCTTTATTGAGGAATAGTGAAGCCGCCAGTGTCCCGATATGGCGCTGACATCTCAGAACCTGAGTCTGCGCAGTAGTGAGCAGGAAGTAAAGCCGCAAAGTCCGGATATGCCAGATCGGTTTAGCCTGGCAAGCCAGACCCACATCAAGATGTTAGGTCTGGGAACTCTCCATTGGCATGCCTCAATCCGAGGGGCGGGATAAATGGTTGTCTTTCAAATTCCCTGCTCGCAATAGGACAGCGCTACAACCAACCAGAGCAACGAACGGTTGTGGATGAGTGAGTCCCATGTGTTTTCCCACCAGAGAAGCTAGCGTTTCTTTCTCAACAAGAGTCTCTATCTAATGAGGAAAGATGTGAATATACGAAATAACAAAATAAATTAGATGACATTTATCTAAATCAAAAGCTAAGTGAGCCTATATAAGGTCAAGAAAACGATGGATGGAAGAGGGTGAACAAAACTCAGCCTACTTCTTTATACTTAAAAAGAGTAAAAATATACTGGCTACTGTAGATCAAATTAAAGTGGAGGGAAAAATTATTGAAAATCCAATAGATTTAGTCATCCGCTGCTATCATTTCTATAACAATCTATACACATCTAATTACTGCGAGGTAACAACTAAATAATGTATGACCTCTATTAGCCAATGTAGAACTATATCCCCAGAAGACAGAGACTATTGTGATGATAGCATTGCCCAAGAGGAGGTGTTGAAGAAAATCGAAAATCTCAAAAACAACAAGAGCCCAGGGTGTGATGGTATAACTACTGAATTGTACAAAATGTTTGATGAATTACTAACCTCCTTTCTGGTAAACGTTTTCTCAGAGAGCTTAGAGAAAGAAGCTCTTCCAACAACTATGCAGGGTATCATCCAAAACCAGAAAAGGACAGAGACTGTCTAGAGAATTGGCGTCCTATCACTCTGTTAAATAACGATTACAATATTTTTGCACTAGTTTTCGCTAATAGACTCAAAGAAGTGTTAGACTCTATTATAGATGAATCACAATCTGGTTCATGAGGAACTACATATTGCAAATAACATTACATTAGTGCTGGATTTATTGGATTATAATGAGCTTATCACTGACAACAGCTTCATTCTGTTACTTGATTTTTATAAGGCGTTTGACTTGCTTGAACATGGTTTTATCCTGCAAGCACTTAAAAAAATGTGGATTTGGAGATGGCTTTTGCAGAACTGTCAGGACCCTGTATAGAAATGGTAGTAGTGCAATAAAATTGAAATTCGGTACTTCCCCTAGATTCAAAGTGTCACGTGGTATCAAACAAAGGTGCCCAATCTCCCCATACTTGTTTTTGATTGCCTCTCAACATTGGGTGAAAGAAGTATCATCCTTAGTCAACTTGCTGATGACACAACCATCTTCCTGAGAAATGCATCCCAGATTCCCCTTGCGATAGAGTTGATCAGAGGATTTTCACAAGCTTCAGGTCTCAAATTAAACTTAAGAAAATGTGAACTAATGGCAATTAAAGAATGTGATGTTTCAACTTTATGTGACATCCCTGTGAAGGATCAGGTTACATACCTGGGAACAATAATAACTAAAGACCACAATATAAGAAGTCCATTAAATTTTAGCCCAATCATTGAAAAAAAAAAAAAAAAAAAAGTTAAACTCTTGGCTACAAAGAGACTTATCCTTGAGAGGAAGAGTGTTACTGACAAAAGCGGAGGATTTGCTTGTTTGGCGTCCCTTTTTGGATGTTGATGGTGGGGTATAGAAAAGAATTGACAATATGTTGTTAAATTTCGTGTGGAAAAACAAAACTCATTATGTCAAAAAGTCTGTAATAATGAACACAAATCAGTGTGGGGGCTTACATTTTTTGGACTTCACAACTTTAAGCAATACTTTCAAAATCAACTGGCTCAGACAATTCATCACTATGGAATTTTATTCAAAACTATATTTTCTCTAAAATCGGTGGCTTTCATTTTCTGTTATTATGCAGTTACAATATTAGCAAAATCCCAATCAAACTGTCCAATTTTCATAAATACATGCTTTTGGCTGGGTCTCTCTTGTTTAAACATAACTTCTCACCTCATCGATATTACATTTGGAATAATAAGGACATTCTCTACAAAAATAAATCTTTATTTTATGAAAACTGTTACAGGAATAATACTTTACTTGTTGGCCAACTCTATGACACAAATGGCAGACTGTACGGTTAAACCAGATATTGAATCTGAATGCTCTTTCTGTAAAAGGACAGATTAAGATATTTTGCATTTATTTTGGAAATGTTCCTACAAATAAAAATTCTGGTCAGATGTCCTTGAATTTATCCAAACCTATTTCGTTATTTATACTCGCTAAATATCACATCCGTAAATGTAACTTCAGGGGCAACCCTTCTTTCCTGTGTTTGAGAGTGAAGTCAATGAATAATTGGACTTCATAAGATATTCACAGAACTGCAAAGCTGTGCAGATATATTCAACACTTGTGACATCATGTGACTGAATGATATTGGAACTCTTATAACTGTAAGTGATGCTATGAATTGGACTGCTTGTTGATTAGCCTTGCTGGACTTTGTAGACTGGGATATGATTTGTTTGTGTATGTAGTCTGTATTATGTGTATGTGTACCTCCTGTATGTGTTTGTAACTGCAAATGCTGTCAATAAAAAAAGAAAAAAAAAGAAAAGAAAAAAAAAGATGGCCTAACAAACGACAGCAAAAAAAAGTAACAAACTAAAAACAAAGTTATTTTAAAAACAAACACTTGAAATTACATCAGCTTGATAAAAACTATTGATGTTACAATTGACACTGAAGCTTCAAAGCGCATATCGAGTTAGCGCAATTTCTCATGAAGCTCCGTGCTGGAGAGCGTATTGTTTTCTGATAAACACGTGATCAACACAAAACGAAGCCTTTCTTTAGCCTATAGCCTATGTTACATTATCATAAATTCTGACACATAACAGCATAGAAACCATTAAATAATGAGACCAACATTTACTTGCATCAAGCAACTCTGTTGGTATTTTTATAATTAGTAGGCCCATATTAATATAATTGTAGGCTATATGTAATTTATTGCCTGATAATTATATTATCAGAAAACTGAACATTTAGCGTTGTCAGGCTTTTATTTGTGACACCTTATATAGCACTTTTAACAATATAGATTGTTTCAAAGCAGCTTAATAATAGGATATTAAAGTAACAGAGATTGTTTTGGCTTTACAGTAGCTCTAGAATAAAGTTATTGTCCAGCTAAAGTTAGTTTTGATCGATTCACTTCCGTTGCAAATATCATTATTAACTTAATGGGCCGCTAACACGACACTGTTCTAACAGGAAACCTTTTTTTTTCTATTTGCATGTGTTTTCTTCAGTTGCAGCATGTTGAGCTCTCTTGGCCACCATAAAATATGCATCAGAAGATTTTGGTGTTTCTTGAAGCATGAAAGAGTAAATAATTAAAATAATATTTTCAAACTACTTTAAACCATCATAAAATTAGCCGTGGCTCGTACACTTTACAGATGGTGGCAGAATTATTGTTTACTGTTTATCTATTCCTGATTGCAAGACAATGTTTGCTGATAAACTCTGTCATTTCTGCTCACCTTTCAGTAAATCGTCTATAATTTCATCTCTAGCACTTCCTTATTAGTCCTTGTTGTTTAAGTTTCACTCTTAATGCAAATTGATGTACTTTTTTTTCTATTGCAGAATGAAAACCATGAATGTTGTAAATGCAGTTCAACTGTTCATTCTGGTTTGGACTTTTACTGCTGTCTGTCAAGCTGATGGTAAGAGAATAAACTTTCCCCTAGAAAGAGTGTGTGAATTTTGAGGAGGGACTTAATCTAAGATCATGAAGAAAAAAGGTCCAATTTGATTAAAGCACAGGAAGCTCTTTCCAAGTGTCCAAGTGTTTGAACAATTACTTTTTAATGACTAACACAATAGAGGAAATCCATTACAGTCAGGGAGCGGTGCATTTTCTGCTAATTTATGTGTTTATACACACACACTCTTTTACGTAAAATAATGTGTTCATACAGATAAGCACAGAATCACATTTTCAGTCAAGACTACAGGATCTTGTGTTTCTCAACTGACTCTATCTGATGATTAAAAGAAACAGTCGGGGATTTTGTGTGCAGAGACTGAAGTGTATATAATGCTATTGAATAAATACTGTAAGCTATAATTCATAATAAATAATAAAATATGTGACCCCCCCATTACCAGAGGTAAAAAACGTATTCAAAATCTATTGTACAAAAACACAATACAATGGTTTTATTTATGAATGGTTCATTGATAAATGTGCATTATATGACTGATATAGACACTAACACAAGAAGTCTGATTTGTTAAAAGTTTACTGAGATGTAAAAAAAAACATTTTTAATTTTAAATAACGTTATTATTGTTCAGTTGCTGTATTATATGATATACATTGTTATTTTTCAGTTGACATCAGTGTAAGCTGTGCTAATGTGACTGGAACTGTGAGGAAAGAAGTAACTTTCACCTGCAGCGTCTCTCTGAAGAAGTCTGACTGCTGCATTCAATTGTATAAGTTTCAATACCCTGAGAAATATAATGACTCTGTAATCTGTAGAGAAGAGTTTCCTCAGGACTGTGAACGGAGAAACAGCTTCACATGCAGCTTCACTCCAACTACAGTAATGACGGAACAATTCAGATTCTTTATCCAAACAAGCGGTGGACATAATCTAACTGCATTCACTGTGAACATAACAGGTACCATATATAATACTGTTGTTGTTTATAATTCAATAAATGTTTGCAAATGTACTTTTAATTTCAATCTACTAACTGTGGTTTCAAATCTGTTAACAGAGTCCAGTAAACCTGAACATGTCACTAAAGCTCCTGGTAAGAAATATATTAGATTGATTTACTGAGTTACTTTTGGAACACAGAAAACTGCTCTTTAGTCTCTTGTCAGATTATCTATAATTTTAAAACTGCAAAATCCCCACTGTTAAATTAACACTCCTCGGTGTGCATGTGTCCACAATACAGGGTGTTAAAAGTAACAGTGTTTGAGTTGATGAGATAATTTCGTGATTAATTGGGTGATAATTGATCATTATTGAAGACAGCTGATGATAACAAGCAGAATCATTGAAACAAAAAGACAGAAAAAAATAAAAGAGATGAGCAGAAACACAAGAACAACAACTGACTTCTAGCCACAGCTTTAGATAAATCAACTGAAGTGAAAAGAATACAGTACATTTGCCAAAAACAAAGATAACCTGATGATGTTGGTTATCGGTTGATGGTCATTAATAAGTGGAGTGAGTCATAAATCTCATACCTGATTAACAATGGGTAATGTTATTAAAATAATCTCACATTTCACTATCAACTTTATCATGGTTCAGATCAGATGTTCTGGCATTTGACTTTTTTTAAAAATTGTGCACAAATACCTTTTAGACTAACAAAGACATCAAGAATCAGCATATGCATCTCAGCAACGGTGACATGCTGCAATGCATGCTGGGAGCCCTATTATAAGACTCATCCATGGCTCCCAGCATGCATTGCAATATGTCACCGTTCTTGAGATTCATAACGCTGAATCTTGATGTCTGTGTGTCCAAATGGTTTTAAATTATTGTTTTTTTTAGTCGACAGCATCTGACCTATTTTTCTCTGTCTGTTGTACCTGTTTGGCAAAAGAAAAACTACTGACCTTATTAACGTAATTTCGGGAGCAGTGCGCCCAAGCCTCTAACTACTTCCCGTTGTTAGTTCTTTCTGCATCCGGCCTCCTCCCTTTGTACCATATTTTGCCTGTGTAATAGAGCTTGAGTATAATATTGTCTCTGAGCCCTCTATAGCAGACAGCGAGCGCTAAGATTATATGAGCACAAAACTCATGAAATGTTAAAAAGCCAAGTCAAACTACCTAACAAAAGTAAACACTAATCACAATACTGGTGACATCAAACTAAACTTGTTTTCAATAAGATATCAACATCTAAATCTCTGTTAATTCTCAATAAGACCTTCTGTAGATGTATGACAGAAATAAAGTCAATTTAGTTAGTAATACGTGAAGCTATTAATGCTGTTTCTGTCAGGACCACCATCGTCAAATATGATTGACAATTAGCTTACAGTTTGGATTCGAGATGTGGTTCTGTTCTGGGCAAGAACTCCCCTGCGCATCCATGAAGCCTAGCATGTATAAGAGCAGCAATAACCCTCCTTAGAGTAAACAGAACAGAACCAACATGAATGTATGCAGATATCATTAATTCAAGATTTTAAAGTACAACATACAGGGGCGTAGCACCAAATTTTGGGCCCTGGGTACAAACCATCTTGCTGGGCCCCCGTACCGTACCAAATACCATAGTGATACCAATGGGTGGGGTATTACTCTTTTATCATAAAAACACTTCAAATGTAAACAAAATAAGCCACACTCTGATTAATATATTTTTGTTTTATTGTCAAAAGTACTACTTACTGAGATGACAAAAGGTCTAGCAGGTCTGAAACTGAAATATATATGGCTTCAAATGGTTGCCAAAATATCCTTTATTGTCACAATAACTTTTTAAAGTGTATGTAAAGTACAAGTTAATTGACGATTGTTTGTCTCTTTAAAATAAATGTAGACTATAGAATCGCAGGGTACACTAACCGCCAAACTAGACATTCAGTCTTTGAATTACGTTTTAAAATAAGTCATTTTCAATCATTAAGATGTACATTAAACTGAGAACAATCGTACTTATAATGTAAGAGCGTGCGAGAGCTAATTTACATAACAATGCGGTAAAATAGGCGCTAACGATCTGTGTTTTCGCGGGTGTTAGATTTTGACAAAAAAGGGAAATATAGGCCTACATGTAAATTTCTGACTCTGGGGAGAACTGCAGCAGAAGAGGAGACAAGCTGGAGACAATGTCAATGCTCGATGATGCATTTGGAGCTCACCTTTCTTTAAAAAAAAACTGAGTGAGCAACTGCTTGCCCTCATTTGCCTTTCTCTCTTTAATCTTCTTTTCTTTTCGTTTTTGAGACCCTGATTTTCCTTTCTTAAGGAAAGACATGAATCTTCCCCTGTCTTCCTAGTTCCTATCACACAGCTCACTCCAGCTCCTGTCTCATCAACTGATTCACCGCAGGTCCGCAGCAGAAGCACCTAACCTGCGGGTCGTACCATTTACATTGATTCGAGAGGGGTGGTGGGGCCCTGCACAGCATGAAAATAACTTTTTTATATACCAAACCAGTGCCTAACTACAAGTTTAGTTTTGCACAGAATCTTTTTTATTTGTACATTAATGCTATACAAATGTTAGTGCATATATATCTGTATAGAAAACTGACTTCTAAGGGCCCCCCCCCTGCCTCGGGCCCTGGGTACTCGGTACCCTTTTTCCCCCCAGTCCGACGCCCCTGACAACATAATTCAAGAATTTATTCTGATTTGAGGGGAATCAGAATCCCAAATCCTGATTGGAGACAGGTGGAGTTGGGGAGGGAGGAGGGTAATTATCTCCTGAGAAACGCCATATCTGCTGGTAATACTGAAGAAGCTTATATATGTATACAGCGATGGGCGTCGTATTCATATAGGTAGATTTGGACCAGCTGATGCGAGCTTGACTAAAGTGACAGAACTGACCCTACGCTTGATTTGTGGAGTTGTTTAATCCTCCTCTGCTGAGATCTTGAGAGATTTAAAGGGGTCATGAACTGAGAAAGCAATTTTTTGACATGTTTTGGCATGTAAGAGTTCATCATATTATAAGAATATCCTGAAAGTTTCAGAACTGAAAATGTCCTTAGTCCAAAATCAGCTTTTATTGTTACCAGACCCAGCGAACGACTCGTCCTGGAATGTGCCTCTTTATGCCGTAATAAGGTAGTGAAGGACCGCCTCTGCAGAAGATCAGCTTTGGCTCCGCCCACTGGCGTTAGTGAGATGAGGAAGAGAGAAGAACACTGGGTCACTAGACTAAAAATAACATAACCACATTCCCAGCATTAGGGTCCTTTGGAAGGTAGTTTATTTTCCACAATGTGAATGTCTCAGATGAACATTATTTATGCGTATTCTGTGCATTTCACTGGATTCTTTGGTAAATCAGTCCGCAACCTCAGCGGAGGCTTTGCAGGATTTTACGATATGGACTCGACAGTATTGCCACAACATGTAATTAACCCTGTTCATTCTAATGCCTGATCTGTGACCAGTGATTTCTGATGTAATGATTCATGTATCTACAGTCAGATGTTCTTTGTCCTGTCAGTAAATCAAACCAGTGACTAAACGGTAAATTTCATATGGTTTCTCTTAGTAGGGTGTAAATAATCTGTTATTTAAACGGATTGACTTATATATAGAAAGCAATCAAAGAACACTGTTTACAATAGCTGTAGCTGTCAATCAAACAGTGCACGCTGGAGCTGTCAATCAAACAGTGCACACTGGAGCTGTCAATCAAACAGTGCACGCTGGAGCTGTCAATCAAACAGTGCACGCTGGAGCTGTCAATCAAACAGTGCACACTGGAGCTGTCAATCAAACAGTGCACGCTGGAGCTGTCAATCAAACAGTGCACGCTGGAGCTGTCAATCAAACAGTGCACACTGGAGCTGTCAGTCAAATAGTGCACGCTGGAGCTGTCAATCAAACAGTGCACGCTGGAGCTGTCAATCAAACAGCGCATGTTTATCACTGACTGGCTTCTGGACTCACGCCAAAACTCCCGTAATAATCAATGAATTTCTTATTTACATTGTGTTTGCACTCTGTTAGTTAGGATGAAAGTATTTGTTAGTGTGCAGCAATGATGAGATCGCTGCATAGCCTACATGTCTGTGATCGGCTATGCTCATCACTTCAACCTTTCATGCCACGATCTAAATACAATGCCATAGATCTAATTGCATTGTTATAATTTTCACTTTTCAGGAGTAGTTAACTTTGAGAGCAGTAATAGTAAAACGTGCTAAAAGCTTTTGAGAGAGTTCCAAATGTAATACTAGCTATTTCATATATAAAGCTGTTGGCCAATCACAGCAGAGGGCTTTTACACTGAAGTCTAACACACACACACCCCTTCAAACAGAGCGCTGAAATCAGGTTATGACCATTTTTGACATCAAAATCATACTAACATTATAAGTGCACTCCAGCAAACATTATGAAACAATAAAACAATGCAGTTCATGACCCCATTAATATATTTTATCTTCAGTTGATTTAATCCAAGGCTGGAAGTTCTCATGTTTATCTTTTTTTCTGTCTTGTTGTTTCAATGATTCTGCTTGTTATCACCAACTGTCAATTATCATCTAATTAATCACTAAATTATCTCATTAACTTCAACATTGCTTCAGTGTTACTTTGAACACCCTGTATTGTGGACACATATGTAGGCTACACTGAGGAGTGTTCATTTAACACTGGAGATTTTGCTTTGAAGGTCTAAGAAGGGAACGTATGTATGATCATGCATCTCTCTAGATATTTCAATCTGCATGATTTTAGAGATGTTTAGATTTAGGGATGTTCTAATGCTTGATAGGCTGAAGTTGAGTTTATGATTTAAACCATTAAATGCACCTTTTCAAATCTAAATCCACTGATATTAATAACAACAGCGGCGAATTCTGGACCAGGGGAGAAACTTGAAACACACAATGGTTTTGGATCTAAGAACACCGTCATCGTTGCAGTTACGGGCTGTTTCATCTTCATCATCATCATCATCATCATCATATTGACAATCATTTACAAAAAGAAACCAAACTACAGCAATCCTTGTGGATTCCAGAGGAGGATATTTCTGGGCCATAAACATGATGATAACAACAGCAGATTCCAAGAGCAAAATCCAGAAAATGAGATCACTGACTCAGCAGGATGAAAGTATTGAGTTTTGTTTGACTTTAAATGTGAAGCTCACGAAAGACACAAACTTTATAGGAACTCCATAAACTATATCTGTTCATACATTATTATCTGTTTTATCTAACAACTGATCTGAATAACTCTTGTTGTAGTTTTTAAAACTCTGTTTTATTTTGATTTCTGTGAAATAATGGTGCAGTATTGGGTGTGTGTGTGTGTGTGGCTTAAAGTATTCCGGCACCGTGCCAGATCTCCGGCGTGCGGCCGTGAGAAGAAAAAGGTTTTAAAAAAAATTGGAAACTTGCATGCGGCCCTGTTTACACGAGAACGATTACGAGTGAAAACGTAAAAATATTTTCACAGATGTGCCTTTCGTTTACACGGCGACGGCGTTTTGGGGGCTTAAAAACGCAAAAAAGTGAAACCACCCTTCAGAGTGGAAATCTCAAAAACGCTCCGCCGTCGCGTTCCCGTCTAAACGGTAAAAACGCAAATCTGCTCACGTTGGCTCTTGTCACGTACGCGTTTACGTCACAGGCATGCGCTAGTACAGGAAAATAACAACCAACATGTAGAATTATTTCCATACGTCGGACCTTCAAGTTGCCCTAGCAGATCTGATAAAGTCTTTTCAGCAGTTGTACAAAATATTCGCAACGCCACTTTTGCGTTTTCTCTTCAGCTCGTTTCCGTGTAAACATAGCCTAATATTGCTGAGTCAATTAATTTCACCTATACCAATCATATGGAGGAACAGAAGCAGAGCAGGGCGGGTCCTGGCAACACAAGGTGATTGAGATCCATACGTTAGCGTCTTCAGTGATTTCCTATGCAGACAGAAACAACACTAGGTGACTTTAAAGGACAACTCCGGCGCAAAATGAACCTTTGGTCTAATAACACATTGGTACCACTTTGGCAAGTTACTTTGAGTTTATTAAAACACAATTTATCTTTGTCGGTATGGTTCCTTATGGGGCTTCTTGCTCCATAATTAATAAGCTTCAGCATTAACCCCCATAGAACCATCAGCTTGAGGGATATACAGATGATTAAGACAATTTAGTAATGTCTCTAAAGCAAAACAGTGTAGAACATGTAGACGTGGCAGTAAATCCCGGGTTGTCTAAACAGTAGCTTGCTATGAGGATGAGTGTCTCTCAGCAATGATGTCCATGACAGCTAGGACTCGAAAGTCTTGGTAATCTGAAACAATAGAGATGACAGCCAGAAGGTACACAGTGAGTATAGAATGAGGCATTTATATAGCGCTTTCATATGTACTACTGTACACCCAAAGCACTTTACAATCATGTTGGGATCTGTCCTCAACCACCACCAGTGTGAGCATCCACTTGATGACGCCATGATTGGCAAGGGCCACTGGAGGGAATTTGGCTGGGCCTACTCTAAAAAACCGATGGCGTTTCTCGGAAAAGAGTAGGGGTTTGGCAATGACCACAGAGAGTCAGGACATCTGTTTTACGTCACACATCTTGGCCTGCAGGCCTTCGTCGCAATCAGCACCTCTGTGCCTCCAAATGGTCCTTGTGGTAGAAAGAGGGGGTGGAAAACAGCAAAGCAAATGTTCATTTCAAATTTCTTAGATTATTTTCAATCCTCCAGTAGTGGTTGGAGAGATTTAGCATAGACCGCAGCTCTATACGTGACCTGCCTGAAATAACGCTGTGCTCAATTACACTATATATTTTATGAATATTTACCATTAGCCTGTGGATTAAGTGTGAGTGATATTGTATGTAATTTTAAATTCCTCAAACACAATGGTTGTGAACTGAGTATTGTCTGTCACACTGTAAAAAATTATCGTGATTTTAACGGTAAAAGACGGTGTAAAAATGCTACAGTGAAAAACTGTTAAATGGTTAACAGAAAGTTTCCTTACTATATACAGTAAATAACTGTGATATATATAATTCTTTTAATGTACTTTTACTGTAAAATACCGTTAAATTTACAGTTTTTGGAAATCATATACAGTCATTGTATAATTTACAGTGAAAAAATGTAGATTGCCATTCCCACAATTCCCTGCGTGACACTTCACATTTAATGTGTAGTTTTTTTTTTTAAATAACTGTTTCTTCATAATGTTCTTATTTTTTTTTTCTAATCAGTAATGTACAATAGGGTTTTATGTTACATTTAATGTTGTTAAATGAATGCTTATTGCATTATTTTTAGATTTTTTTTTTATGTGTTTAATGTTTCTGTGAATGACAATGTGCAGCTTCTATATACTATAAACTTTCTTGCGGAAGAGCTGCTTATGATGAGCTTTGATTGATCATTTGACTCTCATCACTGATGTGATGCTGGTTGGCTGTCAGTGTATTACAATGGTACAAAACAGATTTTAATACTTCAAAAGGTCAGTAAATTAACATTATATTAGATAATGAAATACGGTTTATTGCTGTAAAATTATATACGGTTAAAAGTCTGTAAAAACTAAAATGTTGCTATACCGTATTTTTAACAGGAAAACTCTGGGAACCACAGCTGCTTTTTTCCCATAAATTTAACGGATGTTTTTTTTTACAGTGCACAAGTTCCTATCCCCCACAGAACAAACATGTTTTCAGATGTATAATTACGTAATGGTTTGTAATGTCTTGCTCATGTGCAATTTTCACATTGCGCTTGCCGTTGGCAGATGTCCACAATGGACATTTGGGAAAGTATGTACCGCTCTCTCTTTTATGTGGACTTGTTGACTTTGAAAAACTCAGACGCTTTGGTGATGTGATCTTTATGGTCTGTATGAACCTGATATAACATGTTTAGTCTCTGGGAACTGAGTGTCGCCCACCACAAGATTTTGCCTGGCGCATGCGCTGCTTTGAGATTAAAGGTGTTATATGTATATTTTTTTTTACTATATTAAAGCACAACATTACCATCATATGTTTCAGATATTTAGGAAACATGCCAAGTTTACAAACAGTACATGTTTCTGATTGAAAAAATGAAACGTCACCTATGTGTTACCACGCATGTGCAGAGTATGACGTATCATCTGTTTATAAGATATACTCATGTACGCACACGCAGTTCATTTCAGTCACTTCCGGCGATGGATTTGATGATGGCAGTAAGTCATTAAGAATTATGCTGTTTTAACAATTGTGCTTTTGTGTTAACGTCTATTAAATGTAAGAGATGCCATAGAGCATCAATGTTTTAGATTTAAATTTATGACATGTTTTATGATATATGTTAGCATTCAAAATGACAGGGTTTCAGCGAGTCTTAAAATAATATGTAAAAGTTTTAATTCGCCTTTAAACAGATTAAGGCTTGATAGGCTTTCTCAAGCCAACCTAAAGTTTTTTGTAACTAGTTTATTCTTCATAAACAAAGTAAGTCTCTTAGGTGCTTTACAGACAAAGCCAATAACACTCAAACATATATTTGTCTAACATCTTCCTGTAATATGTTTAAAATATTTTAAAAAGAAATTCCTTGGATGACTCTGTGTTAATGACTTTCTTCAAAATTATTCAATATTGTTTGTTCTGTATTTTATCTAAATTAGGTGTTGTGCATTTTCCAGACAATATAAGCAAGAGTTCCGGGTGCCGTACTCGTTGCTTGCACTGCAATATACAATATACAAGTACTGGTCAGCTGGGGGTGTAGGTGTCGGTTGAATTGTTTTTTCAATGAAGGAGGGGAATTTCAAGTTGTGTGTGTGTGTGTGTGTGTGTGTGTGTGTGTGTGTGTGTGTGTGTGTGTGTGTGTGTGTGTGTGTGTGTGTGTGTGTGTGTGTGTGTGTGTGTGTGTGTGTGTGTGTGTGTGTGTGTTGTTGATGTACAGATAATGTTCAAGATGTTGTTAGCTAAAAATACACAATTATTTCCTCTGTGTGTGACTGGATTTCCTCTGTGTGTGACTGGATTTCCTCTGTGTGTGACTGGAAGACCTTGAATGTTGAGACAGCAGAAAATTCTATTCTGAGAAGTCACATGGTACAATATCTTTACCCCAAAATATCTATAAGTGTATGACCATCTTTGCAAAAGGATGTATATAAGTATGAACCAAGCTAAAATCCGGAGTGATCCCCTGCTGGAGGATGTGACCTCATGCTGGAGGATGTGACCTCATGCTGGAGGATGTGACCTCATGCTGGAGGATGTGACCTCATGCTGGAGGATGTGACCTCCTGCTGGAAGATGTGACCTCATGCTGGAGGATGTGACCTCATGCTGGAGGATGTGACCTCATGCTGGAGGATGTGACCTCATGCTGGAGGATGTGACCTCCTGCTGGAAGATGTGACCTCATGCTGGAAGATGTGATCTCCTGCAGGGGATGCTCGGCTTTGTTGTAAAATAAAGTCTAATATTTCTGGCATCAAAGATCTCTGAGAACTGATTTCCCAAAAAGAATAGCAACAAAATGCATGTGATTATCTGTATGTGTACATATCTATTTTACAAAATTATAATCTTTGTTTTGAAATAAAGGTTATCACTGTTATGAGTTTGTTTTTTTGAGTTGGCATGTTTAATATGGGATACAGAGATTGACAATGTACTGTATGTAGTTGGTCTAACTTCAAACTACTTTATTTATTTGAAATGTTTTATATAATGCACAAAAATAAACAATTATTAACTATTACAGAGTAATGATTAAAATAATAAATATATATGGTGCCATTAATGTTTACAGGCATTTTGTAATAATGCAACAGAATGTGAAAATAAACTTTAAATAAAATACTACACAGATATTACACAACATATACTCTGAAATTTCTTATAAGTTTACCTTAGATCCAGCATAGTTAAAACTATGGATGTGCACATAATACGAACTGTAAATAACAATAATAATAACAACTTTATAGCACCTTTAAAAACACAGGTTTGCAAAGTAATTCACAAAATAATTAATCAGAGACACAATAAAACCGTAAGAGGTGGACCGCCCAATACAAGAACCCAACAACAAATTCAGACCAGGAGAACTCAAATAAAGTGCAGGATGCAGTTAAAATAAATGAAAAAGGGGCAGACATGAAAAAAATATATACAATACGATAAGAAATGAACCTGAGATAAGCAGGAATGTTTTTCCATATAGTGCTTTTTATCCGTGCCATGCGCATGCACACACACCCACATACACATACACCCACACACACAAACAATAATCCACAACGAGAGAGGGAGAAAGATCTACGCGCTCACACAAGCCGGGGGTGGGGGTGACCACAGTCAATGAGAGACGTGAGCCTGGTGCGACGCACACAGCCGCCCTATCCGGGCAGGGATGGATGAGAGGCAGACACGGATCTCCTGGTCCACAGTCCTCAGTCGCTCCCTGTACTTGTTCTTCATGTACGTCAGGCTTGAAAAGCTCAGTTCGCACAGATACGTTGTGGAGAAGGGTAGCAAAATACCAACAGCGCTACTTGAAGCCACTGGATACTCTTTTTTCACTTAAATCCAAAACCTGTCCAATTTCATGTCACCAAATTTCATTTTTAATGTGCGGTCTTCCCTGATCTCCATCAGTTGCTCCTGTGTTGGCAATGGCCAGTCCTTTGCGCTCTCCAGCGCGCTTGAACTCCAAGGATCACGGACCCAGTCAAACTGTGCATTAGACTCCGATGGAAAATAATGATTAAATCGCTCATCGAGAGATTTCAGATGCTGGGTTATGAGATCAGAAAGTGTACTGCTGTTTACATGCACATTGCACAGGGGAAACATATATATCCAGCCTGCCCTGTGCCACAAAGGAACGAGTGTGAGCTTAGATCTGAAGCCACGCAGTTTGTCAGATGAGGAGAGGAGGTTTTCTTCTTTGCCTTGCATTTTAATGTTCAGCTCATTGATGTCACGGTAGACATATTCTCTGGTCTCTTCTAGTCTTGTGTTTATGTTGTTGTATGAGTGCACGTGCGTGTGGGCGTGAATGATTGGCATTCCGGATCCGCTCCAGCTGATCATCATCACCTCACCAGCTTCACGCAATCTCATCACTCTATATATACTTACCGCTGTTTCCTCATCTTTGTCAGATCGTTGTCTTGATGTCTACGGTGTTGGTGTTCCTGTGTTCTGTTCCACCTGGTGTTCCCGTTCGTCGTTGTCGTCGTCATCGCTGTCACGTGGATTGGGATTATCGTCATCACATCTTCACTGCACTTCACGGATACTGACCATCGAAGTCCCTGCGTCACTCCACCATCGGCTGCACTGTGTGATCGTTCTGTGTACATCATTACTATAATCATTAAAAGAGTAACTTGCATTTGCTTCCTGTCATTCATCCCGCAGACATGACAATTGAGGTGCTTAAAGATGTCAGCCAAATACGCGAGTTTAGGCACCATTGCTCATCTGCGAGCAGCTCTGCATATGCAGATTTTTCTTCTGTCAAGAAGACTCTGAGTTCTTCTCTTAACTCGCACAATCGGCCCAAAACCTTCCCCCGTGACAGCCAGCGGACTGCCGTGTGTAGCAACAAGCTCTGGTGCTCTGCCCCCATTTCCTCGCACAGAATCGATAACAGACGGCTCTTTAACGGGCGCGCCTTTATGAAATTAACAATGTCCACTGCTCTGTCAAGCACGTCCGAAAGTTCTTTTGGGAGCGTCTTTGCAGCAAGTGCCTCTCTGTGAAGGAAGCCGTGGGTTGTTCGGATGTCAGGGTTTTGCTGCTTTGCCCTGCTAATGAAACCTTTGGCACAGCCCGTCATCAAGTTGTAAAGAAAAATGTCCACTTGTCTTGATTTTCCCCAAAACGACATCTTCAATGTCCACAGACATGTCATTGATTTGCCTCCCTATTGTACAATCCGACAGCGGGACCTTTGACATTTCTTTTGCAGCTTGAGGCCCTAGCATTTTGTTCACTATTGCTGTACATGCTGGCATAATTACAGTTTCTGCAATAGTGTGGGGCGTCTTTGTTTTAGCTACTATTTCAGCTACAAGGTAGCTAGCTTCCAGTGCCTTCTCCGAGACTTTAGCGGATTTAATCATCATTTGTTCTTGACGGCTTTGCTGACTTTTCATTCTAACAAAATATTCAGGATCCTTGTCAGCAAGTGATGGATGATTGGAGGTCAGGTGTCTTTTAAGTTTGCTCGGAACCATCCCTTGGTTTGACAGTTTCATCCCACATATTAGACACAAAGGGAGAGGGCATGTTGCATCCCCAGTACTGAAGAAGCCAAATTTGAGGTAACTGTCGTTGTATGTTCTCTTTTTAGCCTTGTCTAACGTTACCTTTGTGACCTTTGGTGCCGACTCAGAGCTGGTGGAGGAAGTAGTAGGCTGAGGCTCCATTTCACAGTAAAAACTGTCCGGTTCTTGTGGGGCTTTTCTTTTTAAAAAACGATCCATGATGCTGTTGCTTGTTTGATGCTCTTTGTGAAATCAAATGTATTTTCGCGGTTAAATGATAAAACAATGTAGCCAAGGCACGCGCAGAGGGGGGGAGGGGGGCTTTGGGTGCTCGAGCCCCTGCCCTATTTCAAAATTAATCAAAAGTGCCCTTCTCAAACATATATCAATGATAATATTGTGGTCAATAAAAAAAATTATTTGCTTAAAATTAACATGACAATGTGTACAAAACTAAAGTGGCCTAAATTCACGTTTATTTTTACGTTTCTGTCAGTCTGAGCCTGAGGTGTTGTTGCTATAACGCGTTGCTATGGGTTGCGTCACTTGCGTCAAGTTTTGTGTGTGTCTTGCTTCGGTCTTGTGAGACGGATTTTTATGGTTAATTTTATATTTATCTAAAATGAATTTACAATTTTATTAATACGTTCATATGTTTAAAAAGAAGAAGAATGCATTTATATAAATTCAAATATATTTATATATGAAATGTCAGGTTTTTTTTTTTTTTTTTGCCTACGTAAATTTTTGGCGGCACCCCTGTGAGCACCCACAGTCAGGGGGCACCCCAGTGTGCCGCGGCACCCACTTTGAGAAAGGCTGGCTTAGAGCACCTTTAAGCTTCTGTAACGGAGGGGCGTGGCCTATTTAAACAGGTGACAGTGAGCAGAGCGCGCTGTTTATTGACTGAAGAGTCTAACGTTACTCATCCTGGCTAATGTAATGCTGCACGCTAAACGAGGATTTTTGACAATTTACTCCCATGAGCAGTCATTGAGTTCACATAAATACATTCACAGAAAATAATTTATTTTGTTTTATAAAGTTGAATTTTTACAGTAAACTACTGACTGCAGCCATAATCTTAGATGTAATTAACTGAAGATAAAATAAGACATTAAATCTCTTAAAGGAGGATTTAACAACTCCACAAACAGCATTACCAGCCTCACTTATTACTAACCAGGTTTAGCTACTTTATTTCTGTCAAAATACAACCAATAGTACGGTAATGTTAATTCTTAAATCTTACTTGTGAAAAGTATTCCCCGAGTGATGGTCCGCCGGTTTGAGCAGGAATATGCTGCACAGGGCTCTGGCATCTACTGCTGCTATGCAACACAAATATGAGTATGACCGGTTTAAGATGGCGGCTGCATTTCTTGCGCCCAGCGGCCAATAGGGCCTCAATAGTCTAGCTCTATATGTATATTCAATACTCAATGTATATTCTTATTCATGTGTATTGTTGTTATGGTGAATGAATGTTGTATGACGTATTTTTTTTTTTTTTTTAGTCTTTATGTTACCGGCCTAGGGACCACAGATGAAAAGTAGTATCTTTTTACTAATTCTGGCATATTTACATGGTGTATTATCATACATCATGTTCATGAATATGCATGATCGCTATCAAATAAACGAATAAATAAATAAATGATGTCTATGGCTTTACCTGTGTGTTTAAAAGGCACATTTGTGGCAACAAAAACAAACTGGGCTAAAATCAAGCGTTAGAACAGATTGCCTGTCCCGATGCCAGGAATTTGAGCCCAGTAGAATGGAAAAATTTGGGCGAGACACATTACTGTTTTTAATTTACACAAGGATTCCTAAGTGATTATAAATGCATGATTATTACAGTGAAAGTTTCCCTAAAGCATCATGGCCATGGGAAGAACCTCGCTTGAGGGACAGCAGTTGTGACTTGTATTGTTTGTAATGATGGAAAATATTTCATATTTTGACACGTGGTTTAACGACTGTATGTAGGAGGTGATGCAATCACTTTGTTGTTCAGAATCAAATTTACTAAACAATGTGCCTTACAAAGAGACACATGTGTTCAGCAGATTAAGCAACAACACCTCATTGATTAGGGGGTTCTGCATAGTTGTAGAACCAGCACCGTATATTCATCTTACATATATTAATTTATTAAAAAAATATTGGCATTGCATATTAAATAGTGTAGGCTAACACAGAGGACTTTGGTAGCTAAACAGAAAGGGAATCTGAGAACTGTAAACAAACAATAAGATCCTTTTCTTTTTGGTAATAAATTTGTACTATTTGCAAATATCTTTTCATTCAAAAATATATAATATTACCGTAATAACATATAATAGCCTATATAACACAATAATATATAAAATATTAATTGTTTAGCTACATTCCCTCCCCAATCTCATTTATCGCTAAAACCGAAGCGTCGCGCTGGAATTCATGTTCGGTATCTGTGAACACTTAAGCCCCGCCTTCTTTGATTAGATTGGTCATCTCAATTGACCCTTCGCAAAGACCCGCCCTCCTTAGTTACTGTCGCTATGTTCCGACAAGCTACGCTGCTCTCATGCTCTCACCATGTTCTCACGCAGTGAAAAATACATTGCGGAGCAGAGAGGAGACTGACAACACGCGGACAGACAGGACAGACCAGGTTACTTTTCGGTTACTTTTGATATTAAACATATTAAACAAAGTCTCAGCTTTCAAATGTGGTCATTTTTTGAAAGAAATTTAAACAATAAATACCGTTTTGTGGCTCTTTAATGTGCCGTGACAGATCGCTGTAGAGCATCAGTTAAAGCTGCTCGTGATCCGATCATCTCTTCCTTCTAGTTCATTTATAGCATCAAATAAACATGAACGAACATAAGAAATAATGTTGTTTTAAAGGGTACATATCATGCTTTTAATTCGTTCCTTTTTACATATAAATCATATATTTGTGGTCTATATGAAGCAGAACTGGAATGCTTGGGTCTGAATTCCTCATTATTATAGCTCCACAGGCCACTTTTCTACCGCTTTTCTGATGTGCGTCTGAGATCAACTCGTTTTGGTGCGGTCTCTTTAAATCCAAATGCGACACTTCATACCCGCCCCCTCTCCAGCTCGCAGAGGTGACACTCGGTTCAGCTCCACCCCGTTCGGCAATTTTTGTAGTTTTATAGAGATGCGATTATCTAGCCTAGCGGAACAGAAACTTTTTATTCACATGTTATTAACAAAATGTCAACAACGGAAGACTTGTCCATCAAGCCTAACATGTTCGAGCCACAGTCGGAGCGAGATGAAAATAAAGACGACGAACCTGCAGAACAACGTCTTCATATGGATGCAATGGTGTGTTACTGTATTTACAGTAAGTTCTCCATCCATGCCCACTACTACAATACTGCATGATTTACAACGACTATTTAATACTCACAAAACAAAATATAAGTTATATTATAAACAATTAAAGAAAAGTCGATTATTTCTCTTAAAACAAGCACACTAACAAGACAACTGCTAAACCATGACCACCGAGTGTTTTAAGAAGAGTAGTAAGTTACGTTATTTACAGCTTACCGAAGTGCTTTGTTCGTCGTCTCCAAAGATAGAAGGAAGGAACTGACCCCTCAATCAGACGAAGTCTATCGGCAAATCCTTCTTTATACTGGCGGAGGTTGCTGAAGTGACGTTGGTTATCCATGAAGTGCTCCGCGCACACAAACATGACTTTACTCACAGATGTGGGGACATTTCCGTGAAAAATAAAACTCAAACAGGCACTTCGAAGAGGTTCTGATGCTGGCAGACGGTGTAATGAAGCGTGTGGGTTGCTACATCCAACAACCGAACATGTTGACGTACCCTCTCGTAACTTCTGCATACTTGGACTACAAAATTGCAGCGAGAAATAAAAATGGCGGATTGCTCGAAGTGTTTGGCCGGAAGTCGATGTCCTTATTTAGCAGTTCCGCTACAAATACTTTGACGTAATAGTTCACAAAACGTCATAGATTATAGACAAATCTAAACCGGTTGAAAAATGTGACCAAAAAGGAATATAAAGATATCAACGAAGTTCCCGAAGAGACTGATTTCAACTTTTCTGTACTTATAAACACTCCAAATATACAACAAAAGGCATTTAAGGGGTAAAAAAGTAGATTTAGCATGATATGTCCCCTTTAACCGCGGAAAGGCGTCAGTATATTCATTTTACCAAGTTAAAATCCTCCTAACTCTACTGGCTGCTTTTTCGGACAAAATGGCGGATGGCGAAGTATGATTGGTTAGAACACCTGTCAATCAAGCTCCACGCGAAGGGTCAATTGTTTTGACATCGACGAGTGCTGTTAAAACACTTAAAATTTTTAAATCTTTAAAATCTTTTGGTGTTCCTTTGCAACAAGCAGAGAGGCTACATGCCCTGTCGGTATAATTCACTATTATTTGACATATTAAAATGCAAATCTCCCCTTCATGACATAATGCTGCAATTTTGCAAGTCAATGACTGACGGCACCGATTGCCGGCTAAAAATACCGTGAAATTAGCGACTGTCTGTAGCGTGGTGGTGGAAAAATTTGTGATGGGAATTTTTTTTTTTTTTTAATCTTTTGCGTCCCCTCGCAAAACGTTTGCGTTCCCCTGAGAAACTTTGCGTTCCCTTGCAAAGTCAAGATACTTGCGTTCCCATGAAAAACCTGTTGTGAGCTCGATCACTTCCTGTTTAATGCCCCCTGGTAGTACTTCAGAGATCTGTGACGAGTTCAGTAATCAACTCGTTATCTCTTGAGTTACAGGTGATTGGCTGAAGTGAGTGGTTGTACACCTGAACTTAATCATGAGCTCTACAAAAGATTGTGACAGAGGAGAGCGTGTGTTGGGAGCCGAGCTTGTGCAGAGCTTGGGCTGGTTTCGTCTGCGCTGTACGTTCGGACTTTTGTCGACTCGGAGAACTCGTGAGATGTGAGGGATATGGGAGATCACCGCCGCCCTTTGATCCATCTCCGTTGGGATGGTTGGACTGTTGACTTTCATGAGTGATATACATTTGCACCCAACTACTGACACACTGATTGTCATTTACACTGATCTTTAATGTTGTTTTGTCTCACACGAATTAATAAATTCCTTTATTAATTGGAAGTGGTGTGTGGTGGCTCCCTTATTTTGTTGCGACTCAGAGGAGATCGTAACATATCCGTACGTTAATAGAGCTAAATAAAGAAATGTGGACAGTGCTTAAATCAAGGTGGAGTTATTCACATATTCGAACTTCTCAGTTCAATAAATTGAGAGCTAAACGTTGTTAAAAACACAAATTATACTTATTTACAACAGACATCCCAGCATATTGAGTCAAGTCAAGTATATTTATATAGCGCTTTTCACAATATAGATTGTATCAAAGCAGCTTCACAGTATCAATCAAAATAACATAATGTTTGTTTCTTATTAGTGGAAAAAACATCCACGTAAGGTAGGGCTGATCAATTGTATTAATAATTGGTTAATTCATTTGAATATTGATAGTGGCTCTCTGATGCCCGTAAATTAATTCAAATCTCCCGAAATCGAGGAAGAGACAGAACATACTGTGCTCCAACCGTGTAGCGCGCACAAGGGGTATCGATACTTTCGATACTGACGTGGTATCGAAAAGGATCGATCCTCACATAAAAATATCGATCCAAATGTGTGTTTTTTTACCAGTAAATTTTATTAATTTAGAATGCAATTCAGTGCGTAAAAATAAGCGAATGTTAGCGAATAATTGTGTAGGGTAGAACTATTTCTCCTAGTCATCTGGATACAAGACAAAACCAATCAATCACAGAGAGCGTTCAAAGCTTCTGTCACAGTGCGTTTGGGAAAGGAAGCTTTGCTTAGATGACAGAGAAACAATCGGGAGTTATTTCGCAATAAACAAATTAAAAGTTTACATAACGGTTCAAAATGTTGACTCAGTAAGATTTGTTTAATGAAATTAATATTTTTATTCAACAAAGATCGATGCATTAAATTGATCGAAAGTGACAGTGAAGGGTTTTAAAAAAAATCTATTTCATATAAATGCTGTTCTTTCAACTTTGTTCATCATGATACATTTTATGCAAAATTATTTGGTTTCCACAAAAACATTAAACTGTTTTCAACATTGATAATAATAAGAAATGTTTCTTGAGCAGCAAATCAGCATATTAAAATTAATTCTCATCATGAAGGATCATGAAGACTGGAGTAATGATGCTGAAAATTCAGCTTTGATCATAGGAATAAATTACAGAATAGCCTATGTTAAATTGTAATAATATTACAGTTTTTTACTGTATTTTTGACCAAATAAATGCAGAAGAGATTTAAAAATCTTACAACCCCCAAACATTTGAACAGTAGGCTGGTGTACAATACTGCCCTACAAAGGCAAAAGACCTTAACTCACCAGAGTGTGAAACTGAGAAAAATGACTTTAAAGTTTTTTTGTTGTCCAGCCAATTGTATGATAGGTAGGACACTGAAAATTTGCAAAGTAGTTGTCATAATGAATATATTTATGTACATAAAAAAATTTGAGGTCAAACTTGACCTTTGACCCTTATTCGGAAGTTACTGTATTCTGCCTTTGCATTATCTGCAAAACAATAATGGGTCATACAAAGGCAAAATACCTTAACTTCTAATTTAATGACCATTTTGACTTTTATCACTCTATACAAACATTTCTATGATAACAATGATAGCCTTAAAATAACATTTAGTGAGTTCTGTCTAGTAAGGCTTAATATTACATCAATAGAATATTACAAAATAAAAAATAATGAGAAGGCTATTATCTGTACTGGATCATTTTAAAACGTTATCGCTGTACTTAATTTAAGTAAAATAACTCAAGAGGTACTGTTAAAGTAACCTTCCACAAATATTTCTTACATTTGAGATTTGGCTATGCCAGTAATATGTAGACGCTCTTTCTCAAATACCATTCACCCTTTTCTGACAAAACGTATAGGAATATGCTTATATCTAATGACATTGTGAGTATGTTTTCCAGAATCAATGAAAAAACTTTTCCTGGACAGAATTGATATAGCCAGTTTATGACAGTTTACAAAGAAGGGAGTCTAACAACAAACTAATTACATATAGGCATAGCACCGTAACTTCAGCGCGGCAAACACATTGCTGGTGGGTAAAACAAAGGCATAGTGCCTTAACTCCACTGTAACTTAGGCATTCTAGAGTGCAGCGGAACAAAGCTAAAAGACTCTAACTGATGTTAAGGGCTTCTGCCTTTGCTTTCCCTCTGATTTTGGAAGTTATGGCAAAAACAACATCTTATTTTTAGCAGAAAAGAACAAAATAGACACAAGATATTTTTCCACATGATAAAACTGATGTCCATTGTTCCAAATATGGCAAAAACTCATTTTGACCAAAATTGAAGTTAAGGTCTTTTGCCTTTGCACGGCAGAATAGTGCATTTACTATAATTAGGGTAGTTTGGTAAAAGTCACTGACTAATTACAGGCGAGTTGAGAGCACAAACCACAAAATATTTAGTGGTCATGAAAATGTATTCAGATTTAGCATATTAATGATGCATTCACCTCATAAATCATGACACACTGCTCTAGCACAGGAAAGTGCACGTAAGTTCACGTGCATGCTTTTAAAATTAAAAAGTATTGGTATCGGTATCGATAACGGCGATACTGGTCCTGTATTTACTTGGTATCGGATCGATACCAAATTTTGCAGTATCGCCTCCCTGCGAGAGCCCTTGCGAGAGTGTGCTTCATGAATGCATGTAAGACAGAGAGCATCCTGATTGGCCTGTTTCGTTCAGTCAACCAATCACATCAGTGGTGTCCCACTGGTCATATACACTGCTATTGCACATTTTATGAAAATTGTTCAATAACTCCACTGTAACACACCAAATTTAGTTCACACATCACTATAATGTTGGTTTAGTTTGGGAAGTAATTGCACATTAAAAATAAGTAGGCATATTCTTTACACTATATTGGTACCGTAGCTAACATAATAGTTACAACCATAGCTTTTGCATTATATTTGCTTACTGAATTTGCTGGCATTACACTGTTCTAACTGTGTGGAGTTATTGAATATATTATTTTTCTAAAAAGGGTTGATTTTGTTTCATAATAAATAATCATTCAAATTATTCATTTTTATCAAACTAATGCCGGGCGTACACCAAAGGATTTTCACAGTCCCAGACTAAAGACCGGCAGTCTTTAGGAATCTTACTGGAGTCTCGGCGCGCTCCCGTCGTCTCGATCGTTAAAGGGTACCTATCATGGAATTTTGAAAATAACCTTTCATGTAGTGTGTAACATAGATCTAAGTGAACGAAAACATCCTGCAAAGTTTTAAATATGAAAGTTCACCGTATACAAAGTTATTGTCTCTCAAAAGTAAGAGTCGACTCAGAGTCGCTGATATGAATCGATAGACGAACGATGCATTTTCTCTAACTTTATACGTCACTTGTACAAGTTATTTGAATAAGGCAAGCCCACTCATTGCGCACGCATCAAACGAGCCCAGTGTAAAAGCCCCCTTAAATCACTGCTGAGCATAATGGGAGGAATTTGGTGGGAATAAAAAGCTAAAATAATCTAGTTGTATAGTCTTGTAAATAGTGTCACTAAGATTCAGTGTTTGTAAAATATTTAGTCTTGAGACTATAAACTGTGAACCCAAGTCTTTAGATGTGAGCTGATAATCTTATAAAGTCTTTTCTAAATCTTTTCAGTCTAGGTGTACATAAAGCATAAGTACTGTAGTATAACCAGCAGGAAAGAAGTGATGTGTGAACTGAATTTGGTGACTGTATGCTACAGTGTATTAGTGAAGCTATTGAATATGTTTAATAAGATAAAATGTGCAGAAGGGTTTTGGGATTTGCACTTTGCAGACGGATACGGACTTGTCTCTCAATCGGCTGTTTAGAGACAATTGTTCTATTATAAAGAAGCTCGTTTTGGAGAAAATTAGTTGTAGGCTAGCTCGTTACTTGTAAATAGCTAGGTGTCGTTTGGGTTTTAACAACGTTTAGCTCACAGATATCCGTGAACTTCGAATACCCATGTGAATATAGCTCATTGCCAACTTCACTGAACTCCTTGAGTTAAGAACTGACCGCATTTCTCTATTTTAAGTCCAACCAAGTTCAAACACCATGAGACGCTACGGATCTCTGAAGTAGGCTATTGCCAGCGAAACATTACAGTGTCTGTCGAGCTCACAAGGTTTTGCGTGGGAACGCAAATAACTTTGCGAGGGAAAGTCCCATCGTAAACATTTTCAACACCCATCCCAACACCCACCATCCCTTTAGGGGCTTCGTGTATAGCAACCGAGTCGTTTTGAAAGTGAAAGTTAGTAGGCTGTCCCATCGACTGTCCTGTATAAAGTAAGTGACTGAGCTGTGGAAAATCAAAAGGAATGAACTCACAGCCTGAAGACATACAGACCAGAGGTGAGCAATAATTCCCCTTCTCTCTCTCTCTCTCTCTCTCTCTCTCTCTCTCTCTCTCTCCTCTCTCTCTCTCTCTCTCTCTCTCTCTCTCTCTCTCTCTCTCTCTCTCTCTCTCTCTCTCTCTCTCTACGGGAAAATAATATCCTTTATATTTACTAATTCATAACCAGCCACCGGAAAATCTTCAGCACATCATGATTTGCACATTTTGCTGATTTTTCAAGATGTCTTTTAAAATAGCCGTTAGAAAACAGTAATTCTGCGTGTTTGTGATTATTTTGTCTGATAAATGTTGCAGTGTTGATCAATATTTGTATTTGCGTTCAGCCAGCGGAGACAATGCAATAGAACATATCATCACGATCAATTTCTGTCGTGGCTATGTAGATTCAGCAGAAATATGATCATGAATGGATGCGTTTCGTTGTGTTCTCTGTGCTTTATTGTATAAATATTGTAGTTTTGTGGTTGTATTTAACACTCGTGAATCTCTTCAACCCTTCCAAATTAATGCATGATTCATTATGTTGTGTGAAACATCGTAAAATTACTATTTAATTAAATTCTGACATCTCTAACTGAGTTTACAGTTAATCGTCTCAATTTAATCTCTTGCACTTTTTTATTAGTCCTAGTTGTTTAAGTTTCACTCTTAATGCAAATATATGTAATTTTTTTGCAGAATCAAAACCATGAATGCTTTAAATGCAGTTCAACTGTTCATTCTGGTTTGGACTTTTACTGCTGTCTGTCAAGTTGATGGTAAGAGAATAAACTTTCCCCTACAGTGGCGGTTCTAGCCCATTTCAACTGGGGGGGCCAAGCTGGGGCCAGTTGTACTGTTAGAGGGGCCAGTTACATTTAGACCTTATTGTTGTCATATCATTTTCTGCACTGCTGCAGGCATTACAAAATACCATGTTTATAATTATTCAACAATGTATTTGCATTTCCATTATATTTTTACATTTGCATTACATATTCAGTATTAGTCACAGTAACTGTAATAGACGTGTCCTTCTTTCTCTTCATTTTGAGAACTATAGAGCAAAAGCAATGGGGACCAAGAAGCTTATTAATTCATTTACTGAAAATAACTGACTTTCTAGCTACGTCTAACCGTTTACAGGGTTCCTGCACACTTTTTAAAGTCAAATTTAAGGCTTTTTAAGACCTAAAGAAATCAAAATTAATACTGTACATTAGGGGTGTGTAATATTGACAAAAATATATTTCAATATTTTCAACGTTTTGTTGATAATAATTAGATGATATTTTACTGATTGTGTTTTTGTTCTGGTGCCATGGCTGGTTTAGGCCTGTTGTTGACAGCCGACTCACGAAGATATTAAGATTTTTCATATTCTATGCAGTGGTCAGTTCACAGCAGTGACAGAAATACATTTTTTAATTAACTAATTGTTTTAACGTTTTAATTAAAGGATACTTTAAACTAAAACTACCAGTAGGCGGCGGCAAGTCCCTGTAAGAGGGATTCATTCATTCAACCGATTCGTTCAAACGGCTGATTCATTCGGGAAAGAAGCGATTCGTTCAAAACGCGGATTTCAGTCAATAAATCATCGCTCTGTTGCATTGAGACTCTGCTACGGTTTCATTATGAAATTCTAGTCGGCGAAATAAAGGGAAAACAAACAATATTGACAATATTGTGTCTAAAAAGTAACTCCCAATGTTAACTTATTGTTAATTTAACTGTTGTAACATACATAGCTATCACAGTTGCAAGTGTGCACGGGAAAACGGCACTCTTGCTGATGTGATATTCTAATATAAGAACATAATATGATATAAATATAAGACAAAAACTAATTTGGGGACATAGCCTAACGTTAACTGCACACAGCAGTGAAAGGACGATAGACAAATGCAATGTCACCTCACAGTGCCTCGTACATAGTTAAAACAATGATTACAATATCATAATAGACAATACACATCGCACACCCAATACGCACATAAAGAATGAACTTAAGACTGAACTGACATTTTCTCTCCTCACAGCAAAATCCGTGTTCCTATGTACACCAGGAGAGTTCATTTAACACTGGGGATTTTGCTGTGCTCTCTCGCGTGCAGGAGACAGACGTTATTCTGCCGCGATTCCCGCGAATGTGATGCGAATTGTCACGTGAACATGCAAATCCACAAAGATAGAATAAAAAATAATATGCATACAAGGATAACAACGATAGAAAATTATTTCAAACTCCACATTTAGGGGGGCCACAAGGGGGGCCAAGCTTTTTGTCACAGGGGCACTGGCCCCCCCTGGCCTCCCCCTAGAACCGCCACTGTTCCCCTAGAAAGAGTGTGTGAGATTTTTGAGGAGGGAATAAATCTTAAGATAATGAAGAAAAAAGGTCAAATCGAATTAATAGATATAAAAAACAACTGGCTAATTTTGCAAGTGTATCCAGGTCAGTCCACAGTGTTTATGGCTCAGTCTCAGTGTGAGTCCTTCTGACACACAGACACAGACACGATAGATCCAATTGCAGAAGTATTCATTGGGTAATCCGTACTCACGATCAGTTCAGGCAGGGGTCAAATACCAAGCAATCCAAAAGACAAGAACATACACAGACCAAGAAACACAAAACAAGATCCAAAGTGTGGGGACACTAAACAAGGACTCCGTGACAAACACTAAAATAGACAGGGTATATATACAGTACACACAGAACTAACAAGGTGATGGGAGACAGTTGTGTGCAATGATCAGATGAGTGGCAGAACAGAATGCTGGGAAATGTAGTCTAATGTAAATGACACCAACGAGGACCTCTAGTGAAACCAGGGAAACACAACCAGACACTGTGACAACAGGATGTTGCACGCAGAGACTGTGTAATATATATATTGAATTAAATTCTGACATCTCTACTGAGCTTTCAGTAAATCTTCTCTATATAGGCTACTATATACATATATAAATATGTAAACTAATTTATAATAATCAAATATATGACCCTCCTATTAATAGAGATTAAATCCTGTTCAAACTCTAATGTACAAAAACACATAATGCATTAATTTTATTTAAGAATAGGTTCTCTAATGAAAGAGTCAATGTTTATTATATGACTGATATGGACACAGACACAAAAAGTTCTGGATATGTAAAAAAAAGTTTAATGATATGTAAAAAAAAAAAAAAAAAAACTTTATGATTGTTCGGTTGCTGTATGATGTACATTGTTATTTTTCAGATGAGATCAGTGTAAGCTGTGCTGGTGTGACTGGAACTGTGGGTAAAGAAGTAACTTTCAACTGCAGCGTCTCTCAGAAGAAGTCTGAATACTGCATTACACTGTATAAGTTTCAATACCCTGAGAATAATGATGCTGCAATCTGTAGAGAAGAGTTTCCTCTGGACTGTGAACGGAGAAAACAGCTTCACATGCAGCTTCAGTTCAACTACAGTAATGACGGAACAATTTAGATTCTTTATCCAAACAAACTGTGGACAGAAACTAACTGCATTCACTGTGGATATAACAGGTACCGTATGTATTACTGTTGTTTATAATTCAATAAATGTTTGCAACTCTACATTTATTTCCAATCTACTAACAGTGGTTTAAAATCTGTTAACAGAGACCAGCACACCTGAACCTGTCACTAAAGCTCCTGGTAAGAAATATATTATTATATCACAGTTATTGTTTTTGAGCTCCAGTTTACTTAACACAGAAAACTGCACTTTAGTCTTTTTTCAGAATATTTATAATGTTGAAGTTTAATATCAAAGAAGGAAACTATTGTATGATCATGGTCTTCAAAATGTGACTATAGATATTTCATTCAGAGTGATTTTAGAGATGTTTAGAATTTGTCTGTCAAGAAATCAGTTTGATCAGATTCTCATCAGCAGAAATGTTTTGTGAAGTTTGTGTGGAGAATCTGAGTGTGTGATGTTTTATAGGCTGAAGTTGACTTTATGATTTAAGCAATTATTTAAACAGTTTAATTGCACCTTTCCAGAGACACCATCAACAACAGCAGTGAAAAACCGTATAGCAGGAGACGATCTAAGATCTAACAACACTGTCATCGTTGTAGTTGTGGGCTGTTTCATCATCATCATCATCGTAATGACAATCATTTACAAAAAGGATCTAAACTACTGCAAACCTTATGATGATGTTACGGAGCCACAGACATGATGAAAACAACAGCAATTTCCAAGAGCAAAATCCAGAAAACGTGATCTAATACCACTGACTCAGCCATATGAAAGCATTGACTTTTGTTTGACTTTAAATGTAAAGATATGTACATACAGTACTATCTGTTATACCACTGAACTATATAACTCTGGTTGTAGTTTTTAAAATTCTGTTTCTGTTTTATATTGATTTCTGTGAAATAATGGTATATATTATTGATCTTTTTGATCAGTATATATTTAAATGTAATAAACTTAAGCCTCTGTGAACATTCAGAGGCAATGCTATTTTTTCTGACATTTAAGCTGTAGATTATAAATGTCAATTTTGTATTTGGTAAATGGTATTATAGCTTAAGTATTGAAATAATTTTTTATACTTATACCATTTTTTTAATGTTTTGTACCTGCACTTTTCTAATGCTGCGAACAGTGTGACTTTGTAACATTCTTTTATATTATTTCAAATATAATATAGACCTTATGCACCAGAGAAACGAGGGCCATATAAATATGCCATATTTCTATGGCATCGCTGTCCAGGAGTTGTTAGTTGGTGAAGTTGATTTACTTATTGTAGAGTTAACGAAAGTTATCATGAGCATTGTAATGTTTATCATAAGCATTGTAAAGCATCTGTCTTAATAAATGGACCTTGGAAATTTTTTAAACGAGTCGTTCATTCATAACTACGCAAGATCGCTGTGAAAATACAGACCGGAAGTCAAAAGACAACGAGCTCAGCGCTGAAAAGGGGCGTGGCTACATAAGGTCTATAATGAGTGATGGGTAGCTGCACTGAGATGATCTGAATTTATGCCTTAATTAGTTAAGTTACATGAACTTATTGTGCAGTATATCCATTTAAATGAATAATAAATAAAAGTAAATGTAAATTCATTTGGTTTGGTTACCATCCGACATTCTTCAAAATATCTTCCTTTGTGTTCAGCTGAAGAAAGAAATTCATAATAATAAGTTTAATTTATATAGCGCCTTTCCCAAGCTCAAGGACGCTTCACAATAACAGTACAAAAACAATCAGTTCACACAAGAATGGACAATAGACATTTGCCCAGTCCGAGCGATTGCAGTTGCATATCGCGTTACATTTTGAAATACAAACAGAAACAGAGACAAAAAACAACACTATATAGAGACAGGAAGGTGGACAGTTGCAGTAAGGATGCAAAAGACTAATGGTATCCAATTAAACATTATGACTGCAATACAGAGTTATGAAGAATGTTTAAGAAAAACATGTCACGACTGATAATACTGTTTAAACAAATGGGATTGAATTCATGCAGCGTGGTTGTTGTCCTAGAGCCAGGGGAAGAGAGATCCATAGCTTAGGGGCTAAAACGGAGAAAGACCTGCCACCCATAGATGATAGACGAAAGAAAGCTCGGCTCACAGAGTAGTTCATGACCAGAGGATCTGAGAGTTTGAGGGGGAATATAAGGAGAGAGTAATTTAGAAAGATAGGAAGGAGCAAGACCAATGAGTGATTTAAAGGTAAGTAGAAGAATTTTGTTAGTAATGCGGGATGACACGGGTAGCTAGTGGAGTTTGAGCAGATTTGAAATGATATGAGCGGTTTGTTTGGTGCAAGTTAGTAATCTTGCGGCAGAGTTTTGATTATATTGCAAACGTGAGATAGAATGTGCGGGTAATCCAGAAAAAATAGTAGTTGCGGCGAGATGTGATGAACGCATGTACCAGCGATTCAGCGTCTTTTGGGCTGACATAGGGCCAGAGTTTGGCAATACGGCGGAGTTGAAAAAATTAAGCTTTGTAGAGTTGACTGACGTAAGCATCAAAGGTCAGGGAAGGGTCAAGAGTGATACCCAAGTTTTTGACAGTGGCAGATGGAATAATTGATGTAGCTTCAAGGTCAAGTCTTGGTTTACTATTAGTTATAGTTTTTGTTAGAGATATTGGCCCAGTAATTAAGATTTCTGTTTTATTTAGATTCAAACTGAGAAAATTGCAATTGAGCCAGGTCTTTAATTCATTAAAGGGGTCATATAATGGTACTTGCACTTTTACAAGTTGATTGTACTGAAATGTGTGTTGGCAGTGCCTGTACACAGCCATCATATAATGATAAAAATCCATCCAGTGGTTTTGTTTTAATCTCCTTATATGTTTTCCCCTGCCTCAAATCAAGCCGTTCGAGCCTGTGACGTCACAAGCTCGCACGCCCCTCCCACGACTGTTGATTGACAGCAGCGTTTCAACACAGACCCGCCCTCGCTCGTGAGTGAGATGTCAATCATAGTTCGTCATTGTTTACACTGGAGCAGAATGGCGGCCGTCTAAGCGATTCTGGTGTTCTGTTCTTGGGTGTAATAAGGAACACAGCAGTCATTTTAATGTTCCTAAATCCGAACTGCTGAAGACGCAGTGGCTGAGTTTTGTTTATGAAGGGAATCCGACGAGCAACGTCAATGCGCTCATGTTTGCGCAAATCATTTCTCACCAGACTGCTTTATAAACGAGGCGAGGGTCAATATAAATCAGGTTTAGCTAAGAAGCTGCTACTGAAAAAGGAATCGGTACCAACTATTCGTGTTCCTGCTGGACCTCCAGAAGAAGTGAGTGTAACGTTTTATTTATTAACCTTTTATATGAATCTTTGCAAATCCCTTGCACGCTTCACGAATGTGGCTAATGTTTACACTCAGGGTGCATTATTACGGCATGTCTTCTATGTAACGTTACGACGTTCTCAATATAATTCATAATCCCACGTTTATAATGAAAAACGCGTTGGTGTTGTGTTATTAAAAACTGTGTAAGTTACGCAGTGTTACAGTTAACGTAACAGGAATATTAACAGGAATATCAATGCAGTTACATTTCGTACTGCACTAAACATAAACATACAGCAAATTCTTAGTTATCCTTCAACTACTGCTAGAATCATTACTGACATGACCTCATGTCAGTTTCAGTCACGAGTTGTACCTAACACTGAGATAATGTCACGCATCATTGACAAGCCTACATTTACAAAAAAAAGAAAAGTTTTTCAACATAAATCTGTCAACGAACTAACCTATAATAACTTACATTAGTAACGTTAAACACATAGCGTTTGTATCTCACAACTCTAACGTTACCCTGCCAGTACATACAAAAATAGATCAAAGTGACATTGTTAACCAACCATTCAGAAACGTCCTGTTCGAGCCTTATTGTCGAACTTCTTCGGGGCCGTCATCTTGTTTCGGGTCCGACTCCGGTTCAAACTGATACGGTTGCACAGATGCGTCCTCAGAGAGAATCCCGCTGCCATAATAAACCCTCAACTGTTGTCAAGTCAACACTCCACGTGCGTTGTGTTACAGCGCCCACAGAACAGAGGGGCGGAGTCAGCGAAGCTCATTATCATTTAAAGGCATATGCACTTAAACGGAGTGCTGAACACAGAGCTGTTTTTGAGCAGGTAAAATGAGCGTTTTCTTAAAAAACTAATGAGAATTTTTAATAAAAGTATATTACAAACTTTTCATTTAGACCCTAAAGATTCATATTAACTTGTACAAAAATGGCATTATATGACCCCTTTAATACATGATGATAGTGATGTAGTCTGGTGAATAGAGTCTGGGCGGCAAGCAGTATATATCTGAATATAATGGCATAACAGTGGTATCGAAAACCATGGCGGTGAATAATTTGTCCGAGAGGCAAAATGTAGATGATAAATAATAATGGGCCGAGAACTGATCCCTGAGGAACACCTTGTGTGAGAATGACAGTGGGAGATTTATAATCGTGCATGGTGATATAGTATTTCCTGTCAGATAGGAGGAAAACCAGGATAGCACAGCTCCTGAGATACCAATCTCTGAGAGGCGCATGAGTAGAAATGTATGACAGACAGTATCAAAGGCTGAGCTGAGGTCGAGTAATAAAAGTATGGTGATGGGGCTGTATGGTCATACAGGTTTGAACTTGAGGGTGAGTAAATGATGACATTTTTATTTTATTTGAACTGAACTATTTCTTTAAGAAAAAGGTTCTATATATAACCTTAAAGTCCCCCTGTAATAAATCATTTTATCCCTTTAACTCATCTTTGATCACCAAAATTACGTATTTAAAGTTTTTCCCTTGAAAAAAACATTTTCTTTATGCCTTAAAATATATTGAATGCAACTCTACTCCCTTGCCTCATTTAGAATACGTGGTTCTATGAACGTACAAATGAGCCCCGCCTCCACTCCCTCACAGCAGCTCAGAGATCTATACATCTATATATCATTTAAGAGTTCCCATCATGGGATATGTAATCGCATTTTGCAAAGTATTTCGCAATCATTTTAGAAATTTCTCATTAGAAACTTTTTGGCATAAAGTGTTCTTTACAACTGAGACAAAAACCTTATAGAGGTCCATTGAACCTTTTTTCCAAGTGAGTGTGTCAGCTGAAATCAAATACAATGTACTACTATTATAATCTTTAATATAATTGTTTTATTCAGGCAACTGAGAAGGTGACTGCATAATCTGTGTGGTATATTGACCTTTATGGTGGTTTGTTTGTTTTGACTATGAATTGTACGGTTGTTGTAGTTATTTCTTTCTTTTCTTTATTTATAAAGCACATTCAAAAACAACCATGGGTTGACTAAACACTGTACATGAAAAAAATTACAAAGGGATAAAATACATTAGACCAGGGGTAGGGAACGTCGGTCCTGGAGAGCCACAGCCCTGCAGAGTTTAGCTCCAACCCTGAAAAAAACTCACCTGATTAGACTAACAGCATCTGTTCAAGAAAATAAAAGCCAGAGCTTTCCCTATCCAATCTTTTTTTTTCTCGTTCTAATTTTTTTTTCATAAACACGGCGTCATCTTAAATCAATATATGCTTACACACGAAAACACTGAAACCGACTTAAAACGATGTGGTATACATGCCAGACCAGTATGTGGCGCTGTAATTCTGCCACAGAGATGCACTAAACAAGGAGAAGAAGACTTGGAGCATGTGCATATCCTTGCGCGCTCTATACGAACCCAACACGACAGCAGGTGAAGACGAAGATTGCTCACTGTAGTAGCATAGGAGCAGAAGGAGCTCAGTAGCTTCTGCAGCACGAACATAAGCATATAGTCCGCCATTGTTGTTGCTGTTACGTGTGACGTAGCCGTGTGTGACTAACGCTGACACGTGGTGTGATGACATCATCGGATTGGTCGTACACACGAAAACGCAAGCGTGTCGGTTTCAGATTTATCCACCCTGGGACCCGGTTTAAAAAAATAGCGGTTTCAGTGTCCCTAAATGCTGGATCCGTCTGGACGAAACGCCAATACGATACAAAATTTGCATGTATACAGCTTAACCCGTCTCCGTGTGGACAGGGCCTCAATCTGGACCCAGGGATGGACATTCCCTCCCATTTGCAATTTTCATAAATGGTCATAATACTGGCATTAAAAGTATCACTAGGCCCAAACATAATCACTTCAGTTTTGTCTTCATTTAATGTCAATAAATTATTTGTTAACCATAATTTAATTTCCGGAATACAATCGATCAGCGCTCTCATTTCATGTTTATCATTAGATTGCAAAGGTAGATACAACTGGGCATCATCATCAGCATCTAAATGAAAAGAAATCCCATATTGAACCCAGGGGCAGCAAATATATCATGAATAGAATTGGAGCAAGAACGTAACCCTGAGGGACACCACAAGTCAAAGGAGCAGTGGAGGATGTATGTTGAAATCTTACGGTCACTTAAGACGCCTGGAACCATTCAAGAGTGATACCTTTAAGGCCAATGCAATTTTTAAACGAGAGATGAGTGTATTATGGTCGACCATATCAAAGGCAGAGCTGAGAGTAAGACCGAAGCAGTAAAGCAGATTCTATGTAATTTTCTGAAACCAGATTGAAAAGTTTCATGGTTTGTACTAAGAAATGCCTGTAATTTGAAATAACCACTTTCTCCAAAATTTTGGCCATAAATGGTAGGTTAGAGATTGGTCTAAAATGTGTTAAGACAGATGTTTCTGAATGTGGGGCCTTTAACATTAAAGTAGCCTAATTGTTGCATGTTTAAGGCTATCAGGGACCATTCCAGTGCTCAAACTCTATTTTACAAAAAATAGCACATCAGCACCAACAATATTTACAACTTGCTTTAAAAAGTGAGCAGGCATGGCATCAAGCGACAGACAGTTGGTTTTAAATGTTCAATGATATTTTTGCAAGTAGGAAGAGTAATAGGATCAATGGAGGATCAAGTAGCAGGGCTCCAGCATGGTGTGTCAGATGTCCGAATTAAAATGGATATTTTGTGGTCTCAGCCTAATCACTTTCTCAACAAAGAAGGTTAAAAGATTTTCACATGTAGAAAATAAATATACTTTTCAATAGTATTTGCCTTTTGGAAATACACTATTCAATTATTTTCATTATTGAATAACTGTATGTATAATTATATTTTTCTCACTTTGCTTTTGTCACTGAACTGGTTGCAATGCCTTGTGGAGTTTTTATTTATTTTAATAATAATAATAATATGTGATAATGTAATAATGTATTTAACAGAATATTATACAATCAACGCTATCTCACGACCAATTCATACGAGTGATTAAAATGTGGTTAATTCGTACGAATTGGCAAGACCTCACTCTTATGAATTTACACAATTTGTCTAAACCCACGTGATGGGTAGGTTTAGGGGCGGGGTCAGCGGTAGGTCATTCGTACGAATTCATACGAATTTGGCAACTCGTAAAATATGTATGAATTATCAAAAATCAAAAAAGTAAGGTTGCATTAATTCGTACGAAATGCCATGAGATCGGGTTGGATATATTACTGTATGTCAGTTATGTTTGAATCTTGGAGCTTGTAGATTTGAAAATCATGCTTTTCCCCATAATTGTTGAATCACGAAAGCTACACCAGATATTTTGCCAAGAGATTTATTATTTTTATACATGTATCAGACAGAGAGAAACAGGCATAGAAGAATAAGGCTACAGATGAGGAGGTCTTCATTCCAGATCTCTCTGTTCAGCATTTCTCTATGCCCTCACCCCCTCATGCCAGCTGTAAATGTTTTTTTGGTGTTTCTCCTCCCTCACCCCATCATGCCTTTATGTTTCTCTGGGTCAGTGGCGGCTGGTGATATTTATTTTTTTAATTTTATTGAGGGTGGCAAATAAATACAAAGCAATACCAAAAAGCATGTTGACTACTTGAACATACATTTTGATGATCTTTATTTACATTTCAGACCAATAAAGTACCACCAAAAAGCATGTTTCCTTCTTGAACATAAATTTTGCTCTCCTTTATATAAATTTCAGACCAACAAAGCAGTACCAAAAAGAATGTTTCCTACTTGAACATAAATTTTGCTCTTCTTTCTTTCTGGCCAGCAAATTTCTCAATTACTCTCTGATCAAAGTCAGTCATCTCCGTAACAAGTCTCTTTTCCATGGACAGCAATGCCAGTGCATTCAGCCTCTCCTGGGTCATGGTGTTTCTGAGAAAAGTTTTTATTCTTTTCAAGGTTGAGAAGCACCTCTCAGCTTAAACCGTGGTCATGGGTGTGGTGGTAATGATAATTTTTGGAGAGTCACAATTTCGGAAAAGACTTCTTCGAGATTATTCTCCTTTAAACAGCTGGGATAGGTCTGAACTCTGACAGCTCTGAACTCTTCCTTGCTGTAGTTGAGACTGAGCTCTGTCTTCAGTTTGCTTTCAGAAGCCCCTGTTCCACCGAAGCATTTTGAGAGCCGGTTCGGAGCCGGTGCGCGAACCAGTTCTTTGTGTTTCGACAGCCAAAGAACCGGTTCTCGGCCAGGAAAACTGGTTAATAAGCGGCACCAACTCTTTGCTGGACTAGAACCGTTCTTTTACCACGTCATGCTTACGTCGGGGGCTGGGGGCGGGTTTAGATGTGTTCTAAACATCTTTTCTGACCATAATATAGGATCGCAAAGCCAGGAGAAACATTTGCAGAAACACGATGTAGTCCGCCATTGTAATTGTTATGCTTGAAGTTGGCGCAAGCGTTTCTAGTTTTTAAAAAATATATTTTTTATTGAAAACATTATGTAAGCAAAGAAGAAAACAGTTACAATATAGAACAAATAAACGGACAGGGAAAAAAAAGACACAAGACATGGGTACATAACTTATCATAAAAGATTACATATCAAAGGAAAAGATTAAAAGACTTACATATTTCAATTGTTTTTAAAGCCTTCTTGGTACACGATTTAGAGATAATCCCAAAGTAATGTTGTAACGTTACTTGCAAGCGTTTCTAGCTAAGACGTATGGCGACGTACACAGTGACGAGGTCGTTCGCTGGGCGCTCTAGTCAGTGGAAAAACAAACAGGTTCTGAGAAGGTTCGCAAGTTGAACCAACTCCGAACCAACTTTGAACCAGCACCAGTTCCGAACCAGTTCTTTTTTGGTGGAAAAGGGGTAAATGAGCATCGGGTACGCTTATGGTGCTGCTCAATGCATCTTCAGGAAAGGTATCCTTCATCAAACCTGTCCCTCTGCAACAAGGTGGCACAGACAAGGTGGTCTGTGAAGGAGAAAACGCTCCCTAGTGTGTCCCAGGATTGTGTCACAGAACTATAGAGATAATTAAACTGGAGTTGTCACGTTTTTGATGTGTTCAGTTCAGTTCTGTGATCTTGTTTCCCCCTGTCTTTGTGATTTTGGTTTAGTCCTGTTAGTTGTTCCCTGTCTGTTTAATTAGAATTTCTCATCACCTGTGTCTTGTTTATTATCCCGTTAGCCCCAGTACATTTCACGAGTTCACACTTACGAATGATCAGGGAGTAAATAGTTATCCGTATTTGGCATGCTGTCCGGGGGGAGGGCTCCGAGCTCGGAAATCGGGCCCGAACCCAGAGTACTCCCCCGTATCTCTGTTTAGGAAGATAATCAGGCAAGTGTGAGGAGATGGGGTGGTGGAGCCAGGGATGCTAAAAACTGTCGGGTGATTCGACTGCGTTTATTTATGGGGTTTACTCATGCTGATTGAGTGGACCTGTTGATTACTGATTGCTGACAGCTGGTTGGAATGACTTGATTGTTGATTAGAACGTGTTCCTCCCGAACCTTGTTAATAAAACATCAATTAAGCCCTATGTTTTCCCTCAGTGTTGGTTGGTCGTCGACGTCGTCCATGTATAGTTGTGTGTACTGAATTCCTGGAGGTTTTTCCTTTGTATGTTTCTGTAAGCTTAGTTTGTAAATAAATTAACTACATTGAAGTTCCCGTGTCCTCGTCTTCAGCAACCTGCACAAACCTGACAGGAGTAGACCATTAATTGTCACAGTTGAAAATTGCTTTCCAAAGAAAAATAGAGCCATTTGAGTTTTTGTCCCATACAAGACTGTTGTTTTTGGTGGCTTCATATTTCATTTGATCATTTATTTTTATGTTGCCAATTTATTATTTTTGGGATGCTGTTGTATAATATTAAAATTATGATTTTTGTAATGATTTATACCAAAGTAAAAATGTTTTCTTGAGACTGTAAAATATGATATGTAGACAGGGCATCTCTGCAGCACAACAATAATATAAAATGGTATTTTGACTGATTTCTATAACAAACTCACCTCTGCTGCTTATCCTTTCACGGTATTCCGGACTGAGCGCCTGGCGCCTCTTTGTTGGACGAGAACCACTGCTTTGCTCACCAATGGAGTGGAGAGAGTTTCTGCAAAGGACAAAGATAATTTATTATAATTTTGGCAAAGGATAAAGAGGGTTAAAAATGAAAGAGAAAGCAAATAATGATAATATTACAGGAATAAAGTTACCTGGTCTTTTGTATTTTCTGTTGGAACTGTTGGATGCTCACTTTGATATGGACCGAATCAATGTTCTCGTTCTGGAGCTTGGCATAGAGGAAGTCTATATGTGGCATAATGTGATGATAATGTTACAGAAAGAACTTAAAATCCTCATCCTCCAGTAGCATGGCCAGGGCTCCTGAGTCTTGTTTGCTCTCAAAACAGTGAATGAGATCCTCTCTGTGCTCAAAAACTGTATTAATGGCACGGCTATGAAAGCTCCATCTGATGTTGCTGGATCTTGGCAGTCTATGGGCAACCACTTTATCCAGAAAACATGTCCGCTTGGGTGTCTTCGAAAAAAAGCTGGCAAATCCACCAATGTTAGAAAAACAAATTCTCGTCTTGGATATGTGAGACGTGTGGCTTGTTCCATTATCAGGTTGAGCTGATGTGCGTAGCAGTGGATGTAGTGGGCTTTTGGGTACACATCTTGTATATCTCTGAACACCTGACGTCATCACGCTGGCCCCATCATATGCCTGGCAGATGAGCTTACTTTTCTGATCCTCAGGAAAGATAGAAGCAAGATGCTCTTTTAGTGCAGTAGCAATGGACTCAGTATAGCTGACTGCAGGGCTGCTAATACAGAAACCTCCCCGTGGTGCAGCCTGGGAAACGCTGACTGGTACAATCTGATATTCCTATCTGATATTACCATCACCAGTAGGCCAATATCTGTATACCTACCCGAGCAATCTAACAGATGACGAGGCCAAAGCACAACAAATACTTGCCCCCCTCGGGGCCTGCACTGTCAATCGCCTCAATCAATATTGAAGGTTTTTCCAGACGCAAGGCAGACATAGCAACAGTGGTCAGATGCTACGACATAGTGTGCATGCAGGAAACCCACATCGGTCCTGCACAACACCGACCAGCCATTCCTGGAATGAAGCTGGTGGCCGAGATCCGACACAGACAGTATGGGTCAGCGGTATTCTGCAGACCAAACCTTGCGATTGAAGAGGTCTGCACCCACACCACCGAAGGGCAAATGGAAACCATCACAGTTGCCCTCCCGAACGTCTCTGTCACATCAGTGTATAAACCCCCCCAAAGTCCGTTCCTCCAGTCTGAACTACCAGACAGATGTAAGAGGAAATATCACATCAGTATCGGGGACTTCAATGCCCACAGCACGTGGTGGGGCTATGAAGCGAACAATCAAGACGGAGATGAAGTCGAAACCTGGCTTGAGTCGAAACACTTGACTCTGATCCACGACGCGAAACTGCCAAAATCTTTTCACAGTGCCAGATGGAAACGAGGATATAACCCAGATCTAGTGTGTGTGAGCAGCGAACTAACATCGAGAGTCGTGAAAAAGGTCCTGGACCCTATCCCCCACACGCAACACCGGCCAATTGCCATAACCATCCGATCCGTTCTTCAAGCAACAACCGTCCCCTCCCGCAGAAGGTTCAATCTGTGCAAGGCAGACTGGCTGTCGTTCCAACAGGAGATTGAAAACTCCATCTCCAGCATTACACCACATCCCAACAACTACAGCATGTTTATAGACCTGCTGAAAAGGTCAGCCAGGCGACATATACCAAGAGGATGCCAGACCGAGTACATCCCTGTGCTGTCGGAAACATCCAATGACCTATTGAAAGCCTACCACGGGGCATACCATGAGGACCCCTTCTCCTTCACCACCATGGAACTTGGAGAGATCCTGCTGAACAAAGTCAGGGAAGAACGAAGGAAAGCCTGGAAGGAGCTGTTAGAAAACACCAATATGACCAACAACAGCAGGAAGGCATGGGCCACAATCCGCCGCCTTGGCGAAGACCATACCTCTCCGCCCACACTCTCAACAGTCACAGCTAACTCAGTTGCAGCATAGCTGGTGGCAAACGGTCGCAGCCAAAACCGGCGCAGACCCACAGGAGAATACCGCCGGACAGCGGTACCGGACCACCCACAACCAGCCAGAGCACTCACCAAGCCTTTCGATCTACAAGAACTTGAAACTGCAATGAGCATGTTGAAACCTGGGAAAGCAGCAGGAATCGATGATATACTGGCGGAAATGATACAGCACCTGGGACCTAAAGCAAAGACTTGGCTCCTAGAAATGCTGAACTCATGCATGGCAGAGAAAATAATCCCACCGGTATGGAGAAAGGCCAAGACTGTTGCAATTCTCAAACCTGGAAAGGACCCTTCATCCCCAAAGAGCTACAGACCAATCTCCCTCCTCTGCATCACCTACAAGCTCTACGAGAGGCTACTACTCCAACGCCTTACGCCACTTATAGACTCTAAGCTTACAAAAGATCAAGCTGGTTTCCGTCCTGGTCGCTCCTGTACTGGACAGCTACTGAACCTCACACAACACATTGAGGATGGTTTTGAGTGCAAACTCATCACCGGAGCAGCTTTTATAGACCTCACTGCTGCCTACGATACTGTCCAGCACCGCACCATGATCAGGAAACTTTTTGACATGACTGGTGACCTCAACCTCTGTCAAATCATCAAGAGCCTACTTAACAACAGGCGCTTCTTTGTACAACTAAATGACAAGAAGAGCAAATGGAAAGCCCAAAAGAATGGCCTACCACAAGGCAGCGTACTGGCCCCCCTTCTGTTCAACATATACACAAATGACCAACCACTTCACCCACAATGCCAGCGTTTTATCTATGCAGACGATCTCTGTATCACCACCCAACAGGAGAACTTCCAGCAGATTGAGACTGTCTTGGAAAGTGCCCTCCAAGAGATGACAACCTACTACAATAACAATCACCTGAAACCCAACCCATCAAAAACCCAACTATGCAGCTTCCATCTAAAAAATCGAGATGCGAAAAAAGAACTGAGCATCTCATGGGATGGATACAAACTCTCCAACCACCCCCACCCCATGTATCTGGGAGTCACACTCGACAGGACACTCTCCTTCAAAACTCACCTTCAGAACACCAAAGCCAAGATCAACACTCGTAACAACATCCTGCGCAAACTGGTAAATTCAAAATGGGGCGCCGATCCACCAACCATCCAGGCAACGGCCCTAGCCCTGTGCTTCTCCGCAGCCGAATACGCGTGCTCAAGCTGGAGCCGCTCACACCACACTAAACTGATTGATACAGCCCTCAATGACACCTGCCGCATTATCACGGGTTGTATAAAGACAACGCCAGTTCCGTGCCTCTACGCCCTAGCTGGCATCGCCCCCCCTCACATTAGATGACTCATTGTCGCCCAAGACGAGCGGAGAGCACAGGAGTCTGACACCAGGCACCCCCTGTACGGACACATAGCACCTCCACACCGTCTGAAATCAAGAGCCAGTTTCTTACTGACAGTCCGACCTCTCCAGACAACCAAAGAAATAGCAAGGACCAACATTTGGAAAGATGAATGGAACCAGCTAAACACACGAGCACTGGACTGGACGCAGAGAGGAATCACCCCAACTGAATGTCTCGCCAGCGGGCACAGCCTCCCATGGCTAACCTGGAAGACACTCAACAGATTACGAGTGGAACAGGGGAGGTGCAAAGCACTTATGAAAATTTGGAACCACCAGACAGACAACACATGTAGCTGCGGAGAAGTACAGACCATGTCCCATCTACTGGAGTGTGAAAATGCCCCTCAGTGCAGTCCCCAGGACTTGGCTGAACCGACCACATCAGCCGTGATCTGCGCCAGATATTGGCAGAACGACATCTGAGATTGCAATGGACTCGAAGAAGAGAAGAGCTGACTGCAGAGGGATGAACTCGAAAAATCTTTCCTGCAAGTTATTTTTGTCGTCGATGTAGCGCAGCACAAGCACAAGTTGGGACTGTGTGGCAATATCTGTTGTTTCATCTGCCTGGATTGATAAAAAAACTACTTGTCTAGACTTCTTTGATTATTTCTTCTCTTGTAACAGACAACATAGTCCAGTAGCTCGTTCTGTATAGTTTTTGACATTCCCTTAAAATATAGTAGCACTGTCAAGGTGCTCTTTCAATGCTCCATCAAGAGAGGCCACAAAATCCACCAATCCGCGAAATATACCGGGGTTATCTGAGCTCTCACTCTCATCATGGCCACTTAACGCCAACTCAAATGCTCCACAAAATTTCACACAGTCTATTTTCTTGGACAGTATGTGTCGATTTTTTGTCACCTCTTCGTTGTGCCTTCTAATGCCAATCCTGTAGCCTTCATCTAGTTGTTCAGCAATGATAACTCTGCCCAAAAACGTTAGTTTCATGCTATTATCAATATGGCTGCGGCTACTTTCATGATGTTTGCATTTGTCAGAGAGCTGTTTGAGGTCTCTTACCCCGTCGTTGTCCACAAAACTTCTGTGCCGACACTTTATAATAAAAGACAGGGAAAACAAAACAGAGAATTGCTAACATCACATCCAGCCAGCCACCTCCGTTTCTCATAACACGTGTTTCGTCCTCTGTCACTGGCCGGCTGCTTGATTTGTAAATCTGGTTGGTCCGGTCCGAGATCCTTTATCTTTTTTTTTTCTTTCAGCGAAAGCCTTGCGAAAGGTTTTTTTGTAAATAAATGACAGAATTTGGATGAACTGCTGCCATTGTTTATACAAAAATGGTGGTCAGCTCCACAATCTTAGATGTAATTAACTGAAGATAAAAGAAGACATTAAATATCTTAAAGGAGGATTTAACAACTCCACAAACAGCATTACCAGCCTCACTTATTAACCAGGTTTACTTTATTTCTGTCATAATCAGAAGTTCTTTTTGAGAATTAACAAAGGTTTAGTTGGTGATTATTTATTGTTTAGTTTGTAGTCATCATGATGGTGTAAAGTGTTGGCTTTAGTTGGGCTTTTGCCCTTGACAGTTGAACATTAGTTTATCTCTGACTGCTTTGTCTGTGTGTTTAAAAGGCACAATTGTGTCAACAAAAACAAGCTGGGCTAAAACCAAGCGTTAGAACAGATTGCCTGTCCCGATGGCAGGAATTTGAGCCCAGTAGAATGGAAACATTTGGGCGAGACACACTGCTTCTATTTGACAAAAGGATTCCTAAGTGATTATAAATGCAGGATTATTACAGTGAAAGTTTCCCTAAAGCATCATGGCCATGGGAAGAACCTTGCTTGAGGGACAGCAGTTGACTTGTATTGTTTGTAATAGTGGAAAATATTTCATATTTTGACACATGGTTTAACGACTGTATGTAGGAGGTGATGCAATCACTTTGTTGTTCAGAATCAAATTTACTAAACAATGTGCCTTACAAAGAGACAAATGTGTTCAGCAGATTAAGCAAAAACACCTCATTGATTAGGGGGTTCTGCATAGTTGTAGAACCAGCACCGTATATTCATCTTACAGGGGAGATGGTTGTAACACGGGGAGAGTTGTAACACCACCATTTCTACCACTTAGGGATAAGATAGGAGTCATGTAATAATTTCAGTATTTACCTTCCTCCTCCCTGATACCGCATGGTGGTTGTCAAGTCTGGAAACCGACACATTCTGAATTTATAGAGAAAAAAATGATTTTGAGGTAAGAAAGTAAATTTTTTGACCAAGACTATTTTTTGTCTAGTATCTAAACTATTGCAGATAAAATAGTTTGACTTATATTAGATTAAAATGTAGTTTCTTAGGCAACATGTGATGCAGTTCCTGCTCATTTCAAACCAGTATGCTAATACAGCTAGCTAAACAGTGACTGACCGGGGTGGGGTGGGTTGTAACACTTCTTGAAAAAGTGTTTCAATCATCCCCTATCATACAACTGATTGATTTTAATATTTTTACAGAATGCCTAGGCAGTGGAAAAGAAAGACAGACAGGTGTGACTGCCCAACCCGATCTCACGACCAATTCGTACGAATTTGTACGAGTGGCTAATTCGTAACAATTCATACGACCTTACTCGTACGAATTTTTACGAATTTGTAGGATTTTTGCTAAATCGTACATATTTTACGAATTCCAAATTCGTATGAATTCACACGAATGACCTACCCCTGACCCCGCCCCTAAACCTACCCATCACGTGGGTTTAGACAAATCGTACGAATTCGTACGAGTGAGGTCGTATGAATTCATACGAATTAGCCACCTTTTAATCATTCGTACAAATTCGTACGAATTGGTCGTGAGATAGCGTTGGACTGCCAGTCTTTTAAAAAAAGCATCTGATGAGATCACTAAGGGCAAGTCAGTTAGATTAGCTGCAATGGTACATGGGACCCTATGCAGTCTCTGGGCCCACAAAGCCTGCACTCCAGGGTTACCGGCATTCATTTGTCAGCACTGTGACTCTGATTAAGAAGACACACACACACACACACACACACACACACACACACACACACACACACACACACACACACACACACACACACACACACACACACACACACACACGTTGGTGCAACAGCATTATGAGGACTCTCCATAGGCGTAATGGTTTTTATACCGTACAAACTATATATTCTGTCCCCCTACACTGCCCCTATCCCTAAACCTACCCATCACAGGAGACATGCTGCATTTTACATTTTTTAATAAAACATTGTTTTTTATGTTTTTTAAGCCATTTGTTTTATGAGGACTTTAGAAATGTCTTCTTAAACCACCCATAAGTTGTAATACCAGTGTAATACACATGTCATTATACAAATTTGTGTCCTCATAAATCACATAAACCAACGTCGCCCCCCCCCCCCCCCCCCCCCACACACACACACACACACGTTGGTGCAACAGCATTATGAGGACTCTCCATAGGCGTAATGGTTTTTATACCGTACAAACTATATATTCTATCCCCCTACACTGCCCCTATCCCTAAACCTACCCATCACAGGAGACATGCTGCATTTTTAATTTTTTAATAAAACATTGTTTTTTATGTTTTTTAAGCTATTTGATTTATGAGGACTTTTGAAGTGTCCTCATAAACCACCCATAAGTTGTAATACCAGTGTAATACACATGTCATTATACAAATTTGTGTCCTCATAAATCACATAAACCAACCCACACACACACACACAACACACACACACACACACACACACACACACACACACACACACCACACACACAGAGAGATATAGTTTTTTTTCTTAGACAGATGTGGTAGTTTGTCAAGTATTTAGACACTAGCCGAGAGACATGTAATCCACTACATTCAACTTTATTCTTCTTATCCTCTTCTTACATCACAAGTCTCCTCACTATTTGACACCAACTCACAAGCTCTGTGATATTCATGTAGTAGTTTAGAGTTCTCAAATTTTAATACAAAGTAGCATTTGTTCACTACAATGGCACCAATTCAATCGGGATTGAATTGGTGCTATTGTAGTGAACACGTGGGCTTTGTATTAAATTTTGAGAACTCTAACTACAAAGTTCAGTGAGTTATAGTTACTGAAGCAAAAAGTGTTTATTAAAAAAAAATATTGACATTGCATCAGAAAGGGAATCCGAGAACGGTAAACAAACAATAAGATCCTTTTTTCTTCTTTTTTTTTTTGTAATCAATTTTGCAAATATCTTTTCATTTTAAAATATATATATATTACCGTAATAACATATAATAGCCTATATAACATACAATAATATATAAAATAGGCTATAAATTGTTTAGCTATCCCCTCCCCAATCTCATTATCGTTAAAAATTATGTTCGGTATTCCTTTGCAACAAGCAGAGAGACTATGTGCCCTGTCGCTATCTTCACTATTGTTTGACATATTGAAATGCAAAATTGCAGCATTATGTCATGAAGGGGAGATTTTCAACTCAGTGACTGCCAGCACAGACTGCCGGCTAAAATTGCCTCGGAATGAACGACTGTCCTTTGAGCAACCGAGTGATTTTGAAAGTGAAAGTTTAGGCTGCCGCTGTCCTGTATAAATCAGAGTAAGCTCTATAGAGATTAACAGTGACAGCCTGAAGACATACAGACCAGAGGTGAGCAATAACTCTCTCTCAACAGGAAAATAATATCCTTTATATACTGATTCATAACCAGCCAGCGGAAAATCTTCAGCACAGGCATGTATCTCTTTATGTGATTTACACATTTTGCAGATTTTTCAATATGTCTTTTAAATAGCCTATAGAAAACAGTTATTCTGCATGTTTGTGATCATTTTGTCTGATTAATGTTGCAGTGTTGATCATATTTGTATTTGCGTTCAGCCAGCGGAGACAATGCAATAGAACATATCATCACGATCAATTTCTGTCGTGGCTCTGTAGATTCAGCAGAAATATTATCTAAATGGATGTGTTTCGTTGTGTTCTCTTTTACTATAATTGTGGTTTTGTGGTTGTATTTACACTTGTGAATCTCATCAACCCCTCCAAATTAATGCATGATTTATGTTGTGTGAAACCTCGCAAAATTATTCAATTAAATTCTGACATCTCTGCTGAGTTTACAGTAAATCATCTCTAATCTCTTGCACTTCCTTATTTGTCCTAGTTGTTTAAGTTTCACGTCTTATGCAACTTTATGTTGTTATTATTTTTCTATTGCAGAATCATAACCATGAATGCTGTAAATGCAGTTCAACTGTTCATTGTGTTTTGGACTTTTACTGCTGTCTGTCAAGCTGATGGTAAGAGAATAAACTTTCCCCTAGAAATTTTGAGGAGGGACTAAATCTAAGACAATAATAATAAAAAAAACAGTCAAATCTCGTTTCTCAACTATCTGATGCACATGATTAAAAGAAACAGCCAGAATGTTGCATGCAGAGACTGTAGTGTATATTACTATTGAATATATAAGCTATAATTTTATATATAGATTATATATAAATTATAATTTTAAATAATAACAGATATTAATACATGTAAAATGTAACAGATATTAAATCCTGTTCAAACTATAATGTATAACACATGATGCAGTGGTTTTATTTATGAATAGGTTCTCGAGTGAAAGAGTCACTGTGTTTATTATATTGACAGACACAAAGTCTGATATATTAAAAGTTCAATGAGATGCAAAAAAACAGATCTTTATTATTATTCAGTTGCTGTATTATATGATATACATTGTTATTTTTCAGATGAGATCAGTGTAAGCTGTGCTGATGTGACTGGAACTGTGAGGAAAGAAGTAACTTTCACCTGCAGCGTCTCTCTGAAGAAGCCTGAACACTGCATTATATTCTATAAGTTTCAGTATCCTAAGAAACATAGTGATTCTGCAATCTGTAGAGAAGATTTTCCTCAGGACTGTGAACGGAGAAACAGCTTCACATGCAGCTTCACTCCAACTACAGTAATGACGGGACAATTCAGATTCTTTATCCAAACAAGCGGTGGAAATAAACTATCTACATTCACTGTGGATATAACAGGTACCGTATGTAATACTGTTGTTTACAGTTTTTTACAATCACTTTGCTACTATTTTCAGAACCTTGATACCATTTTTCAAAACTCTTAATAATTCAATAAATGTTTGCAACTCTACATTTACTTTCAATCTACTAACAGTGGTTTAAAATCTGTTAACAGAGACCAGCACACCCGAACCTGTCACTGAAGCTCCTGGTAAGAAATATATTACATTGATTATGGAGTTACTTATGGAACTCAGAAAACTGCTCTTTAGTCTCTCGTCAGAACATCTATAATTTTAAAAGTCACCTGTAAATAAATTATTTTAAAGTATATAAGGTCTAAAAAGGAAACTGATGTATGATCATGGTCTCCAAACAGATGTAGGCTATCTCTCTAAATATTTCAGTCAGTGATTTTAGAGATATTTTTGTTTTGGTCTGTCAAGAAATCAGTTTGATCAGATTCTCAGAAGTAGAAATGTTTTGTGAAGTTTGTGTGGAGAATCTGAGTTGAGTTTATGATTTAAATAATTCTTTTAAATGCACTTGTTTAGGTCCAAATGCACAGGCACTGGCAGGTCCTTTAACAACGAAGAGTCCTGAAAGATCCAAGAACACTGTCATCGCTGCAGTTATGGGCTGTTTCATCGTCATCATCATCATCATCATCATATTGACAATCATTTACAAAAAGAAACCAAAATACAGCAAACCTGGATTCCCGAGGATGATATTTCTGGGCCATAAACATGATGATAACAACAGCAATCTCCAAGAGCAAAATCCAGAAAATGAGATTAACGGTAAAATCACTGACTCAGCCGTATGAAAATATATATTTTTTACTTTAAATGTGAAGATCATGAAAAACAAAAGCTTTATAGGAAATCCATAAACTATATCTGAAGACACAGTACTATCTGTTATACCTGAAACTACTGAACTATATAACTCTGGTTGTAGGTTTTAAAACTCAGTTTCTGTTTTATATTGATTTCTGTGAAATAATAGCATATTATTGATCTCTTTGATCAGTGTGTGTGTGTGTGTGTGTGTGTGTGTGAGTGAACAAGAGGAAATGCAACAAATCCCAAACTGTGTTTGGTTTTGCTCTTTTTTCCTCTGACTTGCAGGAGTGCCTAATGATTGACAAGTTGGTATTGGGTAAGGTATACCTTAAGTATGGAAGTAAAATTGTAACTTTTAATATTCTCTGTACCTGTAATTTTCTAATACTGTAAACAGTGTGGCTTTGTACCGTGTCCTTTTTTATTGTTAAAACAAATAAATAAATAATGCTTTTAATACTCTCTAAAGATGAATATCTGGAAACTTTTTTATCAGCATGGTGATGGGTACACACAACAGTATTTACAGTATACCAGTAAAACTAGTAAAGTGGGTGAAGGGTTGCTGGCAATAGAAGAGATTTAAAGGTAGATGATTTAGTATGAGTTAAAATCAACCTAGAGATCAATTTTCCTGAAATATGAGCTATGAATTATATTTGTGAATTTGGCAGATGTTTTTACCCAAGCGTCTTACAATCAAGATTTACATTTGATCAGTTCATGGGAATCAAACCCATGACCTTGTCTAACCTTTACCGCCATACACTCTTCTGTTTGAGTGACATATTTATCATTCTGAGAAAGAAAACTAAAAATCCTGCTGCTGATAAAAGCAAACAACTGTCAAGTGTCGAGCATTCAGAGTTGAGAATCAAATCACTCATTCATCAGATAAAATCAAGTGTTGAATTCAATCAGTAACTTTGATTCCACAACAAACAAGAAACGATCAGATGAAATGGGCATAGAGAGAGAGAGAGTGTGTGTGTGTGTGTGTGTGTGTGTGTGTGTGTGTGTGTGTGTGTGTGTGTGTGTGTGTGTGTGTGTGTGTGTGTGTGTGTGTGTGTGTGTGTGTGTGTGTGTGTGTGTGTGTGTGTGTGTGTGTGTGTGTGTGTGTGTGTGTGTGTGTGTGTGTGTGTGTGTGTGTGTGTGTGTGTGTGTGTGTGTGTGTGTGTGTGTGTGTGTGTGTGTGAGACAACATGCCAGTCTATAAGAGCAGATGGAAAACCGGACTGATTTCAAAAGAAAAACAAATAATGACATCTTATTTTATTTGAATTTAATTGTAAATGTTTATTGTGCATTCACTGATCAACATGAGTTTTTCATTGTCTGCTGATTAATATCTGCAAGGTGTCTGACAGCTGATATTATACAAATACAGGACTTAAAACCCTATTTTACACTATATTTACTGAAACAAACAACACAATTTAAAACAAAATAAAGAAAATAATACATTATTTACAATAGTATAAAAATAACTAAATCAACTTATTTGTCATCAACAAGGTCATCAAAACTTCACTCAGCAATGTAATAAAATAATAACGATTCACTCTTTTAGTTTGTGAACATGACACATGCACTTTATATGAAATATGCTTTTCTTTTCTTTCACTTCTCTGAATCATGGCTCCTGTTTCCCTTTCTCCATGTTTCTTCATTTCATCAACAATCATTCATGCGAACTAGTGACTCAGACAGAGTGCCTGAGATGAGTGAGCTTGTCGACTTGTAATAAGGGAACATATAACATGTGTCATGGTTCCAGATAGCAGCAGAGAAGAAACAGGATCTATATGCAGCAATCAATCTTTATATTAATCACAAACTCAAACTAAAAGAAATACTCTAAAATAAGAGCCCCGTTGAACCTTTTTTCCAAACCAGATGAAATAACGTACAAATGTACTACAATTCTATTTTTTTTAATCACGCAACTGAAAAGGTGACTGCATAAATTGAAAACATAACAGAATTATTAGACTGAATTTAATTTTTTATAGTGAATTGTGTGTTGAATGTTTCCAGGGTCTTGAGTTTTGCACTTCTGTATGCCAGTCTGCCATGAAAAGCTTCTTGTAAAGCAGAAGTCTGTTTTTCTTGTTTGTCCTGGCAAGAATCTGCGCTCTCAGACGGCAAGAGGGAATTCTGCACACTACGTCTTTGTGTAAATCCAAGTGTCTAAAGTAAAAGGTTATATTTCTTTGTTTTATATATGTTTATATTTGTTCAGATATGTTTACAGGCTATGCAGCACTGTGGTCCTGTGAGGCATGACATTTCATTCCTTTGTTTATTTAATTGTGTAGCAAGAATCACATACGCACAATAACTTTTATTAAACATTAACCACAGACAGGATGATAATCTTTAAAATGCATTAATTTTTAACCACTTACAATAAAAACTTTAATCTTTGATTTGAACATTAGATTTAAAAAACCTTAAGGGATAAAAACTTATTTTTTATACTTATAAATCGACAGCATTAGACAAAATGTTAAAAAAAGAACGTAGTGAGAAGAATTATGTTGTAGTTTAATCATTTTAACTGAGTAAAACACAGAGAGGCAGATAAATTAAAACCACGTGTGGAGACTTGCACAGTTCAGCACTTCCACTATGAGACAAAATGTGTTTTGTGTCATTTTTGGCATGTCGTCACAACACAAGTTATGTGAAATAAGGACAACTGTTTTATGCTAAAGCCTGGTTTTATGCTGTATAGCTTGTGGGTAGAGTACACTGTAAAAAATATTTTAGCAATTTAGTTATTTCAACTTATTTTTTTAACTAGATTGTCCAGACAACAAGAAATTTTAAGTTTTCTTGTCCTCAACTTATCGAAATAAGTTAGTTAAACTAAAAAAACCCATGCAAAAAGATAACTCAAAATAATGAGTTAACTTTTTTTACAGTGTAGTTATGATTAAATCTGATTATTATCTTAAAACACTGCTTTCATTATGTGTTTGGTTTTACTTTTGGTCTCTTGTCATATTTGTCAATGGTACTTTCTCAGCTGTGTAAGAAAATAAACTTGCTAGTTCAGCATACTTTGTGGGTGGTACTTCACACGTCAATTGATTGTTATCAGTTTTGCCAAGCAAACAAGATATACTATACTCTAATAAAAATAAATATACTTTTCAATACTATTTGCCTTTTGGAAATACACTTTTGCCTATTTGGAAATTCTTTTCTTTATTGAATTATCTGTATTTATAATAAGAATTTTTATCGCTTTGCTTTTGTCATTGAACTGGTTGAAATGCCTTGTGGAGCTTTTATTTATTGTAATAATAATGTGTAATAATGTGGTTATCAGAATATGATACATTCAATGCTATCTCATGACAAATTCGTAGGAATTCGTACGAGTGATTAAAAAGTGAACTTTAAACTTTTTTATGTCAACAGGTTCCACATAACTGGGTTATGTTAAACAAACATATTTTTTTCATGTAACTTCAACATCATGGAATTAAGTCATTTTAAGCGGCCCAATTAAAGTACACAGCAAAATCCCCAGGTGAAGAGGTCTTCATTCCAGATCTCTCTGTTCCCCATTTCTCTATGCCCTCACCCCCTCATGCCAGCTGTAAATGGTTTCTTGGTGTTTCTCCTCTCCTCACCCTGTCACGGTTGATGCAGGAGACAGACAGGTAATGAGTGAAATCAGTGTTTATTTACAGAAACAGCAGAAGCAGACGGAGTTATGGTGAGTATATTAACAGATGATAATTGGATGAACTTAGCCACAGGAATAACCAGAGTCTCTCTTTCAGATGATGATGAACAGTCACTGGAAAGGGTTGCAGTAGGACGGCTGGGAACCGAAGACGGCAGACGATGAAGAAGATAATCCAACAGGAACAGGTGAGTAGCAGGTAAGTAGCAGGTAAGGCTTTGGTATAGCATGGATGAGTCTGTGTGTCATGTATTGACGAGATCAGACAGTGACTGCAGGGAGAGTGAGTGTTATATAGTCCGTGCTGGTGATGAGATGACGTGATGGAGATCAGGTGTGGTGATGAGGGAATCGAGTGCAGGTGAGGATCCAGGGGAATGCTGGGAAATGTAGTGAATATGGATGATGAAGTTAACGTGAATGTGACATTACACCCCCCTCCGGAAAGCGCGACCTCGCGCTGCAGAGGAGACAAGGCGGAGCAGATGAGAGAGGACGTGTCCAGGGCGGAGCTGTGGGACCCTCGGGCGTCCAGGGCGGAGCTGTGGGACCCTCGGGCGTCCAGGGCGGAGCTGTGGGACCCTCGGGCGTCCATGGCGGTGAGACCCCTTCGGGTGGCCATGGCGGTGAGGCCCCTTCGGGTGACCATGGCGGTGAGGCCCCTTCGGGTGGCCATGGCGGTGAGGCCCCTTCGGGTGGCCATGGCGATGAAGACCCTGTAGACGTTCCAGAATTCCCCAACTGAGCCGAATGGACCCAGAGCCGAGGTGACACCACAGGTCTGGAGGGCCAAGGCAGATCTGCAGGCTCATGGGACCGAAACGGAGAAGGGGCTCTGGAAGCCCGTGGCGTAACCAGTGCGAGGGAGGACGACTGAGGAGCAGGAGGGAAGATGGAGCCCGGTGGAGCAGAAGGGATGCAGGGCAGAGGCACAGCCGGTAGCACGGAGTCCCGAGGTGGAACCAGGGTGACGGCTGACCAATGTGAGGAAGGAAGGAGGAGTGAGCCTGGTGGAGCTATCGGGCTGACAAGACCCGGCGGAGGTGAGGGCTCAATGAGCCGCAGAGAGGCTGTAGGGTCGGAGGACCAAGGTGGAGTCAGAGGTTCAGGGTATTGAGGCAAGGACAGGGGATCCACTGACGAGGGCGATGCTGAGGCTTGGAGACCCAGAGGCGGCTCCACAGCGATACTGGGGGGTAGCTGTGGATGGGCAGCAGGGTCGACAGGGCTCAGTAGAGGCGAGGCAGTAGAGCATGAAGACATCAATAGCGGAGGTGGGAGAGGGAGGCAGGGTGGGAATATAGTTTCTGGCTGGACGGCGGTCTCTGGCTGGACGGCGGTCTCTGGCGGGCAGGCAACGGGCTCAGGCTCTGGCGCTGGGTCAACAGGCTCTGGCTCTGGCGCTGGGTCAACGGGCTCTGGCTCTGGCGCTGGGTCAACGGGCTCTGGCTCTGGCGCTGGGTCAACGGGCTCTGGCTCTGGCGCTGGGTCAACGGGCTCTGGCTCTGGCGCTGGGTCAACGGGCTCTGGCTCTGGCGCTGGGTCAACGGGCTCTGGCTCTGGCGCTGGGTCAACGGGCTCTGGCTCTGGCGCTGGGTCAACGGGCTCTGGCTCTGGCGCTGGGTCAACGGGCTCTGGCTCTGGCGCTGGGTCAACGGGCTCTGGCTCTGGCGCTGGGTCAACGGGCTCTGGTTCAGTGAAAAAGTCTATTAGGTCCATACTGGCAGGGGCCAGCGGTAGCGTCTCTGTGCTGGATGGGACCAGCGGCGAAGGTTCAAATGGGCTGGACGGGACCAGCGGCGAAGGCTCTGTGCTGGATGGGACCAGCGGCGAAGGCTCTGTGCTGGATGGGACCAGCGGCGAAGGCTCTGTGCTGGATGGGACCAGCGGCGAAGGCTCTGTGCTGGATGGGACCAGCGGCGAAGGTTCAAATGGGCTGGACGGGACCAGCGGTGAAGGCTCTGTGCTGGATGGGTGTGTTCCGGGTCGGGAACCGACACTCTCCAGACACCGGATCACGGTCTCCCTCCAGCTGAGTCCGGTGGTGTCTGGAAGGTCGATCTGGTGGTGAAATCTGGCCCCGAGCCAGAATAAGGTACTCAATCGCTCGTCAGCCACGTTACTGACGAGTGCGATGCGGATAAAGCCTTCCACAAAAGAATACCAACTTTGGCTCTCCTGAGCCAGGACGATAATTTTTACCCCATCGTCCATCTTGGGGCGGTCTGATCTTCTGTCACGGTTGATGCAGGAGACAGACAGGTAATGAGTGAAATCAGTGTTTATTTACAGAAACAGCAGAAGCAGACGGAGTTATGGTGAGTATATTAACAGATGATAATTGGATGAACTTAGCCACAGGAATAACCAGAGTCTCTCTTTCAGATGATGATGAACAGTCACTGGAAAGGGTTGCAGTAGGACGGCTGGGAACCGAAGACGGCAGACGATGAAGAAGATAATCCAACAGGAACAGGTGAGTAGCAGGTAAGTAGCAGGTAAGGCTTTGGTATAGCATGGATGAGTCTGTGTGTCATGTATTGACGAGATCAGACAGTGACTGCAGGGAGAGTGAGTGTTATATAGTCCGTGCTGGTGATGAGATGACGTGATGGAGATCAGGTGTGGTGATGAGGGAATCGAGTGCAGGTGAGGATCCAGGGGAATGCTGGGAAATGTAGTGAATATGGATGATGAAGTTAACGTGAATGTGACACACCCCATCATGCCTTAATGTTTCTCTGGGGTGGTACATTAAGATTGAGCTTATATACACAACTGAGCGACTTTCAACTTCCTTGTAAGGTATTGCTTATGTCTAAAATGGGAATGTTTACCTCATGCTTGCAAACACATGCAAACACATGATACAATCCACTATCCCTCTGTGTACACATCAGTGGTACATTTGCATCAGTTGAAAAACATTTCCTTTTTCTTGTAAAGAACATGCCAACTGTACGAATTTGAAGTATCATCATCATTGGAACATTTCTGCTCAGTGAACGTTACATTACACACATACTTGTACGCAAAATATATAACTCTCCCAGCTCTCTGCACAGCACACATGTACAAACATACTCTGACTTTACAAAATGCATAATGAAATTATTATGAAAATTAATAAAGAAAAATAATACTAAAAAATAACATTAAACGGTACATTTTTAGTCTTCAGAGCTTATAATGAAAGTATTCAATATTTTATGATATCTTTGGATGTTTGCACATTTTTGCTGTTTTGTGATGCTCTGCAATCTGTTCTAATGAATATTAGACTTCAATTTCGATTCAGTGTCGTGCTTTTTAATATGAATTAAGATAAAGGGCCCTATTTTAATGATCTAAGCGCATGATCTAAAACTCACGGACAATCAGCGAACAGAGGGAGTGGCTGGGAACGATGATGTTGAGGTCGTGAGCTAGTCGTGCGTCACGTCCAACTGTGGCTTTTCGCCGATCCAATAGTTTTTAAACTTCAACAGAGTACCCGCCTTCAAGGAAGTTAATGCTTGTCAATGAAGAGTCCAGACTCTCTGTGGTTAGCAGTCTATTTCAGTTCTGCAAAATAGCAACGCGCCAACAATGCGCCTGAACATCTCGTTTTCAGACCAGCTGCTCATGCGCGCACAGATTGGCGCAAATGCATTTGCTATTTAAACAACATGGCGCAGGACGTGAAAATGATGACTGCGTTGGGCTAAAACTAGCAAAAAACACCTGTGTTACGCCTTATGCTGTAGACCATTGTGCCATGTGTATGATAAGGCCCAATGTCATTTGTTTTTAGCCATTATTTTATTGCAGACATAAAATTATGGACGCTGTAAATGCCGTGAAGATCATAATACTGGTTTGGACCTTCACCTCTGCCCGAGAAGTCAATGACTGCAAGAAGATTATTCTTGGAAATGTTTCAGTTTTCCAATGTCTGGGAATGTTCGTAAGGAGGGTCAGTTTGATGAGCTGCAATGTGTGTCCTAAAAAGCATTTGAGTCACAGATAAAGAATGTGAAGTAGAAAGCCACTTTGTTCTGAAGTTCTCATTTCTTCAGATGTTTCATGTAGGAGCAAAACTTTGATTTTGTCCAGTTGCTGCATTAAATAGATAATTTCATATATTTTTCAGAGTCGTGTGGGCCTGCTTTCATTATAAGCTGTGACTGGATGTGACTGGAACTCTCGCTTGTTGCTTCTCATGAAATGCCGAGGATGAAAGTGCCATAACATTCTATAAAAACGAGTTCCTTGACAAGCCCTGTAAACGAGAAACCAAAATCACATGTGTTTACAAGCCAATGACAGCAGCATGAATTCATGAGTCTGAATGCACAAATCCTTGTGGATTCCAGATGGGTTATCAAACGTCTCAGGATACACCTATAACAAATTGGTTAGGAAGTGTGTGTCAGTGTTGGAGCGGAGGGCGGACTCTGTAGGAGATTTGGTGGAGGAGTGAATGGAGAACATGATGAAATCCATCCTTCGTAGGAGCCACCCAGTGCATGACACCGTGGCAGTGCTCCTCTCCATGAGCTGCAGGACTGAGAGGTTCAGGAGGTCATTTGTTCCGGCCGCCATAAGACTACATAATGCATCTGTTTGAAGTGCATTATTTATCTATTTACTTTACTACTATTTACTACTACTGATAGTAGTTTGTTTTGTGATTATTTATTTTATTTCACCGTATTGCGGTGAAAATGCTTGTTGGTAGACTACACACAATATATGCTGCTGGACATCTGAATTTCCCCTGTGAGGATGAATAAAGGCATCTATCTATCTATCTATCTATCTATCTATCTATCTATCTATCTATCTATCTATCTATCTATCTATCTATCTATCATCTATCTATCTATCTATCTATCTATCTATCTATCTATCTATCTATCTATCTATCTATCTATCTATCTATCTATCTATCTATCTATCTATCTAACCCTGGATCCCTGAAGAGGGAAGGAGACGCTGCGTCAAGACGTTGTGGGAACGCACCTGCGTGATTGCGTCATGAACCACCTATGAAATCTAGCTGTTAGAAAAGCGCTAGCTTCTGAAAAGCCGAAGCAAGTCGATCACAGGCATGCAGGGAGTATGGCAGGGCGACGCAGCGTCTTGTTTCCTCTTCAGGGATCCAGGGTTACAGTCGTAACCTGAGACATTCCCTTTCAAGGGAACTCGAGCAGCGTCGAGACGCTGTGGGAACACTATACCCACGACGCCATAGTAACAAGTGCATGTCTGTGTAGAATCTCTGCGCACACCAAGACGGAAGCACCTGCACCCCTGTAGTGGAGCCGAAGTCAAGGTAAAAAAAAAACTCACTAATGTGTGCGGGGAGGCAACCTCCTGCCACATCACAAGGGAGGGAAACTGCTGACAATAATGTTTTAGAAGCAGCCATACTAGACCTTACTAGAGAGTGTCTCCCCAAGGATACACCACTTAAAGGGACATGGTAAGTAGATAAGGCTGCCATGTACACCTTTAGTGTGGAGGGGGATAGACCTGCAGAGAAACGCTCCACCTGCGCAGGAACTCCACCACTGCAACCACAGGGCAGATAACTGGGTCCAGCTGGTGCTCTCCGCACCAGGAAGTGAACAATAAGCACATCAAGATGTAGAGTTTCCTCGTGGAGGGAGCTCTGGAGTGGAGGATGGTCTCAACAACCTCAGTTGAGAGACCTGAACTTATGAGCTGGGTACCCTTTAGAGGCCAAGCCCAAAATTTCCACAATTTGTGACCTCAGACCCCCCTGATGGTTGATGTAAGAGACCACCGATGTGTTGTCCGTGCGGACAAGCACATGATGGCCCCTCGGGCCTGGTAGGAAGTGTTTGAGAGCTCAAAATACCACCATAATAATTTATATTTATTGGAGAACACCATAATTTCTAGACGATTTATGTGCTAAGAAAGTAGATGGTCCTGCCACAGACCTTGCGCCGAGTGACCACTCATGATCACCCCCCAACCTGTGAAGGAAGCATCTGTCATTATAGCATCATTACGCAACGACAAGAAGCCCCCAACACTGGGCCTTGGGCGAGGAACCAAGGTTTCTTCTACATGACTAAGGCACAGGCATAGCCGCGTGACCTTGATCATGCAAAAACGATTTCCCCTGGGAGAAAACCCCTTGGTTCTGTGCCACCACTGCAGGTACTGTCTCATGTACAGGAGGCCAAAAGTTATTACATTGGACGCAGATGCCATGAGACCCAACAGTCAGTCAGTGACTGGACTAGTTTTACCTAGGCCGAAGCGAAGAACCCGATATTGGTTTTATTTATTTTTATTATTATTGGTTAATATTTTATTAGCTCACCAAAACGCAAAACTTCCATGAGGGAAAACCATTCAAGCAAGCGTAATTCACCGACTTCAGTTACTCGGATGAGCAAATGTTATCAGTTTATACCGGTTGTTATCGGGGGATAACATATCGCTGGATGCCGCAATTGACCAATCAGAATCAAGTATTCCACAGAGCCGTGTAATAATGAATGTTATTGATCTATTTGATCAGAGTACAGTACTTTAAAATCATCTTTTTTTATTTTTTGTATCTTCAAACTATATTTGTAACATACACATAGGTTTTCATTCTGTTTCATAGACTTTTACAGATTTGGTTTCCCTCGTTATTGATTATTTCACCGGTGTAGTTTCCAAGTGTCATTTGTTGGCTAGGTCTGAGTATTTAAAGCTGCATTAATGAGTTTGCTCACCTGTCTAATAAAGTATATGCAAAAGACGTGTCTCTGTCAAGTCGAAGTTTGTCATGGACGTGGAGCTCTCGGCATCTCGAAAACGCCACACCGCTATTGATCCTCGTTTTATTTCTCCTTTTGACCCAGTCTGCCTGCCATGATCCATAGTGTTTAAACGAAACAACAACAGCGTGAGCGTGACGCTAGACATGAATGATTCCCCTTGAATCAGAATAAATTCTCGAATTATGTTGTACTTATGTTGTACAAATCTTGAATTAATGATATCTGCAATTCATTCTGGTTGGTTCTGTTCTGTTTACTATTACTGTAAAAAAACATGCTACCTTTGAAGAAGCCCCAATAAATGTTATTTTAATGCATTTTAAGACAGACATTTTTAAATATATACATATTGAGCACTTTAATCAAATAGTATTATTGTAAATACGGGCGTTCCTCAAGGCTGCGTGTTATCGCCTATTTTATTTTCTGTATATATTAATGAAATCAGGTGTGATATTGAGGGTATGTCACTTGTGAAATACGCTGATGACATGGCTTTGGTGGCCTGCATAAGAAATGAGCAATCCCTGCGTCACATATAGACAATATGTTGACTCCATGATCCAAAGGTTTAAAGAAAGTTATCTGGAGTTAAATATAAGTAAGATGAAAGAGTTGTGTTGTGGGAGGTTTAGTTCATCACTATCTGAACCACTTAAGCTGGGGGGGCAGGTAGTGGAACAAGTTGAGACCTTCACATATTTGGGACTGAGATTGATAGGCATCTATCCTTTTCTCAACATGTGAATATCGTATTCAAGAAACCTCAACAGCGCTTATTTCTCTTGAGAAGGTTGAAGAGTTTTAATGTTAGACAAAATATCATGATAACAGTATATCACGCTCTTGTTGAATCAGTATTGACCTTCAATATTGCATCCTGGTTTACCGGTAATTTTGTTTCTGCTAAAAAATAAGAGAAAATTATACAGGGTAATCAAAAACAGGCATCTAAAATTATTGGGGCCCCGCAGATTCAAGTAGACCTCTATGATTGTGCAGTAAAAAGGAAAGCAGACACCATCGTTACTGACCCCTCTCACCCTCTGTACAGCTTGTTTCAGTTACTGCCATCAGGTTTAGAGCTCCTTTGGCCAAAAAGAAAACGTACAGGAACTCTTTTATTCCTACTGCTATTTCTATTTTAAATAAGACCAAAAAGTGTCATTAGTATATTGGGCTTGAGCCTTTATTGTTTTATATAGTGTAAGGCAGGGCTACTTTTTTCCTTGTAACAATTTTAAATTGTGATGTGTGTGTGATATTATTTAACCAAAGACAAATTTCTATCACTGGTTGATAGATAATAAAGTTTTTTGAATTTGAATTTGATTTAAAGCTCCAGTCCGTAACTTTTTTGGGTTAAAAATTATCCAAAATAATAATAATTTAAAAAAACAGCTTGCGTTTTGGTTAGCTTGTAATAATGATTTGCAAATTTGGGAAATTCGAGCATGTCTTTGCGTCATTACGTCACATCCGTACACATAAAGAAAGAGTCCCGGCTAGTAGGCTATATTTGTGTGTGAGGATGTTGGAGGTGGAAATTTTTAGCCTTTTCTCACAGCACTTTTAATAATTATTATTCATCGTCTGATATCGTTTAAAGCCCTTTGAAGCTGCACTAAAACTGTCATTTGGACCTTGAACCGTTCCCATTGAAGTCCATTATATGGAGAAAATCCTGGAATGTTTTCATCAAAAACCTTAATTTCTGTTCGACTGAAGAAAGAAAGACGTGGACATCTTGGATGACATGGGGGTGAGTAAATTATCAGTAAAAGTTTTTTTAAAAGTGAACTACTCCTTTAAGGACATCAAAACCTAAAATAAAACTTCGGAAATGTGTACAATATGGGACCTTTAAGTTTAGAAACATTTTGAGTCCCCCGTCCCTTTCCTCACATGTGCTTTGGTCCACTGCCTGCTTTCCTCCATTACGTCACTGAGACACCCACGTCCGGTGGGAGAGAACACAGTTCTTCAGTTGTGGAAAAACAGTAAGTAGGCTGTCAAGAATGTTTTATTCACTTTAAACATTGTGTGAAGTGATTATTTTCTCTTTATTACAGACGATGGCGAGACACTAATAAATTAGTCATGACAAAAAAAGAAAGTCACTCAATACAACTAACACGGCGATAACAACTTCAAAAACATTGCAATAAATAAATGGTTTTGAAGAAGAATATTTTATTTTTACGAGAGAAACATTTATGTGTAATGTCCTCAGAGGCGTCGCAATAGGACGGGCCCTGCATTTTGAAGTTATTTCAACATTATTTCAAAAGTCAGGAATGTTAATGGGGGAAATGTCTCACTGTGGTGAAAATCAAGTTTTGAATGTTGTTTATTTGTCTATGTGTAATTTTGAATATGCTTTTACCCTATGGTGTTACCTGGCAACATATATAAATAAAATGAGACACCCACTTATAGGTCAAACCTATCTCAGGGAAGAAGAACTGAAATACTAATAAATTAAAGTGCAAAAAAGAGGTCACATGACCCACAGGGGTCCATTTTGTGTCTTGTTTCAGCACATGTGCACATGTCACATGGCGCCATATTTTCCCCAATGAAAAGAACATCACTAATTTGCGTCCAGTTAATCCCCCACAAAAAAATATGAGTCACCTTCACTGGTACGTAAAGAAGTACTTTCAAGAACTTCACATTATATATCACCAAATGTTTTAGAGGACCTAACAAAAACGCGTGTTGCCTCAAGGCAACATTGTACCAGAAAGGAATCGCATGAAGCCATACCAGGCATAGGTTGGAATACAAATATATAATATTTGTACGGAAAAGAGTTAGAATTAAGTAAATATCGTTGCATTTTTGCATGATTTTGTAATGCACTCATAAGACTATATATCTTCTGCACATATTATGATCTGCACATTTTCTATAGCACCTAAAGAAGGTATAAAACACAGATGTCAGTTGATGAGGATGAGATGTCATACTGTGATGAGGAAGATGAGATCATAGTGACATAGTGAATCCTGCAGGGAGAGAGTGAAGATGGAGATGAGGATGAAGATGAGGATGGATATGATAACTTGATATGATAACTTGATAATATGATGGTTTGGTAATACTTGTATTCCACTATGGTAAAATGTTGCCTGAGAGCAACAGCTGGTTATTACATTTTACTTTTTATTAAATATGAAATTTGTAAGACATTAAAAAATCGGGATATGTGTTTGTTCAAGTGTTTGTTTAAAGACTTTAATGTTTTCAATAAATATATTTATTTTTTCTATGTGAAAATGTCAAATCTTTCAATTTGTCCGTTGTGGTAAAATGTTGTCTTGAGGCAACACACTTTTAAAAATTAAATAAACTAAAAATTAATGAAAATATTTATTGATATTGTTCTAGTGTCCAATTTTAAGCAGGAAAAACCCCACAGATCTTTTTCTCCTCATTGATATCATATTGCATACAATAGAGGACAAACCATGTGCAAATTCATAAGTCAAGAGCATTGCTGAGTATTTTCTCCTTAAAACTGCAGTGAACCAAAGACAGTTTCAAAAACACGGTTTGAAATCGCTGGTGTTTCTGACGTCACAAACTACCGTAACCAATCTTGTCAATGTGCCCATATGAAAAATTGGGTAGATTTTGATAATTTGGTGTTATGATGAACTATATGCCTTTCTCCATTGACGTTCTGAGTTGTTCAAAGCATTACTGATGATTGTTAGAAGGCAGCTGTCTGACTTTGTGTATATATAAGTGTAAATATAAATTGTGTGCCTACTTTATGTATGACCTCATGAAGTTTTAATATCTGTTCACAGAGAACAGCCTGCTATGGAGATATAATCACTCACTGCAGATTTTGTTCAGCAAGATATTGTTAAACATATTCCATCATTTTACTTTAGTTTACTGTTCCAGATTACTTGCAAAAACAAAGGAAGCTGCTCTTAACCTTTTGGCAGAATATTTGTAACTCCATATTTCATGAATAGTAAATGTTTACCAGAGTCAAGACATATCTATCTAATCATTAGCAGAACTTCAGTATGAAGTGAAAATGAATCTGATCATGATTTCAACCATGTCATAACAGAGTTTTAATTCACTTATAAAGATTACAGACTTTTTTAAATTTATTTCGTTGTCAAAAAGGTAAAGCAGAGCTGACTGAATCTGAAATCACTGTAATTGTTGGTGGCATAATCTGCTTTATATAGTCATAATGTTATTCATTTAAAAGAAATGCAATTGCACATACCCTTGTGGATTGCAGTTGGGTTATAAAACAGCTGATTCAGGCAATTATAATGATGACAACAGTAAACAGTCAGAAAGAGCTTCTCAACAACATGACAATTGTGGCAATTGTGTTTCACATTCAGTGAATCTCATGCATTGTCTCAGTCAACAATAAATCGATTTGAATAAAAGCTTGTGCAGAGGAAATATAATGCAACCATATGGTACAGGGCCTACTATTAGTTTATTAACAACCGGCCGGATGTACATTAACCTAAACAGCCACTTGCCACATAAGTAAATAATTAGACATGAATTATTGATCTAAGTAGACATTTCATTAACTCTTTAAACACAAAGCTTCTGTGAAGAGAAAAGTTGCAGAAGTGCAAAAGATTGTACTTAATTTAGGGCAGCAACCTTTTTTTACAGTGTACAGCTGGATGGTGCGATTGACCAATCAGAATCAAGTACTCAGAGCCGTGTAACTATGTTATTGTCCTATTTGTTCAGAGTACAGTACTTTATTATCTTTTTTATTTTCTGTATCTTCAATCTATGTTTGTGACATAGGTTTTCATTCTGTTTTATAGACTTTTAGTTTCATTCTTCTCAGTTCCAAAGTCCTCAGTTTCAGTTTATTTATGTGTGGTCTATCTATGCTGTTGTTGTGTCAGTTTGTCCCTGTAAATCGCATACGTTTCTGGTTTTGGATGACCTTTTTTTTTTGGCTGCAATTTGGACCCACTTCTCCTTTCTCCTCTGTCCTGCATGTGACAGAAAACAGGACCCAGAAAATAATGGTTCTGCCAGCAGACTTTGCATTCCCATAGGCAGTGAACTGATTTCCCTCTTGTACTGGCTTAAATGAACGAATGAAACAACTAGATCCCCTGTCCCCGTATGCAATCCTTGTGGGAAATTTTAAGGATTTGCCAAGCGAGTGGTTTCTGATTCCTACTGTGTGTAAGGCAGAGGTGTGCTTTGACCAGGGTCATCCTGAGGGAAATGCAGATGTGCGTTCGCTTCCCTGTCTCCAGCTTCTTCATCCCTCCGGCTCCAGCTTCTTCATCAGGGGGAGTAATGTTAGGGTTTCATTCTGTTTTAAGGACTTAATTTTTTTCCTTTTTTTCTGTTCCCTTTCTTCCCTATGTTTCTGCTGCATTTGTGGTCACATTTTCCCTCATTATGGATTCCTTTCATCATTGTCCCATCTGTTGTTTTTCTTTTTTGTTAGTTCTGTATTTAAGCCCAAGCTGTGCATTGTTAATAATACAATGCCTTAAAATAATTGTGCAAGAAGTAAAACAATACAAACACGTAAAAAGTAAAGGTAAAAAGTTTAGAAACATTTTGAATCCCCCCTTCCCTTTCCTCACATGTGCTTTGGTCCACTGCCTGCTTTCCTCCATTACGTCACTGATACACAAGTCCGGTGGGAGAGAACAAAGTACTTCAGTTGTGGAGTTACAGTAAGTAGGCTGTCAAGAATATTTTATTCACTTTTGTTTCCAGGGAAACAAAACTTGACCAGGACACATGGCAAACATGAGGACTTAAATACACAGACTAATGACAAGACAAGGGACACCTGTGAACAATGAACAGACGATTAGCCAATGACAAGACACATGGCAGGATAACATGACAAACAGGGAATCACATGACATGACAATGACATGAAACGTGACCAAGACAAGGCCAAATCGTGACACTGACAAAATATTCTTCTTCAGAACCATTTATTTATTGCAATATCTTTGAAGTTTTTATCACCTTGTTAGTTGTAGTGGGTGACTTGCTATCCAACAAGCTACGGTATTAAAGGAAAGCTATTATTGTCATGGAAAAATCCATCAGTTGTCATCTTTTTGTCATGATTTATTAATGACTCATCCAATGATGTACCCATTTGCTCAAGGCTACCTGGGGGAAAGATCAACTGGTCCCTTGAGCAATATATTGACCATGCTTTATTGTTGAGCGGCTCCTCATTTACTGTGGGTTTTGCGGACGAGGAACCCTTCAACCCCACAGTATCCTCTCACCCCGCGCCACTTCACATCATGCCAAGCCTGAGTATCTTCACGTCATGACACCATGAAGCTGCTCTTAACCTTTTGGCAGAATATTTGTAACTCCATATATCATGAATAGTAAATGTTTTCAGGAGTCAAAGTTCATAGATTATATACATATTCTATCTAATCATAAGCAGAACTTCAGTATAAAGTGAAAATGAATCTGACCATGATTACAACCATGTCATAACAGAGTTTGAATTCACTTATAAACTACTGAAAGAAGTGTTACCTGTAGTGGAAGAGCCTCTTCTCAATATTATTAACTCATCTTTATCTTTAGGTCATGTTCCAAAAATATTCAAGCTGGCAGTAATAAAACCTCTTATTAAGAAACCGCAATTAGATCCAAATAACCTAGCAAATTACAGACCCATCTCAAATCTTCCATTTATGTCTAAAATACTAGAAAAAATTGTGTCCGCTCAATTGTGCTCTTTCTTGCAAGAAAATGATATCTATGAAAAATTTCAGTCGGGATTCAGACCGCATCATAGCACAGAAACTGCGCTACTTAAAATTACAAATGATTTACTTTTAGCCTATGACCAAGGCTGTATCTCAATACTAGTTCTACTTGATCTTAGTGCTGCGTTCGACACTAGATCATAAAATACTCTTAGATCGACTACAAAACTACACTGGTGTTCAGGGACAGGCATTAAGCTGGTTTAGATCGTACTTATCAGACCGTTACCATTTCGTCTGTTTAAATGGGGAAAAATCGAAGATAATGGATAATAATGGAGTGCCGCAAGGATCTGTCCTAGGCCCTCTGCTATTCTCAATATATATGCTGCCACTTGGTAATATTATAAGGAAACATGGAATTAATTTCCACTGTTATGCTGATGACACTCAATTATATATTTCATCACGACCAGATGAAAACACTAACTTATCTAACTTGACAGAGTGTCTAAAAGATATAAAATGCTGGATGACGTGTAATTTCCTGCTATTAAATTCAGATAAAACGGAGGTATTACTTATTGGTCCAAAAAACTACCCACAAAACCTCTTACAATACAACTTTAATTTAGAAGGATGTCCTGTTACTTTATCCACTACAGTAAAAGACCTGGGTGTTATGCTAGACCGCAACTTGTCTTTCGAAAATCATATTTCATATGTTACAAGAACAGCCTTTTTCCACCTTAGAAACATTGCTAAGCTAACATGACATCATGACTTTTGCGTAAACATACTCAGCACTTTCAAGTCAAATGGCGTGTTATCTATACGCATTTTGAGCTATCCGCATGTATGCGTGTCTGTACACGCATTTAAATGTCCGAGCGAAACGAAGCAAAATGTAGATCTACATCTGGGGAGCGATATTTTTTTCCTAGGACGGTAGGGAAGACTCATAAATGGTCTCATAAATAAAATCATATATTTATATATTACAGTAGCCTAATGTAACGTTAAGTCAACGGCATTAATAAACACGCTGAAAAGCGATTATGCGTGTTGATAGCACGCCAAAAATGGAAAATACGAATTGGCGTGTCATATATACGCCATTTCATGAGATCAGTCTGGCTAAGCTACGTAACATGCTATCAGTCTCTGATGCAGAAAAGTTAGTTCATGCATTCATGACCTCGAGACTAGATTACTGTAATGCTTTATTAGCTGGTTGTCCTGCATCCTCAATAAACAAGCTACAGTTAGTCCAAAATGCAGCCGCTAGAGTTCTTACTAGATCAAGAAAATATGATCATATAACACCAATTTTATCATCTCTACACTGGTTACCTATTAAGTTCCGTATCAATTACAAAGTATTACTATTGACTTATAAAGCTCTAAATGGTTTAGCTCCAGTTAATGGACCTTCTATCGCCCTACAATCCATCGCGCTCTTTAAGATCACTAAATTCGAGGCTTCTGGTCATTCCTAGGATATCTAAGTCTACTAAAGGAGGGAGGGCGTTCTCACATTTAGCTCCTAAACTCTGGAATAGCCTTCCTGATATTGTTCGAGACTCAGACTCGCTGTCCCAGTTTAAAACTAGATTAAAGACGCATCTCTTTAACCAAGCATTCACTTAATGCTTACCTTTTATACTACTTCTGAATCAGTTCGAATGCATTAATATTATGAACATCAGCTATGCTAATTATTTCCCATCTGCTTTTCTACTGTTATCTCGGGATGCTAGTCAGGAGCAGGAGCAGTTTGTCTCAGCAGTCAACAAAAAACTCAATGTGCGTGTGCAGAGGAAACATATGCAACCATATGGTACAGGGCCTACTAATACTAGTTCTTTACAAGTTTTACATGTAAGGGATAATGTAGATCCAGCCGGTTGTTATTTAAGGCCTCATGTTTGCCATGTGCCCTGCTCAAGTTTTGTTTCCCTGTAACCACTGTTGGTAAGCGTCATGTTCATGCATGTTTTTGTTATGTTTTGATCTTGTTATATTTATATAAATAAACTGCACTTGGGTTCTCTTCAAACTTGCCTCCAGTGGATCCCTTACAGTCAGCTTTTTCATTGAACCATTGAGAAACATTGAGAAAAAGAAGAATGAAACGGTCTCCATGCTACACTAAAAATAGTAGTAAGGCTTTCCCCTGTGTAAACATATCCTTACAAGTATCCTTACAATAAAACTTGTCTCCACCAGTCATCATGGCTCAGGGAGAGACATATTAGGTATTAATCCGGTTGACTTGTCCTGTTGTCTGCTTTTGCAGTTGTTGCATTAGTTTGCCCTTGTGATTTCTTCTACTTTTATGGTTTTGGACTATTTTTGTTTGTTTCATAAATCATTTGAGCCTGCACATAACAGGATGTTATTCTTTGAGTCTTTTTTTGTACTGATGTATTATTTTTGCTGGTGTGATTATCTCTGAAATCAGGTCCTCCGGATGAGATAAAAGCATATTCTAAGGCATTATCTTGAGTCTGTTGAGTTAATGCTGCGGAGGTTAGTGGAACAGTAAAGATCTTAATCCCTGAGTTAGCCTACTAGATACTAGAGTATGTTATTAAGTGTTGACTGACGCTTGTGTTTTGACTAGACACACATTCACCCCGATTCCTATAACACTTCGAGTCTCGCACCGGACGGGCATTTGACCTCATAATCACAAACTCGGCAGTCTTGGTCAATAACAGATGCGATTGACTACTACTTTTTAGATAACCACACCATACTAAAACTATCTAACCAGAGGTCATGGCAATTAAAATTGAATATTCATGCCATGGTTTCCCACATACACTTATTGTTATTATTATATTACAATAATCAGATATTGAGGCTTACTGTAGCCTATTTTTGTTCTAAATGGAAACCCTATTATTAGCCTCAATTTTTTCTTATGTGGTGGAAATGGGCTTCTTTTATGTAAGCTATGAAACAAAAACTAATGTTTAAAGGCGCCACGCATTAACTTGTTACAAACCTGGTTTAGTTAAACAGTCTGAGTCATCTGTATGACAAATAAAAATAATTGTATTTGCTGCATTCTAGTTTTCTGCAGTGTTTTAGAAAAAGTATCTATTTTGCTGCTCACTGTGTTTCTGCTATCTTCATGTGTCTCTTTACTAGCCTGGGTAAAACCAGACCATTCTCAGTAGTAACTGAGTTATGGTCTGGCAAAGCTTCATAGACAAATCATTTCCAAAGGGGTGTCACCAACGGACGTCGCTCAGATGTCTCTGGGCGCAATTGGATAGACCTAAAACCAATCAGAGCGATGAAGGAGATGACGTATGCAGAGCAGAGAAACATCTCCGAGTGTTGTTCTTGGGTTTTAACAAAAAGGAAACGTTTAAATCGCTTAAAACAGACGCGATAGCTGATTCGAACGAGTGATGTTCCACGGCGGCATCCATCTTTGTAATGTAGGCTACAAAATCTGCTTCACCGTCGCTGCGCTGTCGTCATCGTGTAAAGCCCGCCCCAACGTTTCTGATTGGTGTCTTGATTTAGACGGATTGGAAATGGGTTGAATGAGCTCTTTGCCAGACTTACTTGCAGGGCAAATCTAAATTTGCCAGAAGTTTTCTGGGTTTTCCCAGGCTAGCTCTTTAATATCTTTAGCAGAGAGAAGCAATGAGTTGTTTTGGAACTGGACCGCGGTCCACCATTGGAACACCACATGGTAAAACGTCCTCATCTGGCCTCATGTTTTTGAGGACATGTTGGTCTCTGTTTCGTCTATCATCTATCACATGACAGATTAATTTGCTTTCAGAGTTTCCTTAAAGCAACACCAAGTAACTTTTCCTCTTTGGTCGCCCTACTGGTTGGAAACGAAATTGTCCATTGCCGCTGTCGTAAATAATTTAGCCTTCCGTTGCACACACGCTCGCTGTTTATCCAGCACCGGCTTTAGAATGAACGATGTCCACATAGAGTATGTCACATGATTTCATGAAAGGATGATGTATTGCGACATCAGAAACGAAGAAAAACGAAATAATGACTATTGTAGCGCTTGACGTAAAGCAGTCGAATTTTGTAGTTCTTTTTGTGGTCGAGTTCCTACCCGAAACCCGAAGTTACATAGTGCCAGTAAAAGCGATACAGACCCCGTCAGGCGATGGCAGAAGTGCCTTTCACCCTGTTACGACTTGATGAACCACTGATAAGATTTTGGAAACATTATTTTAAGGTAAAAAATGTTACATAGTGTTACTTTAAGCGAGATGGTCACCGTGATTTTGCCACATGTTCCTGGATCAACATATCTTGCTGATCCTGGAACAACATTTCGGTACAAAAATTAAATCCTAACTTACCCTAAACCTAACATAACCCGTAACTTATCCCTTAAATCAGAGGGAAATAATGGGTGAATAACTGTGATGTAGAAGCACCTAACCCTGGTCTAAAATTGACATAACTAAAACTTGTCCCTGAAAATTGATTGTTTTTTTTGGAATATTGCTCCAGGATCAACAAAGATGTTGACCCAGGAACATGTACAGTACTTGATGAAATCACATTCACCAAGTTAAACAAATCATTCATTATCCGTTTAAAGTCTGGAATTGAGCAGTAACAGTAGTTAAGTCCACTTCAAAAGACACACAACAATGGTGAACAAATAATAAATCACGTCAAAGGTGCAGCAGAACAGGTGCAAACACGCCTGGGTCAGATGATGGAAAAAGGACTCATTTGGAAAGTGAAAGTTTCATTAAGTAGCCTAGGGCATTTGTAAGTATAGTGCGCTAAATAAAATGCAGAGAGCTGCTCTATGTGTGTGCGTTATTCATTCAAGATAAGTGGATAGCTTTTAAATGCATATGGCCAGTAAACTGTAAACGATAAAATCTTGATACAAACAGTCTGTTGTATGTGTTCATGTAGATTACTTTTGTTTTATTGACAGTTGAATTAAAAATGAACAATTCATTCAATTCATGAATTCGGGTTTTGCCGAACTTTCCAAAAGAAGTCAAACAATAAGAGTGATGTGTTTCTTCTTTAAATAAGGCACTTCCTCTTATTTAAAGCTTAATTTGTTTCTGAAATGTAATCCTAAAATGACCTAACACTGAAATTTGAACATGTTTGAACATGCAAGAGGAAGTTGTTCACATTCTTTGTATTGTAAGAAAGCACTGATAGCCTATACTTTCACTCAAGTTTCACTCAAGTTTTGTTTCTAACTTCAATTATGCAGCCATGCTTGTTTGACAACAGCTTCAACCCAGTGCACTCAACCCAAGGGATTGTTGTGGAAAAAATTTTAATAGTCATTTATTCCTAATCTATTCAATGTGTAAAAGTATATGTGTGTACGTGCTTGTGCGTGACGTTTCAGGAATATATGGGACAGGACATCTCGACCTTAGGAATGGTCAGATTTGGCTGGTTTATTCCAGTACCAGTTTGTGTTATTAAGTAGAAACTGAACAGAAGTGGGGGCCTTATCTGGGTGGAAAAGTACAGCGGGTGAGAAGGAACCTTGAAAAGAGTATAAAAGCTGTCTCATGTCTTCCTGGTGCGCGCCACTCACTTCACAGAATGTAACGGCTGTGATGGCGACTGGGCCTTCTTGCAAGAATAAACATTTCTCTTTTTATTAATTTGACTCTGAGTGTCTCTTACGCAGTGATGGTGTTTAACAGAAGTTTTTGCCACAACAATTGGTGTCAAAGAAGTGGGATTCCTTGGCAGTGCCTCCTGGACCTGAGAGCGGACGGTGTTTGGCCACCTGGACTGAGCAGTTCCAGCTCTACCTCGTAAGTTTCAGAGAGAGGGGCCGACCGCTATCAGGGCCAGGAGAGGCTCCACTGGAATCAGATGAAAACGAACCCGTGGCAACTCAAGACATCTCTGGTAAGAGACGGCTAAAATATTTTCTTTTGGTCTAAAATATTTTTAAATTTGTGGGTAAAACCATAGTGGCTGTGTCTGTTAGCTTCTGTGGTGTAAGTCAAGAAAACTGATGCAATAGGGCTAACTGTGCGAGGAGGCGTTCTGCAAAACCAGTCAGGGACGGTTTTGTAGACGAGGGATCTTCGTGCAGCAGTTTATTGGGGGTCAATTGAGACTTACTTACGAACGGGTCGTAGTTAATACAGTAGGGCTAACTGCGTGGGGAGGCGTTCTGCAGAACCAGTCAGGGACGGTTTTGTAGACGAGGGATCTTCGTGCAGCAGTTTATTGGGGGTCAATTGAGACTTACTTACGAACGGGTCGTAGTTAATACAGTAGGGCTAACTGCGTGGGGAGGCGTTCTGCAGAACCAGTCAGGGACGGTTTTGTAGACGAAGGATCTTCACGTAGCAGTCTACTGAGCGTTAATCGATCTGCAAAAGCACTGGGTGCGCCCTTTCTGGTCTTGGGTTAAGTGATCAGATCTGGTGGTGACGTCCATCAGATTATTAGACGCGTCGAACAAAAATCCACGGAAGTGACAGAAGCAGCCAATATGGGTAAATCTCAGAGCAAGTTTGCAAAATTTGATACACCGGTTTTCTGTAAAAATTAGGACAAGTATGGGGGAAAATATATGTTAGATATTGGAAAAAAAAAAAAAAACTGATAAAATCTGTAAAAAAAATCTGTAAAATCTGAAAAAAACTATTGATAAAATACCGTGATTTCCCCAGGGAGGGAGCACTGAAAACAACTAGACTAAGAGTGTGCGAGAATCAGTTGAACAGGGCAACGGGACATAAGGTTGGTGTGTGAGATATGTTTGTGTGGGGATTGTGCAAACAATCATGTACTGGTTAGATAATGAAGGAACTGGCATGTTTGAGAAAAGAAAGGAGAAGATACAGAAAGAAATGGCATGTAGGGGAAGATTGAGAAGAAATATAGTAGAAAACTATATGTGATGAAAATAAAATGTCTGACAGAATTTATGGAAGTCAAATTAACTGTTTAATTGGTATGAAAATACAGTTTTAGAATAAAATAAGGCATTGTATGATTGACAGGGATTAACATGACATGAAGAATGTTTTAAGCAGTATGGGGAACAATTCTATATTTTTAAATGGTAAAATAAAGATTGAAATTATGTTTAGTTTTAGTTTGACAAACATTGTTTTTGAACCTAAGGGGTCTATAATGGGGTAGCATATCCTGGTGTTTATGATTGCAGACAATGTCTGTATTTAATATCTGAGGATGTGACTGAGGGTTCGATCAAGGTCGAGAGTACAGGAGCAGTCTTCTTATTCAGCCCGGCTTTTGGATGTTAGATATGCACTTGTTCTGTAATCAGTGTTGATGATAATAGCAAATTAGTAAAATGTAAAGACAGCTATGTCCAAAGATTCCGGAAATCAATAATGTATGTTGTGCCAGTAATAATGATGATTCGGCTATTGTTGTATCTGCCATTGGTGGACTGTAAAAGAATATGGAGCACTGCTTATCAGTGGCTCTGTTTGCATTCCTCAATGGAACACACTGCTTCAAGGGTGTGCAGTAAGTTAGAGCAGATGGAGAGTGTTTAAATTGTGGTCAGCAGGATCATTTAACATGTAACTGTAAATGCTCACTGAGAAGGGGTTTGAAAATGTGATAGTGACACATTTCTGGTAATAATGTGGGTTTGAAAGTAGATCAGTGTTTAAGGGAAGACGATATTAACATTTTCGTCTGAGAAAGAATAAGAGAAAAAAACAAGGTCAAAAGATTGAATTCTTATAAGTGAATTCTTTGAAAATATCTATAATAGTAATTCTTATAAGTGAATTGATGAATACAGTTGGATGTAAAATTATGGATAATGACAACAAATGTGAGTTGCAGAAAGGAAAAAGTAACTAAAAGGATGATTGTGTTTTAATTAAACATTTTAAAAAGGGTTTAGATTATATAGAACTAGAATAATTAATTAAGATCAAATAAGCAGAGGCAGTAGGCTACTGAATTAACAGTTCCTAAAATGTAAAATGTAAAATGTAAAAGGCATCTGATTAAACAAACAGCTTGAAAAGTGTTGACTATGAGAGAACTAGAAGCTGATGTTTTGCTTTTAAAAGATAAGTTTGTTAGGAGCTGTAATGAAACAGCTCGCTTATCTGAATCTGATGTCTGCTGTGGCTGTAAACGGCCAGTACGACAGACACTCAATCTGAGTGGAAATCTGTAATGTCTAAATTCCCTGTATGGGCAAAAGACAACTATAAAATGATGTTTATTTGGAAACAAATGTCATTTCTGGCAAAGATGCCTTAAGCTGGGATAGTTAAAAGATTATAGATAAAAGTTTGATGATTAGAAATATTTGAGAGAACAGTTTACCTGTCCTGAATGCCTCAGAGTCTCTCTCAGTCACTTTCAGCTAACAGGCTGTTATCTGACCCTGTGTCATAAGTAATAATAAGCTATTTATAGTAAAGCACAGTGTTTCAGTTGAAAAATCAGACACAGAGATGTTAAAGAAACCATTGCCATTAAGAGGGCAATTTGTATTGGTGAATGTTTTAAATGTAAAACTGGACGACTTTAAAGAAGTCTTTTAAATAATAATGCAGACCTTAAATGATAGAAATAACATTTTTGATTATTTTATTTTAGGACCAGTAACTTCTTTGTCTTATCTTAAGTCTCCACCATTGAAACAGGCCCGATGGCTACGGCTACAGATGTACAGTAACAGTACACTGAATGTATGGTTGTGAACTAAATTCACTGAGGATAATCTAAGTAGCTAGGTTGATGATTTTAAGATGGTTAATGGATTTAAGTGATTAAATACTGCTGTTATTAACCTGTCTCCCTGTGAACACTATTAGGCAATCAGAATGGCTCTGGTGACTCTTGAACGTACCTTTCCTAAAGCTCCAGAAAACAGCTGAGTTCTGTTAAAGGAAACTGATTGTGTGATGGGAAAGAGCGGTACCAGTGTGTACGATGGCTACTCAATGACGGGATGATTCTCCTGGCCAGGGGACAGCCTAACGCAGGGGGTCACGGACATTGGGCACCTCAGGATGGGGGTGTGTTACAATGCGAGAAAGGTATGAGAGTTGAGCGCTGACTACTGGAGGCCACCGGGGTCAGCAGAGCATTGAGAGGTGAGATGCGCTGTGACGAGTTGCGGCAGTCTGACCCAGAGAATGTGAGTTCCTCTATACCACTTGCCAGAAGAAACCGCATAATCGTACGCTTGTTTTTCATTGTGACAAGTATCTGCAATTATGCCAGGGGACAACACCCTGAAGAGAAAATTATAGATAAAGAGCTATGGGGAGGGGCTTTCGAGAGCTACCTGAAACATGAGGGGATTGCCATTATTTGTGATGGGAGACAGGAACAAAACTTTTTATGTATTGGCTGCCTCATGGGCAAGAATAAGAAAATTTATAGAAGTGTTGATTTTGAACTAATATGTTTTAACTCCTGAAGGTCGTTTGACATGGTGGGTGGCTAAAGATGAAGACAGCTTTTGATTTAAGAAAAGTCTGGATAACAAAATTTAATGGTAAAAGGTTAGTGATGAATTTAATATTACATTCTGTCTAAAATATACTCATAGAAGGCGTTGAATGTAATTATTATTTGTTAATAAGAGAGAGAGAGACTGTTTGAGTGGAGGAAGGGATGGTAAACTGTGTCTGTCTTTCTGTTGTCGGCCTGCTAGAGCAAGCTGAAGCAAAATAATGATAAGGAAAATTAAACAAAGCAACCCAGCTGACTTGTCTAAAAATCTAATGAATAATGAACAGAAATGCTTTGCAACTGGTTAAGAGACCATGTAAAATTAGGCAAAAGCTACAGAAAATGTGAAGTTTAAAATCTTACTCAAAATTTAAATCTTTTTAGCAATAATATAAAGAAAGGCGAACATGGAGAATGAGTAGTTAAGATATGGGTGTCTAGTATGAGTGTGTGTGTGATGGTGACAGCACTTTAGGTCTTGTATGTACTAGTTTGGGGTACTAATATTCCACCTGAAGAGGGAGTATATTGTTTCACCATTACAGATGGGTTAAGGACATTGACAAATTTTACAGAAAGCGATAATTGTGAGTGGATCTGATGAAAAGATGATACAGAACATAGGACGAGCTTTAAATTGATTGGTCATCAAGCTCTGTCTGGTATTAATTACTTTAGTCTTTTATGATGTTGATTTGAATTACGTTCTGGATCAGTTTAAGTATTTGTGTAAATTGGAATTGTGGAGTTGTAGATCACAATCTGGCATGGGCTGAGATAAATGAAAATGTTATAGATTTGATGGCAACAACAAAGTGACATATTGGCTAAGTCAAACATGAAATTATCAAGAGAGCCCCTAAAAATGTATGATTATTGTGGGCAGAAGGATGAGTTATTTGACTGACAAGTGAGCAAGTCTGTACAGCACGACCTGACTTGATAGAAACAATTGATGACTTTGAAAATGTTTGTAGATGACTGAATTAAGAGACCAAACAACAGGCCTGAAAAGCAGTATACGCTGTGAGACCAAGGGCCTTTGCCCTTCAAATACTTCGTTGAGCAGATGAGATTGTGGCTTTAAGTGAAGAATGTAATATTTTTGTTTCAGAGACAGCAAAATATGTAAACAACGTCTGGGTTAGTGTTGATGCAAACTTTATCAAAACACTATGTTAAATGTTATGTTAAATTGAGGCACGAGTTGAGTCGTGCATCAAAAAGGGGGGACAAAAAATGGTTTTAAAAAGGGACAATATATGTGGGGAGGACACTGGGTTTAATTGGGTAAAGGCCGTCCCAAACAAAATTTGCTTTCTGTAAATGTATTTGCAGGACTTGTTTCAACAGGAAACGCCAGGGTATCGAAGGCCCCGGGAGAACAGTAGACAAAAGAAACTACGTGTAGTTTTACTATCTGAAAATAACCTCGACATTTTGTTTTCTTTCCAGAGAATGGAGCAGAGCATAACTTAAAATTTTCCTTTCACAGAATGTCAGATTGGATTGCAGCTAACAGAATGATTCTGTTCCAAAATGTATAAATATTGTGTTGTTGACATGAGTAAGGCGGGTTGAATGTTAATGTAATAGTTGAATGAGTTTCAGGTTGTTGGAGTGGCCAGATGTTGAGAATAAATTTGGAACTAATAATGTATATAATCAGTAAACAAATGGTGAAAATTCCACAGGTCACACCAGAAGGACGACCAGCAGCACTAACAAAACACTTAAGATCTCCATTCACAGGTGACAGAGGCTATGGTCCACTCCACAAACAAGGTTGCAAGGATGGATATTGCAACACCACCGTCCAAACATCTCACCTTAAACAACGCCAACGAGATTTGATTGGTCACTGATTCATTAGAAAGTATTTTAGGAAAATGAAGATGATTCTAGTAGTGGAAGCTACAGTGACATGTGTTAGACATTTGGTGTTTGTTTTTCTTTTCTTTTTCTTCTTCCTAAGAATGTTTTTGTTATGAACAGGTGGTTAAAAGTGCTTATCCGCTATGTGATAAGGTACAAGGAGAGGGTTTTGAAATGAAGGGTTTTATTATACTTTTCTTATACTTTATATTTTGATGTAACCACTGTGGATTGATGATTTGTTGTTTTTCTAACTAGTCTGTACACTATTTCTTATTTAACTAAGGTGACTGAGGGTCAAGCTATGCTTGGGGTACAACAACAGTGATTGTTTATCTAGCCCGGCTTTAGTTGAATTCTTTATCTGCTTGCTAATACTTAAGGGACTATCCTTACAAAAACAGCCTAAGCTTTTTCTTTTCAAAATGTTATTTTCACAAATGTTTAAGAAGAGTGATCAGTTATGTGAAAACAGAGATGAAGAGTAGTGTGATGATATGACTTAAAATTTGTCTTTTTGTTTATTATTGTGATTATGGGTAATCAGAATGATAAAAAGTGGGGATTGTTGTGGAAAAAATTTTAATAGTCATTTATTCCTAATCTATTCAATGTGTAAAAGTATATGTGTGTACGTGCTTGTGCGTGACGTTTCAGGAATATATGGGACAGGACATCTCGACCTTAGGAATGGTCAGATTTGGCTGGTTTATTCCAGTACCAGTTTGTGTTATTAAGTAGAAACTGAACAGAAGTGGGGGCCTTATCTGGGTGGAAAAGTACAGCGGGTGAGAAGGAACCTTGAAAAGAGTATAAAAGCTGTCTCATGTCTTCCTGGTGCGCGCCACTCACTTCACAGAATGTAACGGCTGTGATGGCGACTGGGCCTTCTTGCAAGAATAAACATTTCTCTTTTTATTAATTTGACTCTGAGTGTCTCTTACGCAGTGATGGTGTTTAACAGAAGTTTTTGCCACAACAGGATGCATAATTTGTTCTGCAATATTTAGTGGTTCCTAAACTAATCAATAAAAGTTGCTATTTATTTGGTGTGTGTTCGCGTCTATCACTTCCTTTCGTATTGCATGGTACAAACCACCCATTGAGTTGTGCATAACCTTTATAGTTCATATATATATATATATTTGAACTATGAAGGTTATCCTTTCATATATATATATATCCATATACAAACCATAAGCTAATCTTGTCGCCACATAAAAACACAGACACAGACACAAACACACACACACACACAACACACACACACACACACACACACACACACACACACACACACACACACACACACACACACACACACACACACACAACCACACACACACACACACACACACACACACCACACACACACACAAACACACACGCACGTACGCACGCACGCACGCACACACACACACACACACACCCTCATCTGGAGGGTTGCTGTCCATCTTATTTGGCATCTTAACATGTCTCTGTGCAAACAACAAACACAAGGACACCTGTGGACGTTTTCAAGGTGACTTGCTGAATAGTTTATGGTTCAGTGTCTTTCTCAAGGAAAATAGCATATAGCTAAAAAAACTAAACTGTCTGAAAACACATTTAAGTAATAAGCTACAAGAGGCCGTGAATGCAGTGAATATGGATGCTGTTTGGCACAACACAAAGTGGAGTGCATGCGTAATCGAAACAGCATTGCTTCAAGTGCCTTTCTGATTTTATAAAATGTATGAAATGACAATATTTCATAGCCAATGACATACATTTTTATTGTTTCATTAACAGCAACAAAAAATGTATGACTCCCAGACCCCTAACATTTTGGTGCAACAGACTCTCTTCTTCACAGCAGGCTTTTTCCTATTTTTAAATATGCTAGGTTTAATTCCAACTCCATCCAAAATGCCATGTGGATTCACTAGCTCAATACAGTCTACTGGAAAATATACTGTTTATGCCACACACACGTTTATTTAGCTGTCAAAATAAGAACATAGACTTCTATTAACTCAACCCCAAACTGTAACCCTAACCATCAAAGAATAATTGTAGAGGTAAAAAAACACGTTAGTGGTTACATAACCCCATTTAGTTTTCAATAGGCACCGTGCATTTCTTGTTTTTAATATAGACCACATTTTAGCTAACGGAAATGAACCAATCACTCCTGTAATTGAATGCATGTGTCTTGGGTAAGTGCAAAAAAGTACTGAGAAACTGTGAAAGTGTAAAAAAGCAAATAAAAGTGACCGTGAAAAAGTATCCACATTGACTTAGGAGTTTGTAACTAAACACTTTTCTAGTTTTTTAAATTGACTTTTGAAAACAAGAGAAAGAAGTATTAAAATAAAAATAAAAATTTGCATCACAATAAGTGTTTTGTGATAACTAAATACAATTTTATTATGTTTAGTGACAATATGTTACAGTGTTTACATGTTGTACAATGGATGGTAGGCTGTTTTTATTAGGCTATTGCTTGACACACATTTCATGGTTTTAATTCAATTCTTGTGATTTGATTCCGATCTTGATTCAATGTCGATTCGTTTGGATAAATATTAGGTAGGCCTACAGTATTTTTCATTTTAATTTTTCTCAAGAAAAAAAAAAAAAGCTCACCTATGCTGTAAACATATGGAAGCCCTGTAAGCTGGTAGGCTATTATTATTAAACTTTAAAAATAACAACTCAATGCGGTTTTTATTATAGGCTAATAACAATGTTAAAATATTTTAATGATATCTAAAAGAATATAATAAACTACTCGACATTATGAGGATAAAGCCCACATTTCGGTATAGTTGTAGGCTTGTATCTTTCAACATACCTATTGTTCATTCGTGTTTATATAGCTTAGTCTACTATTATCTAGTAGTAAAGACTGAGGCGCTAGAGCGTTCACGTCACAGTTACAAGCGCCAAAACGACATTATTTGTTTGCATTTCGTAATAAAATTGACAGAATCTGAGAGCTGAGAATTTGTTTAATAATAAAAGTAACCTGTGCTCTCTTGTCTGTCTTGTTGTCAGTGTTATGTTTGCTTCGTGTTTTTTTCTACGTGAGAAAATGAATGTGTGGCGTGCTAACCCTAACTAACACTAACCCTAACTCGTGAGTGTGTGAAAAGTGTTGTGAGCTGAAAGCATGAGAGCTGGCTGCAGGCCTGCTTGAAAGCTGTCAATCTTCCAAACATGATGGACGGGAAAAACATGAAAATTTTAAGAACTTCTTCTTTTGTGGTCCACGGAATTAGCCTAAGTCATGCAGTTTGGAATGACAACGATGCGGGAAAAGTATGCAATTTATTTTTGTTAAATGCCGGCTCTTCAAAGAAATGAATCCTTATCACTCATACACATAAAAATAAATGTCCTTGTTGAGCAATAGACAGTTGAGCAATAGCTGTGTAATTTACATTCATGGCACCTCGTTCTTTTTACACAGCAAATTTGGCACATGCAGTAACTTAAGGAGAACGAGAAGGATGTTATTGAACACACACACATTCACGGCACCTTGTTCTTTTTAAACAGCAAGTCTGTTTGGCACATGCAGTAACTTAAAGAGAACGAGAAGGATGTTATTGAACACACACACACACACACACACACACACACACACACACACACACACACACACACACCACACACACACACACACACACACACACACACCACACACACACACACACACACACACACACTTAATCACGATCATGGCCTTGATGATGGCCTCTGCGAGAGAGAGAGATAGAGAGAGAGAGACCTTCAGTCAAGGCTGAACTGATAACCTAAAAACACTAATATGAACAGTGAAAGCACAAACCACGAGGAATAAAGAGCAGTTATAGTCCTACATGAATGGGGGGAATCGGGATCAACAAAAGACAGAGGAAAGTTAGAGACATTTAGAAAGGAGGAACGTTTAATCGGAGCATTTGCTCATCACGGCGACCTTTAAGTGATGCACACTTTGAACAGAAGTAAGATTTCCTTTTAATTTCGCTATTTTTTAATTGTCACGTTTTCATGCAGTTTCTATTATTAATTAATCGACCGATGTTGTCTTATGCAACGTATTTGACGTACCTGAATTGACTGCGTGTTATTGTATTTGATCAGCTCTGCTGTGATACATGTTCATGTAACTTAGTCGTCATGTCCACATCTAAACATTTTCTCTTTTCGCCTTTATTTTTGCACTCAACGTCTCAAAAGCCTAAACTTTTATTATACTCTTAATAGACCGAATGCAAAATATTTAGTGCAATCGGAAGCAGAGTCGAGCTATGGATCATGCACATCTTCAATGCATCTATTTCAGTTTTATTTCATGAAGTTTCAGAAATGAATACATGAATACACGGATGTGAACCAAGAGCACGCGCTGAGGGATAAAAGCTTCATAAGCCGCTTTTGGGTTCATAACGGAGTCATTGTTGGACTTGGACTGTTGTTATTAACCGCATTTCATCTGATGATGACAATGACAGACCTCATGAAAGGGTCTGTAAAGAAGATCTACAGCCTGTCGCGCGCCTATCGATGTCTGCCAGCTGAAGGCGGTGAGTTTATAATGTGACACTCTTGTTTATTGTGATGACGTCATGACTCTTGAGGGAATCTGTAATTTTGGAAACATATTTAAAGTGTGTTGGTTATTTTTGCTGCAATTCATCTACCTGTCATTATCATCATATGCATTCTAATATATTGGATACAGTATTCATCTTGACATGTTTAAGGATTAGCCTAAAGTTTGATAAAGTAGTTTGCCAACTTTGCCAAGATTAAAGGGATAGTTCACCCATAAATGGAAATTCTGCGAACATCACAACGCCAAGATGCAACAAAACCACGTTTAATCTCCAGTGGGAGTCTGAAAGTTCACATAAAGCATCTTTGTTTGACATCTGGACCTGAGGGGATCTTAACATAATCAAACATGATTAAAAAAAGAATCATGCATTTTTTTTTGGCTCGCAACCAGGGATGGATTACTGACCGGGCCTATGGGGCCAGTGCCCAGGGGCCCTTGACTACCAGAAGCCCAGGGGGGCCCTAGGGTTTAAGGCTGCGCAATACAGTTTGGTTCAGAAAACCCATTAACAATGAAACCAAATGTTTATTAATGCTGTCATAAATCTGTCCCATAGCCTACACAAGGCCTCTTAAAACAAGGCTCTTTGACTATGAGGGCTCCCTGGAACTTACTGTCCGGCCCTATGTGAATATGAAGGCCCCAAAACCTAGAACTATTGTCACTCTTTGAGCTTATTTTTATGTGTGAAAAGTATTGGGAAAATAACTATTTATTATTACAGTATAACTGCCCATTTTCCCTAAGTTGAAGTGAGACTACATTTTTAAACAAAAAGCCTAATTTTTTATTTGCCTCATTTGCATAATTTTGTATTGCCTAATTATCAATGATCCAACAAAATAGGCCTAGAGAGAGCAATAAGAGTATGTTTTAGCATAGTTATTAAAATTTGAACTGTAAAAAATAAAAACGTACACCCTTCACTCTACAGTTGTTTGAACGGCTAAAAGATGCACCTTCAAATAAAAAAGGCAATTAAGCAGAGTGTATATTGGAAATTACAGCTTTTCTTTTTTTTTTTTACTGGTCAAACCAAATTTTACCACAGCACTTGAAACGACTGGTCCCATTAGATTGTAATACCTATTACCACTGGACAAGTGAAGTCAAAACGATCCACACGATTGTGTGAGACTATGAGGGGTGGACCTCAGTTGTTCTAGATCTGGGGGCAAGAAAAGTTTCTAGATTTTAAAGTTAAATGCATTAATTTGAACTTTTAAAGTTCAGAAGTATAAGAGTATTGTGTTCACAATAAGTGTATTGTGAATGTGATTCTCAAAACATTTGCTGACCAAACAGAATTTCATTAAGTTTAGTAACAACATGTAACAATGTTTACATCAATTAATTAATGTTAATTTTTCTCAAGGAAAGATCTCTCACTGATGCTATAGTTGGTATTATTATTAAAGGTTAAAATTAACAGATCAAATATAGTGTGTTTTTTATAATAACGTTATAATATTTTAATGATATGAGAAACTATAATATGTAGCCTAATATAGTGCATATATTTAGCAAAAATGATCCTCTTAATTTTTCTAGCTAGGCTGTGGTCATTAAATGACTTTTCTGAGGTAAATGTTACGTTACGTGACTTGTTCTCCAGTTGTTTTAATGTTTTATTCTATTCTATTAATGCACTGATTGAGTGATTACATGACGAGACATGACACATTTCAGCAAGTTGTAGGCTACTGTATCTTCCAACATAGTTCATTCGAATTGATTTACTAACTAAAGAAGAGGTTTAGATCAGTTCACGTGCCGCTTGAACCGAGGTGCTGATCTGTCACGTCATATTAAAGAGCGCCAAAACAGTATTCATTGTTTGAATTTGGTAATAAAATTGACCTAATTTGAAAGCTGAGACTTTGTTTCATATAATAAGTAACCTGCCTTGTCTTGTCTATCGATGTCAGTGTCCTCTTTGCCTCGGGATTTTTCTTTGAGTGAAAAAAAACAGAGCAGTGTCAACACGATCAGGGATGGAAATTAACTTTTTTGTCCACCGGCCACTGTGGCTGGTGAATTTCAAAATCTACCAGCCACTCAATGTTTTTACCAGCCACTTTCTTGTTTTTAACCGACAATGTGTAACTGCATGTGAAAATTAATACTACAAGATCTACAATACTTAAGCAGTTTATTTAATCTCAAGTCTCAATGCAATACTGACATTTTCTCTTTCTCTCTTATACACACACAAACCATGAACTGATATACATTTAATTAAATGAGTAGGGCAGATTAAACAAAAAACTGAACCGATGCTGAACCGCACTCTATGCTGGACAGGGAACTACACTAACCTTTTCCACTGGTGGCACTTGCGCTACTAACTTTTTCAGTTACTGGCGCAAAACATGATTTAGTCGCACAAATTATTTAAAAGTAAGGTATGGATAATGAACAATAATGAAACTGTATTGCATTAGGGGTGGAACGGTACACAGAAGTCACGGTTCGGTTCAGATCTCGGTTCAGACGTCATGGTTCGGTACGATTTCGGTACAATGGAGTGAAAAGCAAAACAAAAATGCAGAAGGCATTTTTATAAATGTCTTAAGCCTTGTATTTTTAAGTTGTATACGTTTTATTAATAAAGGCATAGAACCAGTTTATTTGTAGTGCACTGACAATAGTTTTATACAATTAGTTTATTAATTAAATTAATAAAAAGACAAAAAGACCTTGAGATATGTTTGGTAATTGTACCTGAATGAATTTAAAATTAATTTGCTATATTTCAGATCAATTTATTTGTTTTCCTTAATTTTAATTAACCTTAACTTTATTCTCATCTGAATTAAATAATTGATTTCCGTATAAAATAATATACCATTAAAAACACATTTGATTTTCTTTTTGAATCAATCAATGTAGAATGTGTAACTTAAAAAAACAGATTAGTGCTCGGAGGACAAGAAATGAAAACCAATGCGATATGATGAATGTCCAAAAGATGTAACCTGTTTTGAAATGGGGTTGGATAAATATGTTTTGCTTTTAAAATGCGCGTGGTTGGTTGACAGTTGTAGGTTAGGCTACAGTTTGACAAGAGTTTAGAGTGTGACAAAAGCACAATGTTGTGTTTTATTGCGAGTGTACACAAATATAAGTAAACACTTTGCAGTTTTTGAATGATGTCCTGTATGTATGTTTCTCTCTCTCTCTTCTCTCTCTCTCTCTCTCTCTCTTCTCTCTCTCTCTCTCTCTCTCTCCTCTCTCTCTCTCTCTCTCTCTCTCTCTCTCACACACACACACACACACACACACGTTGATCGCGCTCGCGCCTGCCACTCACTCACTCACTCTCTCACGTCTCTCTAGCTCTCCTTTGGGACGGCAAACCGCCTCTCGCGCTCAAGCCTCGACGGAAGAAGCGCGTGGGTAGATGTTCGCGCGCCTAGCTCTTTACTACAAGAGAGCTACCCCGCCCTAAAAATACACCATGCGCTCGCGGCTAGCTCTCCCTTTGGACGGAAAACCGCCTCTCGCGCTCCCATGCCGAGCCTCGACGGAAGAAGCGCGCGGGTGTTGAAGGTGTGCCTCCTCTAAAAGTGTCCGCCGTCCGGGTGAAACAGTATGCAATTTTTATTTACCCGCCACGGTGGCCGGTAGGTGAAGCGAGTTTACCCGCCACAACACAAAATCACCCGCATTTGGCTGGTGGCGGGTGCTAATTTCCATCCCTGAACACGATGCGTGAGATTTGGCAGCGTCAACACTGTGCATTCTATTTATTAAAAAACTAAAAAAAATGCAGCCCTTGCGAGATTTTTTTATCGCACTGGGGGGGTGGGGGGGGGGCCTTTGGAGATAACTGGCCCCAGGGCCTTACAAGTCATAATCCGTCCCTGCTCGCAACCAGTTCAATATAGCAGCCACAAACCCCTTCTAAAGCCTCAGCACTACAGTGAAAGCAAACGGGCCCTGCACTCCTCTTGAACACCTTGCGGGATGTTTTCTGTCTTACACAAACCCTCGATGTGACAGCTTCCACAATAATAACTATTTCCTCACAGTCTTTTTTCTTTCATTGCAAATGGAGCACCAAATCTTTCATCTGCTGTTGAAGTCCCCTTTTACACAAAACACAGCCCTTCCCTGGACTGAAGCTAACTAACGCATCCAACTTTAGTCTCTTCCGGCTAAAACAACAAGCATATAGTATGTTGTGAATTTGACCTCACCACCTGACCCACTAAACCAGCCACAATACTTTACTTGACTAGCTTGACGTCTGTAAGAGCATGTCACACTTTTGTTATGAAACTAACTTTTTGCCCATCACATTCCAAATAAAAAAGAGAAAATAAATATTTAGTATTAATATAAGAGAGATATTATTATAAAGAAAAAATATTAGTCACACTTTAGTCCAATTCTCACTATTAACTAGTTGCTTATTATAATGCAAATAATTACTTATAATGCATATCACTACTGGCTGTTTATTAGTACTTATAAAGCCATATTAATGCCTTATTCATATTAATGCAGGCCATATTCTGTATCCATATTCTACCTCTTTGAGGTCTTTTAATCAGGTTTTATAAAACTACACTCGACAGAAGCTGCACTTTCGAAGGTTTTAAATTATATGTTGCTAACTACTGGTGACACTGGGGACTATGCTGGGCTTGTGCTCCTAGATTTGAGTGCTGCTTTTGACACTGTACCATGCTGACCTTCTTGCTCGCTTGGAGGAATGTGATGGCAAAAAGAAGTGCTCTTAAATGGTTTAAATCATATTTCTCCAATAGAATTTTTAGAGTTAAAGGAACCGTATGTAAGATTGTGGCCAAAACTGGTACTGCAATCACTTTCAAATTACTGTAGAGCGGTGTATCTCCCCTGACTCGAGGTTGCCAGATAGGCTGCAGGATCCAGCACATTTTTTTATCCGACACGTTTGTAGCTGCAGCTGTGGTAGCCAGAGCAGAGATGGCAACCCGGATGCCGCAACACTACTGACTTCGTGATTGGTAGATAGGTGGAGGGTTGCGCATCAGACCAAAACACAACATGACAACATCAACATCAGTTGAGGGCTGCACTTTTTAAATGAGAATATCCTGGCCGGATTACTGTCAGTGATATAAGTATTTGAAATGAACATGATTTCTTAAAGGGGTCATGAACTGAGAAATCAAATTTTCCTTGAGCTTTTGACATCTAAGAGG